>CM029772.1:13815661-14415661 GCA_017562165.1 Ectropis grisescens | reverse complement strand
TTACTCAGGGTAATCATGAATATTCTATTGGGAAACCCTTTTAAGAGATAACGTCCGCGGACCTGCTTTTAAAAAAATATTTCTAAATAATTAATGAGTAAGAGACTTTCAAATTGTCTAGTCCGAATATTTTCAAGTGGCGACGAGCCCCCGACACTTAAAACTTTCTCGAAATAGATAAGCAAAATACGACTCCTTTCGCAGAGATCATCTTCCAGAACAAAAAGAAAGCCAAAGTGGAAAATAAAATGTGAGCCTTTACAGAACTTGCGAAAACGGAAAGTTTTCCAATTGATAATAATTTTCATTGTGGTGCAACACAAAGGGAACAGGAAAGTATGAAAATCTGAAATAAATTCTTAATTTAAGAGCTGACTGAACGCTATCTGAAAGGAAAGTCGGGATTAGAAGAACAAAGACCGAGACTCGACCGACTGTGAGGCTTAATTTTTTGTTGACTTGTGTTTTGCTCTTTGCCATTCTCATAAATTGGACTCTGAAAGTTCCATAATGAAGTTTATAGCCGAAGCGATGTTGATTTATTTTATTGTTCTAAACCACTGAGCTTTTACATAATTAACAACAAAGGGTTCGTAGTTACGTCATTCATTCCTATTTGTCATGCAAAGTATTTGAAAGTCCGAAACACTGATACAAACTACAAGCTACGAATTCTAGCCAGTATCGTCAGAGGTATTATACTCAGAGTTCATTTTGCTTTTGGCAGCAATCATACTAAGCATCTCCACCAACAAAACAACTGATAGGAAGCCTATCCAATCTACATTTTGTAGACTACACTGCAATACAAGCTCTAGTGGAGAAAAACGCGAGTAAGCAAAGTTTGGGTCGCTTTATCATAAAAAACGAATGTAAGAGAGAAGTTAGTAAGTTCGAATGTAGTTTTCAGTTTTTGGAGTGCAGAGCGGAAGCGGCGGTGCTCGTAAATCCTTGTTCCGTGTCGACTGGCGCCCGGCTCTCCTGCCGTGGTTACAAATTGAACAGTATGTGTCTCATAAATATAAAAAAATATGTGCAGGTGACGAGATACAACAAAATTTTATTATCCTATTAATATTGTAAAGGTTAATGTTTGGATATGTTGCTCAATCACGTCGTAACGTATGAACGGATCGAGTTGAAATTTGGAACACTGCAGATTGTAGTGCGGAAAAACTCGTAAACTATTTTGTATTCCGGAAAAATAACAATAAAACTACGGGACACTGCTAGTTATTTACAAAAATGAGCGCCCCGCGGGTTCATCCGCGTAGTTCCTATGTTCGTGATTTTATTGCGATAAAATGTAGCCTATTACAAACTTTGATCTATCTGAATTTCAAATGTCTTCATTCCCAATCTGTTAAGCTTTTCCGACGGGATCGAACAACAAACTTTCAAATTTATAAAATTAATGGAAGTAGCTCCACGTAATTTCATCCGCTTATTTTCCGTTCCCATGTTGTTCCCGCAATATTCTAAATACATACCTATGTTTGTGTCTCTGCCGACTAAAGACTATGTCTGTATCAAATGTCATACAAAATTTAATCCAATGGTTTATTAATGAAAGAGTAAAGAAACATTCACACTTCCGTCGATCTATACATACAAACATTCCCATTTTAATAATATTTGTTTGATTGAATCTCATTCTGAAATACCAAAATAATATCGATGAATTTTAGTAAAACTTTTATTTCGATAATGAACATCATACTCCTATCCCATACCTACTGTAATTTGATTATCCTCGTCGTCATCATATTCCCTTGGGCCTCCTCTGTTCGTCGCCAATATCCGTTTTGGTCGTGGTCAAGGCAAATATTGTCTGTTTTAAAGTATTGTGGTTAGAATATTACGAGTATCTCAGATTAATCATAATTTATAATTATTACATTCTATTTATTGTCACTCTTGTAACAACTTACGAGTACTTTTTAGTTTATTTAGAGTCACCATCAGGGCTTGGTGCAGATACTAACATCTAACTATAATTTTAGATTCTACACGTCTGGTAAATTAGCAAGTTCAATGGACACATGTTCCCACGTCTAGGACTAGAAGTCATCTATCTCAAAGAAAGATTCAAAGCCATAATCGACCTCGCCAGCCGAACTCGGATTGGAGGATGACGCACATCCTCGAAAGAAGTCCTTTTTTCGCCGATTTCCCCACAAATTTTTTCTTCGCCGTCAAAATCAGGAGTTTTTTTTAACTTTAATAGGTTTACACTAGACCGCCATCTCGCCTGATGTTAAGCGACGGTGCGGTCTAGTTATTTTAAGCTTGTACCTACATGTGCACTTTGAAAAAGACTCAAAGGTGCAGTTGCAGGTGGAAACCTACGACAGCAGGATTGTGAAAGTGTACGTTTTAACCATTATAACAACAGGACAATTGGTAAATATCAAAGATATTTTTAGCAAAATTGTAACTTACTGTATTTTATTTCATCACGGCTGTATAACATTCCGATCCTGGGCGCGCGATACGCCGTCCGCTACCATCTCGCAACACACGCAATTACTGTGGCCCGCACTAATGTACTCAGCAAATTTAATATTCGCAATCAGTGTACGACGTCGGTAAAAGGAAACAATTTAGTTCAGCATGAAATGGCAAATTCTAGGAACTAAGTGCAAGTATAGAGTACGTAGTAGAGAAATGGTTAGAAGAGCTGTAATAGCCAAAGATCTTTTGTTGAACTCAGAAACTTGGACATTTATATATCCTACAGGTAACGATTTGTATCGAATCTGAAAATAAGCCAGTTATTTGGACTCTTCGTATTCAAATACTTACGTGACATATGCTTAAATTCAAGTAAGTACGTATATTGCGTGTCTTGCCACTTTATATTATAGGTAAACAAACAAACAATAAACAAATTTTGACGGAGTACAGCTAACGTTTCGTCTCTAGAGCAATCTATGTCAGTAGCTTTGAGCAACATACTGTGTACAATTCCGTAAGAGATCTAAAAGGTTATATCCACTTATTATACAGGTTTACACTGAATACCAGTCCCGGTGCGAAAGGAGCTATAATGTTACGAAAATATGTCACGCTCATCATAAGGCAGAACTTGTAAGGGGCTTAGCATTAAATCGCATTGTCTATAATATCGAAAGAACATGAGTAGCTGATAAAATCAGAGACCCTTTTGACTTCGTACTTCTAAAACCTTGTTTAAGCACAACAATGAGTATCTCGCTTTATGTTTCCACAGCTGCCAACTACGAAATTACGATGTTAAAGCCAATGGCGATAACAAACTCGTACATTTGCTTTTGGAAAACTGTTCAGGGGTGCAGCAGGGATTCGAACTTACGACCTTTCGATTGTGAAGATTGTGTCCATGTCAACCATGTCTTTAAATCTTTGTACAATACGAACTTTTCTAGCGTCTTCAGTGCTAGTTAAAATAAAAAATAATGAAATCATGATCAAAATCAAAAATGGTTACTTATATCTAAAGTAAAAACCTACTTATAACTTATAATTTTAATATTAACCAACACAAATGTTACAGAATACGTCACCTGTTTAATTACAATACACATAACAGGTCCCTATACAAAAAGGACGAAGGACGCCCACTGCCGGACGAAGGCCTCCCCCAAAGATCTCCACTAAGACCGATCTTGCGCCGCCCGCATCCAACGAGCGACCTTCACCAGATCGTTGGTCCATCTTGTGGGGGAGGGAGGCCAGCCAGCGCTGCATTTTCCGGTGCGTGGTTGCTACTCAAAAACCTTTCCGCGCCAACGGCCGTCACTTCTGCGAGCTATGTGCCCCGCCCACTGTCACTTTATTTTAGCAACTCGGTGAGCTATGTCGGTTACTTTGGTTATCGTGCGGATTTCCTCGTTTCTGATTCTATCACGTAGGGAAACTCCGAGTATGGCTCTTTCCATTGCCCTTTGGGTAGCTTTAAACTATCTTGTGAGACCCAAAAATGTACTTGTAAGTAATTGGTATACCTAAATGCGTAATATTTTGGCTGAATACTCAAAAACGTAAAACACTCTTCAAAACGAAACACTATTGTGAATCATAATGAATGATTCACAATGAATCCAAAAAAATTGGTTGCCTGTAAAGTCGGTATACGGGCAAAAGTTTTACGTGACAACGACTTTGAGTGGTAAAATAATTTTACGGAAGGGACGCGTGCCTTTCACTTTTTATGTCTGTCTCTCTCACTCTTAGGCGGGCTAACCATGCCCGAGTGGAAGGGACGCGTGCCTCTCACTCGCTCTCGTTGTGAGCGCATAACGTGAGCGGAGCGTAACGCAGTTTCTTGAAGTGTCACCCGGCAAACCAATTTATAAGACGTTGTCACGTCAAAAGCTGAATATTTTGCAAACATTGTGATAAGTCCCCAAAGGGACTGTTTCTTCACGACTCTTAACTTTACAAAATACCCTAATAATCGGACCCAAAATTGAAGAGGAATGCTACCCGATCCTCCAACGAAACCGATTTGTCATTACAATAGCGACATAATCTTTCGAGCATTAACAAGAAACAATTACATAATTCAAGATATCAGTGTACAGCCGCATTCAATTAATCTCAGCGGAACAGTCGGCCTAGCACCTAATTTGTAAACAGGCGGAAGGCGAGTCGACCGTTCGGTCATCTTCATAATTTACTACCATGCAAATTTGCTTCCGACTGTGTACCATTCAGGTTACATACTACTGGAATACCTACATGGATGTCTATACAAACACTTTGTACGAGAAAATACTTGATTATTAAGAAATGTAGTACCTACATCTCTTTTTTTTAATTTGAATAGGTTTACACTTGACCGCCATCTCGTCTGATGTTAAGCGACGATGCAGTCTACGATGAAGCGTCCTTACCTAGAAGAAACCGATTCATTCTCGACTTTAAGACACCAAGATTATATAACCAACAGGGAAAATCCACTCAGGTAGCTCATTCCACAGCCTAGACGTTTTTATCACAAAAGTAGAATCAAACCTTTTTGTTCGTGTCTTTGGAACGTCAACCATGAAACGATGTCGCTTTCTCGAGCTACGAAATCTCTTTGTCAAAAAGGATTTATTAGCATTAGTAGACCACTTTTTGTTCCTATTGTTAAGATCGAAGATGTCTCTCACAAGGAGAGAGTCAAGGACACAATACACAACGCTGGTCAAGTACGGGTTGGTAAATCACACATGTCTTCGAAAGACGTCTTTCTTGATCATTAAGGACAGTGGTGATATTCACGTTTTTTCAATTACTTATTTGGTCATTGTATCAATGTGTCGATTTGTCTTCTTGTCTCGGAGTGAAATTAAGTGTGAGCGTGGTATTGAGAGAGCGTGTGGGAGTAGGATTAGGATTGCGACTGAGTGCGGGCGTGGGATTGGGAGGGATTTTGGGAATGAGTAATGACAATCAGATCTTTTTTTGTTAATTCTTTTTTGGGGGCACACTGATTCTCGAAAGTTCGAAGAAATCTCTAATCTTTTGGACAAAAAGCGTATCCGATGCGCCACCGGTAGTGCGCTTTTGGGACCACTTCGTGCTCCGCGTGCCCGCACAAAAAAGCCGTGATAACCAATAAAAAACAATGAACTTCAATCAATATCAACCAATATGTTTCGAAAGTGTCGTTTTGAATCCATTTCTCTGTCCGTAATGTGTCCATCCAATATAAGTAGATCTTTGACTTGATAGCGATGAGAGTAATTAGTACGAGGAGGAAAAACACTATCACGATGAAAAGAAAGATCCAGGAATGAAATGGGGATACCCATTTCATTCAATTTCCTTTCCTACTATAAACAGATATAGAGCAAAAAATAAACCGAGATAGGAACTCAAGCTTTTTTAGACTGTAAGCTCATTTGCAGCCACAATTCTGCGGAAGCTACGTAATTAATCATTCAGATACTAGTGAACGGCACTAATCCAGACGAGCCGACGAGGTAGCCACAAGCAATGCTTCGTAAAAAGCAACGAGTGCGAATCGCCGCTCAAGTATGATCGCATTTCCATATAATCACTATTGGACCATCAGATCCCTCGATTCCAGCAGCTGTTACGTTTTCTCATTTCCTACTTACTGTCTATGTGGACATGTGTGCAATTTTATAGATATAGCTCGTATTAGTAGCGAAATTGAATGAATAGTTTGAAAGTATGTGGTCATTTAGCGAAGTCATAGCAATGCTGTTTTGAGCTATGACGGTCGTTCACTACGTTTTTATTGAATGAGGGATATTTTTCGTGGTTTTATGATACAGCCAGTCAGCGATGTTTCTAACCGAGTGAGTAACTCACCGTAACCACTGTAACTATCGCGAAATTATGTAAGTATATATGCATGTATGTAGAGGTACAGTTTATTTTTATGTATGCATACCATTTTAGTTTTGTTGACATTCTATCTTTTTTATTTGAAGGTGTGTATGGGATCTTTGATTATACACTTGTCTAGATAGACCGTTCGAGCGTAAAAACAACAAAAATAACAGATCGAGCTTATCAGCCAACAGTTGGCTGATAAGCTCGAACTGACAGTTTATTTGCTTCACTGACGTTTTGCGATAAATACGTGTTTTGTGACTGTTGAATATGACGATTTGTGCTATAAAAGTGTGCTAAAATTACAAAGGACGATTTAAAATAAATAAAAACGTAAGCTATCATCGGTAAGTCTCCTTTACATTATCATTTAGTTACAGAAACAATTTTGTCTCAGGACAGCGTCATTTGACGCTATGTTTAAAAAACTATTTTCGTAAAAAAAATTAAACTGACATCAAAACCACAAATGGGCACTAAAAAACGAAAAATAAATTAATATCATTATTATACAATACAATACAATACAAAAACACTTTATTGGCACCACAAACAAAGTTGACAATAAGTAACAAATAAAATAACAAACACATAATGGGCACAAAAGGCGATCTTATCGCTAAAAGCGATCTCTTCCAGATAACCTTTGATTTACAAAGAAACAAGATTTGTAAGATTTTGGGCAGTGGTGCAACTAACAATATAAATAAACACGTGTATTAATTATATATAAATTAAATATAATAGAACAAAATACATATAATAGGTGTACAATAAATAAATAAGTTTAAATATATAAATACAAATACATATATATATAAAAAATTATGTATGTATACAATAAGAAACACAAAAAATCCAAGAAAAATAAACATAAATCAGTGAACAACTTTTGTCAGAAAATGCTGCCGAATCAGAGTCCTGAACGAAGCGACGCTCTGCGCACGTCTAATAAATAGATGAGTGAGTAGCACTTGTAGGTAATAATGATATTAATTTATTTTTCGTTTTTGAGTGCCTATTTGTGCTTTTGAAGTCGGTTTAATTTTTTGTACGAAAATAGTTTATTTAACCCTTTTTAGTGCAAAACAAGTTTTTATTAACGCATTTACCCAATTTCGTAGTGACAGGTTCGAGTTTCATAACTTTTGCGAAATTAATCTACAATTACGTCATCCAGAAAATTGTATGCAAATTTTAATTTTTGGTTCATATTTCAAAAACCACTTGACCGATTTCAGAAGCATACCCATCCGAACATAAAAAGAAATTTATTTATTTTTTTAAATCGGTACGGGGATTCTCGAGAAATAAGGTAACATAAATAAAAAAAACATAGGGGTCGTAACTGATACCCTCCTCCTTTTTGAAAGTCGGTTAAAAACATGTCACGAACACAAGCGACTGTGTTTCAACACTTGTTTCAGGCCAGGTTTTAAAACTTTGTGTGCATGTCACGCACACAAGAGTTTGAAACCTGTCCTTACTCACTTACTTTTGTCGCAATTACAGCGTAACGCTCCGTCTAGGTATAATCAAGGTAAGGGAGTATGGCTTTTTACAATAAGTAGAAAGTGTTTGATTGTAGCTGTATCTACGTTTCCGAATACTATTGTATCTAATGATTGGAATACCAGTTTCTAAATTACAGAACAGTATAAATAACGAATGTCATATTTTTGAAAAAAAAACGACTCATGAGAATTCTACTGTTCTTCAGAAATAGCCAATGAAAAGTCCTGTCCAATCTATACATAATAGGCATGTCGACTCATTTTTGATTTAAGGGCGTGTGGGCCGTGATTTTGAATTTTTAAAACAACTTTAAGACCTTTAAAATAGTGTATTAAACTCTGAAAAAAATATATGTATTAGTTAAGGATCTAATCTAGTGCAATTCGCAGTCAATAACACGATTTAATGAATTTTACTTGATAGAAAAAAATCCCAAAGTTACCCCTTTTCAAAAAGTTTTTTCAAGTTTATGACTAAACTGATGAATTTTTTTACTAAATTTTTGTACTCAACGAAAGCCACTAAAAAGTTATAGATGCATTCGCAGAGTTTGACTTGATAAAAAAGTATCAGTTATTCACTATGTTTTAATATCTACCATATATATAGCGCGCCGTTCGGCGGGCCTGATCAGTCGCGTTTCGGCGCTCACGGACGACGGGCCTGTGCTTGATTTTGCAATTTTGACAACCAATAAATTTTAAATATTACGATCATAGTGCCACAGTATAACAATATCAGTAGGTATTACTAGTGAAGCACGCTATGATCTTGATTTTTGATACCGTTTTCATTGGAATTGCAAATAGACGCTGATACTAATTAGTACGCTGTTTACTTTATGTTGTAGACCAATAGTCTCAAAAAACTGACGTCGATAACACATCAGTAAAAAATTCAATCCGGATGCAATGGAAAATAGATAAGTATCGGTAAAATATTCGTCCGTCAAATCAGAGATCGGGATAAGGAAATAATGAGAGGGGAGAAATCCCCTGCGTAAATCCCCTAATATAAATGTATCATAAATGATACCTTACTTGCATAGAATACATGTACTTACCAAGTTTTAATAGTATACTTCTTATAGTTACGGAGAAAAATGGCTGTAACATACGGATAGACAGACATAACGTATATTTTAAAATTTGTCTACGAATCCCTAAAAACCCAACTTCGTTCATTTAAAACTTATTTAAAATGAAATTTAGACACTCGACCAAATTTGCTAAGAAGCCTTTTAGGCAGTAAAATTACTCGTAGAATTTAACTCTGTACTAAATTTCCGATTCGTATTTTTTATATAAGGTTTAGAATCATTTCCTGAGCATAAAATTACAAAATAATAACAAATCCAGGTGGAGCTTCAAGCGCCAGCTCGAAAAAACGTTTTTGGCCGATATTCCGAAAAAGTTAAAAAGCCTATTATTATTGTAGAAAATAAAATTTCTCATCTTTTGTTGCCAGTAAACTTTTTTTCGAACTTACCGATTACGATTTATTATGTCCAATTTAATGATAACAATGCAAAAAAATAAGATGTGAATTCTGTTCCCAGTAGCATGTCTTTTTTTACCGGAATGGAAGAAGGGTTATGTTTTTCGCGCGTATCTTTATGTTTGTAAAACTTTTATTTCCACATATCTTCCAAACGGCTGAATGGATTTTGGTAACTAAGATATTCTAAGACTAGTCTCATTCGCCTTAGACTCCTTAGATAGTAGGTAATATCTTTTTACGTGTAGTTTTTTTTGTAGTCGGGGTTTTTAAATTAAAGTTAGGTATTCTAACATATTGCTCGTTGCTCGAATAAACAGCACCGTTCATCATCATGATTGAAGAGTTGAACGAAGAGTTTGGTCTCCACTTTTGTAATAAGAACGAATAAGCTGTGAAACGCATTGCCAGAGTGGGTTTTTGTCGAAGGTTCGAACCTTGGGGTTACGAGGTACACTGTGTTTGTTTCTATTAGAGAAGCAAGTTCCATCGTAGACCACATCATTTTCATCCACTATTATCGGCATCATCGCAACCGTATCATTAAATGGGTTATAAATTGTAAACGGTAAGTTTTACAAAAAAAGTTTACTAGCAACAAAAGATGCAAAATTTTATTTTCTACAATTATTGTCAAAATTTATAGTTTCCAAAATATCGGCTAAAACAGTTTTTTTTTCAATTGGCATTTGAAGCTCTACCTAGATCTGTGAGAATTTTGTAATTTTATGCTCAGTAAGTGATCTTTACCTCATAGAAAAAAAATGGTTTAGAAATTTAGTGCAAAATTGACCAAAAAAACCTTCTATTTTTACTGGCCTTTCATTACGTTTCAGCACAGTTTTTAAAATTTTTGACGAACTTGTGAATTATTAGGAAACATTTTAAAAAGATGCATAAAATTGGAAAAGCCGTTCTCAACTTATAGTGTGACCGAAAAAGAAAAGGTTGAGTTTTGTATGCCTACGAGTATAGATAAATTTAATATTTCTTCGTTTATATAGCAACAAAACTCTTATCATAAACAAACAAACATAAACAAATCTTGAACAAAACATGAGTTTAAATTACATAGTCCAATATTTTAATGTTATTTCTGCACTGTGGCACCGATTCCGCGGTCGGTGACGGTCGCGAGAACAAGACAGCGTTAAATGCCTACTTTGACAGAATTACCTGGCCTTAATGTGCCATCAAAAGGCTACTCAATAACTAAAACATAGATGAAATAATTACTTTGTTATCTTAAAAACTTCCCGTGATATCACGATATTAAAATCACTATTTTGGACTCTCCCAAAAAACGCTTCATACAAATCACTACAGAAACGTGACGTCACATTGCCGTAGTTTCTATGCGTCGCGCGTAAAGTTTGTATGGTAGCTATATTAAATATTGCGTTTAGGAAACTGGTTTCATAACAAAAGTAACTTGAAATTGAATGGGTTATCCAATGGTAAATACATTTTCTAATAATTTCGTACTTTTAAAATAGACTTGCCCATCCATCTTTGAATGATCATAAAGTAAGTTAAACTAATAAATATCAAAATCAAAATTGGTACATATTTTATTCTATTTAAATACTGTAATTATATAAAATAATTTAATATAATTACAGGACCTGTCGTCACGCCTATTGTGATATTTTGTATGATTCCATCACAGATTTCTAAAACAAAAGGCAGATGGAACGTGCAGAACACAGATCCTTAGGTCCAGAAAGCAAATATCAAACGTTAAAGCAAATACAAACTCCAGTCAGTACGAAACGGACTTCCGTCTCGTACGGAAGTCCCGTGTGATTTTAAGTTTTGTACAAGATTATGTCGTCTTGTGTCTTCAAACATTGCAAACATTGTTCCCAAAAATAAGAAAAGGAAAGAGGAATATCATTTCATAGGAAAGTTTGAATATTTTTACTGCTTTTTGTATAATTTAGGCGATTTCATTTCGATTGATGAATAGAAACACAACACCTCAACGAAAATTGGTTAGTGTTCCTGTACTAAACTGAAATTATTTTCCCTAAAGTTAAGGTAAAATATAGATTGTGATTTTTTTTTAAGATACTCGTAGACCAAATTGTTTATGTACTTAAGTAGATTGTATTATTCTATTTTAAACCCTATTTTTATAATCGTAATTTTTTAATTTAATGTCAATCGATGCCTAGCACAAATCCACGTCATTACTAGTGTTTATAAAAATACTAATAGTGTTGATGAAAACTATAGTTATGAAGCAAGTTTTAATTCTTGTAAGTAGGTATAGTGGAGCTTAAAAAGTAGGCGAGTTCTTTTGAAAGATCTAATCGTTTTAATCGACGACGACGACGTAACTTTGGGTGGCGATGTGAATAATTTTCAACTGATTTACAAAAACTCTTAGATGGTTTTCGTTGGTTTGTATCAACATTTTTGAAAAGGTGAACTTTTCGTTTGCGACACGCGTCCAGACAAAGATTGCATAATAAACAAATTGAATGATCTGGCCCCCCAACATCAAATCAGTTGACAAAATTCTCTGCACCTCCTGTGTTCACCGATATTAAATGAGTAGGTAGTTGCCACCTTTTGTCAAGCATAATATTCAAAATTTCACAAGAAGCTCCGATAGAATACTCAAAATAAACACACACATGATTTTTACTATTATTCGGCGTTGGCTTTTTATTCTGAATTTTCTGTACGAATATTTGAATTTTTAGTTGCATGCTAAATCAAAATTCTTAACTTCATAGGATGGAAATAGTAATAACAAGAAATCCTTGCATAATATATAATCGGTATAATAATAAATTATTTTAACATTATAATAAATGTGTTTATTATACGCGAAGATCTCCGAAGCTAAGACAACAATAGTGGGATTTTTTTCTTAAGACTGAGAACATTACACGCACACCAACGTGAGTAATTTGACAACGTCGGTGAGAGCTGTCACGCAAACATAACTAATTACTGGCCTCACAGTGTCGTTCACGAAGGTTTCATCTGTTTAGAAATCTGTGGATTCCATAAACGGAAGGAAGAGGAACATTATAAGGTTTACATTTCTAAAACAAACGAAGTAACAAAAAGTCAATGGAAAAGCTAAACAGAAAAGTCCCAAGCGCAATATTTGCAGTAGTACTTATTCAAAGTCGGGATCCTCTTTACACAGAGGTCTCGAGGCTCTGCCCATTCTCAATAAAGTTTTGATAAGTGCAGACAGTTACTGGGCCATTGTAAAAGGATTTATTTTATGTACATTATAATTTAGTATTGCAGCCATTGTTGTGGATTTTATGCCATTATACAAGCTTTAATTCGACGTGTAACAAGAAAATAGACTTTTTAACTAAATAAGAACGTAATACTTGTAGTCATAGACCGCATCACGCCACCAAATATTTCAAGCGAGAGTACATTTCGGAAAACTGTTCGCTTGATTCTACATTATTATATTATTGGCAGTTCTCGATCCCGTTACTTTCCAGATATGAAAAGTAGCCTATGTGCTATTCTAGATTATAATCTAACTATGTTCCAAGTTAAGTCCGATCCATTCAGACGGTCCAACGTGATTGAACAACGAACTTACTAACTATCATATTTATAATATTAGTAGAATTTCCTACAATGTTCCTACAATTATTTCCATTGTTTTATGTAACACTCAAATATATATATAGTGCAATATTCAAAGCTAACGTAGCACCATCCCATCAGTCAGATATCCAATCCAGCCATAGATACATTGGGTAGGCACTTACATATATCTATGACAAGCAGGGTTACCAGATGTCCGAATTTATCGCACAAATCTAGGAATTCACGGTGCATAAATTATTAAAAATTATTTTAATAAAATGTATTTAAATACTGTTGTACATATATACTGTTTTCTGATTTGATACGAGTAAATGTAGGTATTAACCAATAAGACTGTAATACAAAAATAAACTAAAAATTTTATTCTCCAAGAGAGAGCGCGTACGGATTTCTTTTTCACAGCTTCACAAAACCTCCTTATACACATATTTGTTAATTTAATTTAAAATAATTTCCCTCATAGATCTGGTAACCCTATCTACACGAGATAGGTGCTCGATGGACAAAGCAAACCCGAGGAGTGTTTGCCTTTCATTACCAACGGTCAACAGATTCCCCCCCTGTACAATTTTCATGAGTCGTAGTGGACTGCACTTAAATGCAGCCAGGAATTAAGTTATGAAAGCAGATAATATAGAGTAATTATTCGAGTAGTTAAAATTGTATCTTTTTCAATGTTTTTTTTATGTTGGTATTGGTACATTTGAAATTTCTAATTCCTACCGTTCTAAATCCAAATGTAACAATCCCAAAATAAATAAAAAAAAGCATTGAAAATGATAAAATATAAAAAAGCAGCAGATCGGAATGTGTGCTGAGTCATGGGAATTGCCTATGACCTGCTGTGTGGTAGTATTAGTTGTACTTGCTGATTAAGATAATGAAGTCATTCCAATTTATAAATACTCGTATTTGAGTGATGGCAGCTCAGTACTTGGAGCAAAAAGCTTTAGTTTGGCGAAGTTAACTATCACAAGGAAAGGAGTTTTGTGTTCGGGCGAAGTTTCTCCAGTTTTTGAGGTACGAGTAAGCATGTTTATGTATAAGATTTTGATGTCATAATTTATTTTGAATTCAAGGAATAGTCTACACTGTTCTTCCTATGTGGATATTAAGCACGGAAGTTTAGTCTACCATGTCATTGTCGCTTAACAGTACCTACTAAATATGGATGGCCATTTACATTTACCACCTCGGACAAAAAAAAATGTTGGTGTGACTGGTAAGGAGATTAATAAAATATGTTCTATGCCCGGATGTTTCTACGTATCTTAATATATAGATAATACTTTAGAAGTGGTCCCATGTAAATTAAAGTTTTTTAATATCAACAAAAAACTAAAATTTTCTTACCTGGACGACGTATATTTATGACAAATTATGAAATTTAGTGGTTTTTAGGGTTCCGTAGCCAAATGGCAAAATACGGGATCCTTATAGATTCGTCATATCTGTCTGTCTGTCCGTCCGTATGTCACAGCCACTTTTTTCCGAAACTATGAAAGCTATACTATTGAAACTTGGTAAGTAGATGTAATCTGTGAACCGCATTAAGATTTTGATACAAAAATAGAAAAAAATATTTAGGGGTGTCCCATGCATAGAATAGAAACTCAATTTTTTTTCCATTATCAAAACCTATGGATGTGGGGTATCTATGGATAGTTCACCAAAAATTAATTTGAGGTTTCTAACATATCTTTTTTCTGAACTGAATAGTTTGCGCGAGGGACTCTTACAAAGTGGTAAAAAGTGTCCCCCCCCCCCCTGTAACTTCTAAAATAAGAGAATGACATTTAAAATTAAATTATTCTATTTGGAAACTCGGCGATCGCAAAGGCGTCACCGTTTTATGGTTAACCTATACTAATATTATAAAGCTGAAGAGTTTGTTTATTTGTTTGTTTGAACGCTAGGATCTCGGGAAGCACTAGTCCGAATTGAAAGATTATTTTTTCTATTGGATAGTTCATTTATCGAGGAAGGCTATAGGCTATAGAACGTAACGGTGCTATCAATAGAAGCGGAGCATGAATCAAGAATGTAACAAAAACGGGAAAAAATATTCCTTTTTGAGAGTTTTCGTGCTTTGACATGACACCATGACAGCATGTGTCATGTGTCTAAGATGGCGTCATCTATACTAATATTATAAAGCTGAAGAGTTTGTTTGTTTGTTTGTTTGTTTGCTTGAACGCTAGGATCTCGGGAAATACTGGTCCGAATTGAAAGATTCTTTTTCTATTGGATAGTCCATTTATCGAGGAAGGCTTTAGGCTATAGAAAATAACTCTACTATTAATTGAAACGGAGCATGAAACAAGAATGTAACAAAATCGGGAAAAAATATTCCCCTTTTGAGAGTTTTCGTACGTTTCGTGCTTTGACATGACACATGACAGCATGTGTCAAAGATTGCGTCATTGAATTTCAGTAACCTGTGCCTTGAATATAAACCTTTGCTATTTTTTTTTCTAAATCTGAGTTGGTACGACCAATTTCCGACAGGTGGCGTAGCAGGTTGCTGAATAGGTTTTTTGTTTGAAATCGATATTCTCAGGAATGAGTGAACCGATTTCAGTCATTCTTTCACCGTTGGATATGTACGGGATCCCGATGAGTGCTATATAATATACCACGGGCGAAGCCGGGGCGGGCAGCTAGTTGAATATAAACCTTTACTAATTGGTACGACCGATTACGATTGAGATACGATTTAAGAACGAATTACGATTGAGTTGGTACGATCAATTTCCGACAAGTGGCGTAGCAGGTAGCTAAAGAGGTTTTTTGTTTGAAAGCTATATTCTCTGAAATGACTGAACCGATTTCAGTCATTTTTTCATCGTTGGATATGTACGGGATCCCGATAAATGGTATATAATGTACCACGGGCGAAGCCGGGGCGGACATCTAGTAGTTCATAAGACGAAGAGGTTTGAGGCCACTTTAGTTACACGGGAACCTTAACTGGAATTCGGAACCTGAGTGGATTTTTTCCCAATGGATAAAATCTTGCGCTCTTTAAGTCGAAAGCAAATAGGTAAATGCGCTCCATCGTAGATCGCATAGGCGTTTAACATAAGGTAAGATGTCGGTTAGTTTAAGCCTATCAATAGGTAATTTAAAAAATCTGAAAATTTGGATTAAAGATGGCATGATACATTTATCCGCGAATAGATATTTATGGTGAACTAATAGCGGCCTTGCGGGAGGGATCACCCCCGTAGTTTCCATAATTGTTCCGCGCTATATAGCCCAATCTCTTCCAAATACTCTCAGTAGCATGGAAAAGTACGAGTATTGCCAGCCTATCGGTTTTTTATCGGATACACTTCGGAGAGTGTGCTACTGATCTGCATGATCTAATATCACCTTGCCCTTTTTTCTATCGGAATGCTCGTAGCTCAAAAAAGCGACATCGTTTCATGGTTGATGTTCCAAAGACCCGAACGAAGAGATTTGACTCTACGTTTGTGATAAAAACGTCTAGGCTGTGGAACACGTTGCCTGAGTGGGTTTTCCCCGATGGTTATAATCTTTGTGTCTTCAAATCGAGAGTGAATCGGTTTCTTCTAGGTAACCACGCTCCATCGTAGACCGCATCGTCCCTTAACATCAGGCGAGATGGCGGTCAAGTGTGAGCCTATAAAAGGTAAAAAAAACCATCCACACATCAATACAAACTGTCACGTTTATAATATCTGTAAAATGTAGGTAATACGAGTACAACCCAAGTATAACAAAAATAAATTCACTGTTTATAAGAGATACTTTGAAAACCTAAGCTATATCCACCTATAGATTAACTCTTTATTGCACTTGATTTACAGAAAGATTCCCGAAACGTGTTGCAAGGGGGCAAGCAAATATCAAGGTATCGCGGAAAACAACATCGCAATATTCAAATTGCTAAGCCGATATATCAATGAAATGCCGCCCTCCAAGTTTCCTGCCAACCCCAACCTTTTGTCTCACATTACAGAACCTTTATTAAAATGTTAACCTATAAGGCAATATTTCTTACATTACCTCCGAGCTCTAGCTCATTTTAATATCGGAGGTAATACCCGGTGGACACGGGCGACCGCGAAGTGGTCCCATCCCTACAGTATACGGGAACCAGGCAGAAATCTGACTCGATTTTCCATCAGCCCGAGTATTAGAATCGAAACCTGACCGAAGGGCGACAGATACAAAAAGAGCAGGGCAACGTATAGCTTACTCGTTTCCACTACGTATGCACAGTCACTCCGTTCGTTCCGGATAGAAAAGTAGTATTGGACGTTTGCATCACCGTCGAAAAGGGACGACGAAAAACTAATCGAGTGTATACAGCATTATATAGTTTAGCTAACTCAAATTATTTAGAGACTAAGTACAAGAATTATAAATTACGAGTATTATTATTACGCGGACCAACAAGATTTTCCTCGACCAAAAGGCTCCATGTGGCTAAACTTTCATTTCAAAAAATGTAGGTACTGATATATGGCTAGATATACGTATAACGTGGCCATTTACATCGGTATTA
This sequence comes from Ectropis grisescens, assembly GCA_017562165.1. Lineage (NCBI taxonomy): Eukaryota > Metazoa > Arthropoda > Insecta > Lepidoptera > Geometridae > Ectropis > Ectropis grisescens. The sequence goes on along the minus strand of CM029772.1, from coordinate 14,398,185 downwards.
CGCACCCTACATGTTCCTACAGCTAGGATTCGGTGCCTTCTCTCTCAATACCATTATTCATTAGATACGCTAGCCAAATTTAAATAACAATCCTACAATTGACAAGTCCTATTTTGGCCACATTTTAACTTTAGCTCTAAACAACGTCAACAGGTCAGAAGTGCATTCCTAAAATCATTGAAACGAAATGGTTTGATTTCATCCATGCGCGGTCCGAAGGGGGTGTCACAGGGGACAAGACCCCCCCCCCCCTCAAAATCGTATATAAAAATATTTAAAAGTACATAGACTATTTTTAACTATTTGAATTTAGAAAATGACTACTCCCTAAGAACTGCGTTTTTTCGGGACGCAAAGCGACTTTTTTTTTTTTTTTTTTAACTTTAATAGGTTTACACTTGACCGCCATCTCGCCTGATGTTAAGCGACGATGCGGTCTACGATGGAGCGTGTTTACCTAGAAGAAACCGATTCACTCTCGATTTGAAGACACCAAGATTATAACTATCGGGAAAAACCCACTCAGGCAACTCATTCCACAGCCTAGACGTTCTTATCACAAACGTAGAGTCAAACCTCTTTGTCTTGACTTTTTTGTGTTGACTCGTTTTTCTAGCCTATATTGACCCTATATCTATTTGAGTTCCAAATTTATAGACACCTTATTGAATACACCAAATAAAAATAATTTTAAATAAAATAAAAATAGTTTTAAAGCTGATTCCACAATTGGCGGCCAGGAAATTTCAGCCTGGTGGATGACACATTTCCAAAAAGGTATCTACTTGTTTCTTGGAATCAGCTGGCTTTCTCACAATGTTTTCCTTCACAGTCAAAGCCAGCGATGATGATAAACTCATCCATCAGAACTTAGAAAAATACGCGGAGGTGCAGGCGAGATTCCAACCTACAACCTGACTGTGAAATCGAGCATTCTCACCTTTGCTTTGGAACAACACAGCTTCGTAACGCTAATCAATGTATGAAAAAACGGTCCATTTCACATCCGCTTAATGGAGACTATGTAGGTATTTGTATTGCTCCTAATGTATTCTGCTTCGTCGCCACATCAACCCTCAGTCCAAACTGAAAACTCAAATCGATATTAAGAATTTGTTTTTTACTAGCTGTACCCACCCTGCCACGCTTCGCTGTGGCACAGATGCAAAAATTAGATAAAAACAATCCTTGATGAGGATTATATATTCTTGTAAAATTTCACCTCGATCGGTGCAGAACTTTTTGAGTTTTTGAAGCGGACACAAACCAACATAACATTTTTATATACAGAGATGAGATTTGGGTTATGTCCTCACTCAGTCCCTGTACTATTTCTTAAATACTTTCTCACGGTTCTCATCTCACAGTTGATATCTACAAGTATGTCACTATAATAGAACAGTGAACAGTTAATCTGAGATGACCTTTACTGCCTGGCGTCACTATAAACGCCGTCCAATAGCGACAAAACAAATCATGAGATGTTAACATAATTTCCTAACCAATAATCCACTAAAACGGTCCCCTGAGATTCAATCTAGGGAGATCAAACGATCATAATTATCATAAAGCCGTGGTGGCCCAGTCATTATAACTCGAGATTGACAATCATGAGGTCATAGGATCGAATCCCGCCTGCACGTCTGAGCATTTTTCCAACAAGAATCTTTAATGGATAAGCGTTTTTGTTTGGCTTGGCCGGTCGTGGTGGATTATGCCCTTTTGATTCTGAGTCCTAGCAGGGGAAACTTTTAGTGGGCTACTTTTATAAATGGTAATAATTTTACTGAAATGCATATGAGCGAAGACATGAACATGATAGTCTATAACTACCACTCGTGTATTTCTAGAGCTAAAAGTACTGAAATACCCGGTCACGCTATACGTCAGTTTTCGTTTAGTGAGTTTTCGCAAATTGAGCTTGGCTTTTCAAATTGAGCAGCGTAGCCGAAGATCACGTTTCACAATGAAAAGAAAAAGCGTACACGTGTTTAAGCCGTGTAGCTTATAGGAGTTGAGGTTTAGGTATCTAGTGTAGGGTAAATATTGTAGGTAGTAGATAACTTGAAATGTTTTTTAGTTTGCTTCCGTTTTGAAGTTGCTTCCCTGTCCGGGTATATTTAATCGTTCAGTAATAATAAAACACTGAGAGAGTTGAACTTTGATGAAATAATTGTCTCTACTACTTAACACTGTATTTTTGATGTTTTATCTGGCTTCCATAGTACAAACTTTGCTTAGTTTGGGCCAGATGGTGTTGTGTGTGAAGTGTCTACCACCACTATATTGGTTAATAGTCTGACGACTTCATCTTCATAAAGACTTCATATGAATACTGATATACAGGCTCACGACAATATTGACGCGCGTATTGGAAAGAGGTAAGTACCTACCTTATTTTATATTCGTATCTAATAAGAAGGCCTTGCTAAAAACAGTTCCACAAAGCTCACTCACTGTGTTACATCGTTGAAAAGTGGTCCCCCTTCTCACTTCGCATTATGAACATTGAAGTCTCCGCTGAAAAAGTTAAATGGTCTGGAACGAAGCATCGGTAATAGAAAATGGACGACAATCCTCATTTCCTTGTTCGTTTTCGAATCTGATACGCCTGAAACCGATATCTTTGAACTTTTTTAGCAAATATTTTAGACAGGATATAGATTTCTTTTCTATCTTTTCTTAATATTCGTCGATGGACAGATGATGAGTTTTCAATTATACCTACGTATTCTGGTCCACTGACTATGGTCAGATTTTTTACAATCGTATCCATTGAAAATTAATGAACTGGCCTCAAGACTCAGTCGTTAACCAGTCTGCTCACTGCACATAGCCTGCGCATTCTATTCCCACGATAAACAGCGCCAGGATCGTTCTGTGTAGTGTGTATGAGAAGTACCTATATGTTTCAAATTATATTAGTATTATTAGCTATCTGGCTCCCATAATACCTACAACCTTTTTTGTGGCTAAATATGGTGTTGAAATAGCGTCGACTAATATTCGTTTTACAAGCTCCAGAAAACAGATCGTATACAATAGGCAATACAGAGCTAGCAGCATTAACAGATTAAGATGGATTTACTCGTACGAGAAATAACACAACCCTATAGAAATAATAATATTTTCTAGAGTAACGCTTGTGGAACTACGAAATGCCGTGCTTAATTAACAAATGTAAACATAGACAGTTAGTGCTCTACGGATGGATTCGCGGTTACGAATGTTGTTGTTACACAAATATATTTATCGACTACTTGCAATAAATGCGTAATAGTATGAGAAGAGTGAGCAAGACGGGCATGACAAGAAGAAACGACTGTAAAGGTTTAAGTTTAGTGGAGTTACGACTCTTTGCAAGTCCGCCTGGGTAAGTACCACACCTTTCTACAGCCAAGTAGTAAAGTACAAACAACACTGTATTCCGGTTTGAAGGCCAATGTCCAATGTTTTCAGAGAAATTACAGGGCATAGAGATACATTGTCTGATATCTCTGGGTGACGAGCGCAGTGCAGCGCAAGGTTATGATTTGGACGCTTCATATTCCAATAGCTGCGTGACATTGCTGCTATAGGCAGGAGTGTTGCTTTGTTGGTTACCATCAGCCCCTGGTTCATTCGTCACGTCATTCTTGTCCCGCCACTCTATTCTAAATGAAAGCCTGGTACTCTATAAAAATCCCTATCGTACACGTAATCAACGAAAATTCGTTTATTAGTTTCGTTTGAAATAAAAATCTTGCCTAGTTAACTATGAAACTGAAATCGAATAGGTAACATTCTCGTGTTTTCGTGATTAGTGCATAAAAGACAGACGCAACACGTATCGAATCTACTTCGCAAAGAGCTCCGGAAATTAACATTTTCTAAAGCGATTGCAAATGAAGGCGCATACATCGAAATGACTTTCCAAATCCTTTGTAACATCTACATTCCTCATGAATTTCGCTCCGTGAATTCCAAAAAATGATACACATTAATGAAACGTTTCGCTTTCACGCTATTTGCTTACCTCTCGAACGGTTCAATAAAGGGATCGACGAATTTGATAGATAGGTACCTAGGTATTCATAATGCAAAGGAAAGGAAGCACAATCAGATTTTCATTGGAGATTCCGCCGACTGCGAGGGAGAAATGAATACTTATTGCGAAAATGAAGCGAGGCATTAATGAACGCCGCACCGGCGTCCTGTGAACCGACGACCACCCGCGGTTTAATTCCCTTCGAAAAATATTCAATAACCAAGACCCTCGATCATCAGCAAACACCGATATCCAATGAAGAAGAAAAATTGCATCGACTGGAAAAATATGAATTTATCAAGCCAAGTTTTATCCGAGACTCGAAGCGGTCTGTTACTCGACGAATGACCCGCATTCATAACACCTCTTTATACCTCGGGGAGTGAGTAATCTTTTATGGTATTGCGATTTTTTTTTATCTAAAAAATATCGCGAGCGAGATTATTCGCATCGACTTTCATAAAATCTCACTTCTTCGGTTCACAATAAGAGGAATCATCTATTATGTTCTATTGTCGAGAGTGCGGGCGGCACTCGCTAAGAACACGCTTACGTCTCTTTGTTGGATACTCGAATACATCTTTACTTTAATTCTTTACTTATTTTTTCAAAAGATAACATTTCACTTCGAAAGGGCAAGACGATTATTTATTACAAAAGCCACCAGAAGTAAGATTCGCTACTGAGGTGAGTGCGCTAAGGATGTGTGGGCTCAACTATGTAGGTATATCTACATATATATATCTTTGATAATACACTTGTCTAGATAGACCGTTCGAACATAGAAACACCAAAACATTTAAAAAAAAAATTTTAGTCTAGTCTATGCATATGTTTATAATTCCCACGACTGGATCTATTTTATAATTTTTTCGTTTTTAGTGCATTTATCTTAAACATTGCAATGTATGTTTAACATAAAACCGTTTAACTTAAAAAGTTTTTTTACCTATTTTTATTTATCTGTACGATATGCCACTTTTTAACCGACTTTATAAAAAAACGAGGTTCTTAATTCGGTTGCATGTTTTGTTTGTATATGTGTTACGAAATAGTTCCGCCAATTGTGAATTAATTTTGATGGTTCTCTTTTTATTGGTAGATCATAGTTCAGAGGTGGTTTCTTACATTCCTATCGAAATCAGTGTCGAGGTTTTTAAAATATCGACTCTCTCCTTGCGAGAGAAGGCCCTAGTCCCAGCAGTGGAAACATTTAGTGGGCTGTTGATGTTGTTGATACCTTGGTACAAAAAAAAGTCACCTGTAAACACTTTAAATTCTAAGTACGAACTCATTTGATATAGACTACAGGCCCGTGAACAAAATGTATGGGTCAAATGAACCACCACGAGACCTACGTAGGATGATAGAAGGGTATAAATTAATAAGATCAGCACTATACCACAGATCAGAAAATAGTTACTTCGTAAACTATACCGTCACTTGCACTTGGGGGGGTTCTAACCCTCGATAATTTCTCCTTGCCGCATGATTTTTGTACGTCATTGCGGAATAATGGATTAGAAGAGGTATTGAAACTATAACAATAAATTTTAATTATTAGTTTGTCAGAAAACAATCATGATTTTCCGATGATTTACAGAGTAAATTTGGTCATTTGATTAAAGTCAACGTACTTTATTCATAAAAGTACAATTTACACGTCAATTAAGTAATAAAAAATAAAATCAAAAGAATGAGCATACAAATTGTATACATTTTCAAAGTTTGAAATGACTAGGTACCTACCTACTTTACTGTATTACAATAATAATTGTACAGAAAACTCAAGCGGCATTGGATCCATACTTCCATAGATTCAATACCTCTACTAATACATTATTTCGCAGCGCCGTACAAAAATCATGCGACAAGGAGAAATGATCGAGGGTTGCAAACCCCCTCTTCAACTGCACTCAGTTGGACAGCTTACAAGTGACGGCATAGTGCCGAGTCTTATTATTTTATACCCATCTATCATCCTACATAGGTCTCCTGGTGGTTCATTTGACCCATAAATTTTATTCACGGACCTGCAGTGTAATACTTTAATAAATTTTCAATTAAAATTATTTACTGGAATCGTTGTGAATTTACGTTAAAGATTTTGAAAATGAATTTTTGACAAGTTATGTTAGACACACTATATTTCATTGTGTAGGTAAGTATATTAAAAAACATTTTTAATTATTTTATTTTTATTTTATAATCAACATCGGTTCTACAAAAAACATAACTAAAGATGGCTACAAACAGAGTCAATGTAATATTAATAAATTTTATTTGATATGTTATGAAGGTTGTTGAAAATATTAATGATTTTAATTCGACATAAATGTATTTCAGCTACTTCATCCGTTTCAACTTTAGATGAAATTGAGAGCATTGATGATAATGAAGCAATGTTAACAGAAACGGAGGTATTTATAGTAGACTGCAGGCCCGTGAACAAAATTTATGGGTCATCTGATACAGCAGGAGACCTATGTAGGATGATAGAAGGGTATAAAGTAATAAGATTGAGCACTATGCCGTCACTTGTAAGCTGTCCAACTGAGTGCTGTTGATGAGGGGGGGTTTTAAACCTCGTTAATTTCTCCTTGCCGCATGATTTTTGTACAGCATTACGAAATAATGTATTAGAAGAGGTATCCAGTCACATCTCATCTGAGGGCGCAGTTCACAATAAAAATCACAATACCATTATGAACCCTCCCTCAAATGCAGATACAAATATGCTACCTTAGCCCTTTCACTATTGTTTCAATACAACTTTAATGGTATTCACAAGATTGTCGTTACCATAATTGGAGCAGATTATCGCCTCTTATCATAATATGCTTTGTTTTTGTCTCTCTAGATTTATCTGTTCCGAATCCAACCCCAACAGCGACAACAGTAAAGAGAACAGCGTGCTGTCCCTTGACATTAAACTAAGTCCTATCCGTAAAGTTTACTCTCAGACTACGACCTTTCCCAAATTTATCATCTCACTAGTTCATTAAATTATCTCTTAGATAATGCGCAGTCAATTTAACAAGAATCCGGTACCACTCAGCAACTTTCACCATCCGATTGAGTGAACCAATGTACGAGTACAACCCCGTTGATTGTCGTTGGTTGAATCCTTCATCGTTGTTGGCGGCATCGTGATCAAAGAACGCACCTAAGTATCGACTATTTTACCAGCGTTATTTCACAGCCTACTTCTACGAATGTTTCTGTATGCTTTTATTCATCTGTTGTTCAAATGGTGGTAGTGGACACCGAGTCACACTCACAACACCATCTAGTCCCAAACTAAATAAAACTTGCACTATGCACTTGTACTACAGACAAACCTTGTACTACAGAGAGCCAATCCAAAAATGTAATATTGCCAGACACATACTTATTATCCATAGATAATACCCATGCACAGTAAAAATGGTTGCATTAATCACACAGCTTCGCAGGGCAGACTCACTACCAACTAAACCACCAGGCCAGACGAAATCTGAGCTAGTAAAACGCATGGTCTTTGATAGAGTGTCAGCATTTATTGACGATCAACTGAAGGAGCCAGTCCTTTAAAAGTTGGGTTTAGTTTCGTAGCTGAATAGCATTTAATAGATTGACTTGCCACTTGAGGTAAGTAAGCTATTAATTCTTCCACAACCCGTCTTTGCCTGTCAGTTTTCGTGTTACGAAATGCACCTGTTTACAACCCTTCCTACAATTAAATATATTATATTTTGCTTGCATAAGCTTTAGTACACCCGGATTATATTCAGGAGGTCTACTCTCTTTCTATCGAAAACGAAATTTCGACCTAATTTTCGCGACATTCTTACTCCCGTTCTTTTTCGTTCCGTCGTTTAGCCCGACCGAACATTTTTTGACCGTTACATGTTCTAAGCCTACTCTAATTCACGAAAGTTGCAACGAAGATTCTAATTTGACAGATCAATTTTCTTAGTTTTAACCTCAAAATCAACGAAATGAAAAGTGTTACTTTTTGATTTTCGGATTTAGATTTTTTTGGGAAAATATAACATAATATGGTTGTATAAGTTATGTTTATTGATGCTGCTGTACGTGAAGACCGTTTGGAGCGTAGAAAGAGCCGGTGTCGCCTGCGCAGTGATCTTAACATAATTCAAATTTCCGACTTACAATTTGTAGGAAATTATATGTTTAGCCGGGAATTGTTTGACGACTTTGTTGTGCCTAGAAACCTAGAAAGTTACGGCTGGTCTAGATGGGAGACTGCGACTGTTAATCCGGAGTCCGGAGACCATGGGTTCAAAACCACGCGCACCATAGTCTTCTCGAAGTCTCATCTGCGTAATGCCGGTTGATGTCCTAAGAGAAACAAATTCCTTCTTTCCCGAAACGGAAAAACATTGAAAATTTTGATCGCTTTACCATCTGTACAGTACAGCAATCCTTTAGCAGCCTTAGAAGACTAAAAACATGGCTAAGAAGCACCATAGCAGAAGATCGCCTTATGGTCCATGGGCCATGATAAGTGTACACAGAGCTATAATAAATAAAAACCTAAATAATTTTAATGATAAAGTGGTTGAAAGTTTTTTAAAAATCCTTGAAAGTTATGTGTTAATTGAATATTATTTTGAATAAATAATTATTGCTTTGTTTAAAAGTTTGATTTAGTTGTTATGCTGTCGAGGGCTTGTGAAGTTTTATACATTGATACTAGAACTAATACTTGTTGCAATTGTCATCGAGGCAAAGACTTCCAAAATGTAACACTTCATGCTGTCAACTCCATAATATTGACCCATTGCCTTCCTCTTAGCTAGCTGGCGACACCCTTGAATACCCCTAACTTAAAATGGTGAAGGTCAATGTGCAGAAACCGACATTTACCTAAAATCATTTGAAGTCATGTGTCATCCACCAATCCAAACTGGGCTAGCGTGGTGGATTATGGCTTTCTCTCGCAAGGGGATCTACCCTTGAAGTAGGAGGCCTCGAGTCCTAGCTGTGGAAACATTTAGTGGGTTGTTTATGCCTGGGAAAATGCCTGCATCACAGAATCGAGTCTGCTTCTAACTTTAAGTATGATAAATCCACCGGAAAAAAGAGGGATTTTATAAATGTATGTGCCAAGCTCTCTTTAGTGTCATAACTATCAAAGTAAGCCAATTTTGATGTACCTCATTGTGTGCAATGATAATGCAATAATAATAATAATAAGCCTTTATTGTTTCCTTTTTACATTTAACATAGTATGTGCATATAAGGTTTGTTTACGCTTAAGGACCCTTTTCGGTATAGGCCTCCTCCTATATTATAATGCAATATAATGATTTATTTCAATTTTCATTGTAGTTTTCATGACCATTTTACTAAAATCATTCCAGCTATTTCAAAATAAGCTTTTGTAGATATCTACAAATCAAAAGTGAAGTGTTTTCTTCTGGGTTAGCACGCTCCACCATAGACTATCGTCGTTTAACATCAGTCAAATGCTCAAATGGTGGTCAACTGTAAACCTATTATTATTAAGCCTTTATAGCTGGAATTAATTTTACAATAATTTAAATTTCACACTTAGATTTAAAAACACAGGCCAATTCCAGCTGCTTTCAATCTTCTCTGAAAAACTTACTGCAACTGTAAACCTATAATAGTATACAAATATGTAACTTGTAGAGTTATCTTATCCAAATATCATAAAAATCCATCCAGCCATTTGGAAATTAGTGTTAGGGGTTTTTGTTTACTTTAAAATAACATTTTATCTAGGAAATTAAATAAAATACCATTTTATCTAGAAAGTATATTAAAATTTATTAAGTACATCTTCTAGAATATTCTTTGAAAACCCCACACATGTAGAGTAGTGCCGCCAGGAAATTCAGTGTTCCTCTCTCTCTCAACTACTTCTAGTCGGACAGCCCGCAGCACACAGCCTTCTGCAATGGATTGTGGGTCTGTAAAAGAACAATGAATATTCTAATTTAAATCATCATTATGACAAGTTACTAACAAACTTTGTATCTGAGTATTGGTTTTGACCAAGTAGGTTTAACACTCTAATTCAATTTTGTAGGTACATAATATATCTCTTAGACTGGTCGTACACAGCATCTTGAAGCAGTCAGCATCGACTGCTTCATGCTATAACTGCATAGTGCACTACATACTAGGTACTATATATGTACACACACAAACCACTCAAGCAGTTGCATCTGCTTCGGATAGTTAACAGCACTGTGAAATTTCATCTTGCAGTCGGACTGCAAGAGTGGTCCGTGTTTGTTGATCAGTAGGTAACAGCTCAAGCTGCCGGTGCTGAATGTAATAGAATATTTGTACGTTAGAAATAATGCATAATTATAATAGTGGCTCAGCCCAATGGCTTCATCCATGTTGTAATGAAAATATGCATGTATCATTCACACAAAGCTTGCACTCGAACCACCTATTTATAACTCGGAAAGTCTGGAAATCTGGGTCCGGTTTGCCATTCACCAAATCCAACTCCCATCACTTTTATACAGCAATTTTTATGCATAAACACATGTTTATATTAAGAAAAATAACGAAAACTGCACGAAATACTTGCAAGGCCTTTTTTGTTTTAATTTGTTTGTCTGTAATGTAAAAATGTAATAATGTTTTGACTTAGAACTTTCGATTTCGATAGCATCTCGTATCGTAGTATTGCCACCTTTATTTTTCAAAATCCGTACCATAAACTTGAACAATAGTGTGAATTCAAGACTAGGGCTTCCAATATTATGGATAAAATGTGTTAATTAGGTAAATGATTACCAATTTTGGTGGTCCAGTTAAGTACATCGATTGATTCATTGGTACATTTATGATTTTTATTTCATGTATGTATATGTGGTATATTATTATATAACATATTAGGTTAATGTGTGTTTTTATTATATTTCAATTAGTATGTGTAAGTTTATTTATGTTGTAAATATGTAGTATGTTATTATTTATTTTCTGTTGTGAGTACTCATAATGGTGTTGATAAACGAAATGTATTAATTAAACGGGCCATGTTACTATCTTTTGTTTCTAATCCGTGCACGGTTGCCTGGAAGAGATTGCTCTAAGCGATAAGGCCGCCAATTTAAATGTAATTTTATATTTAGTTAAATGTTTTTTTTTTTGTATATTATGGCTTTTAATAAAGAGTTTTCTTATCTCTCTTATCGTATCTTATCTTTGCGCTCGGGCATAAAATATATTTGTAATAATAATTATGTAACTTTCATCCCACCTCAGATTGGAAATGATTCAATGGTTTTCACATTATTTACAGTTTTGTTAATTCTGTGGGTATCAGTTTGTTGGTTTTAGCTGAACGTTACGATAAAAAAGTGAAATACCCTACATTTTGTCGCTGATGATGGTCTTCCGCAATAGGCTCGATAATTATGTTGTGTTATAGTGTACGTGTAAGTACTGCGATGAAAATACCTAGGTGTCATATTGTATGCTTACGTGTTGTGATAAAACAGAAATTAATATTACAACCAAAACTTTTTTGCAATGGTTGTGAAATGCAAATTTAATATTTCGTGACAGGTTCAATTAATGTGGTAGTAATTAGTACCTAGAAGTTAATGTTGCGACAAAATAACATGAATAATAATATAAACACAAGGACATAACAGCGACGAGCAGTTGACCATATCATTTTTCTCCGTCTGACGCACTTGTTCACTATATTTTAATTCTCAATGGAGTATCTGAGTTCACCCGAAAATTTCTTATCTTACCCGAGCGTGACGCTATAATTCAATTCACAGCCCACGAAAAATCTATCTAGGCGCCCCAAATGAAGTTTTCACTGTAAAAAGTTTTATTTTACCTCGTCATACAAGAGAAACTGTCATTATTTTACGGCGGCTCTTTTAACCCGTTTAAACACAAAAATATGGCAAACTTTATAATAAAACCTAGGAATTAAGCACACCAATTCGTATATTATTAATATAATAAACTAGCAGCGCCCTGGGGTTTTACCTGCGTAGTTGCCGTTTCCATTATTTTCTTCTCAGAATGAAGAGTAGCCTGTGTAATAGTCCAGATTGTAATCTAAAATAATGTGTTTCAAATTTCAGCTCGGCCGTTCAGATGTTACGATATGATTAAGGAAGATAAAAAATTGTTTTTTTTTATAACGGGAATATGAAGGAGAAGAGATCTACATGGGAAAACCACGGGGTGCTGCTAGTAATAATGATGCTAGTAAGACTAATAATAATACAATTATTTATCAAGCTACATGAAAGAAATTAAAATATAACAAAGTTCTCAGCGCCTTACGTACGTAGTGTAATCGATTAGTTTAAAATGACATAAAAACATTGATTGTGAGAGGATTTCCAATTTGAAGTGGGCCACATTGAGGGGCTAATACCACAGGATAAACTAGATGTATAAAGAAAATACATTGAAGAATTTCAAGTTCGTTCAACTTTTCTGCTTGTTTTTACACCAAAAAATAATTTAAAAATATAATCATACCGTTATTTATTTAAGTAATTCGCAAGATTCCTTTCAAAGGTCATATGCGTACGATTTCGACTTCTCGATCGTACATGAGGTAAAAAAGCCGTATAAGTACGACTTAAATTGTGCGAAGGGCAACACTAGATTTACTGTCCCTCGACAAAACGTCAATGCCAATATGAGTTTGAAGTATTAAGCGGATATGTTTGACTGTCACAAGTTGTAGTCCAAACGAGTGCTTGCTGTATAACTCCTATATTTAGCCGCATAATAAGGTCTATTCTAGTGCCTCGATTCTAATTGCGTAAATAATATGATTTGCACTCGTTTCATTGAACCAATTGCTATAATTTAAAAAAAAATAGATCAGATATCGTATTTTATAGTTAAATTTAAAAAATACGGCATAACGGATCATAAATATGATGTTAAAGAAAAAACCGTAAATTACCGCAATGGCAATGAAAATAACCTCTCTACTTAATCTGTGGAACCTTTTGTTTTTCATTCAATTACATCGTTCACGATGAGACTCTATGGATTTGAAAGTCCGTAGCCCGATCCGCAAGAGAAATAGAGTAAGGTTATAGGCAATATTTCGTTTTCGTTTACGGCCGTTTGCGAAGTGCGGATGCGGAGAAAGAGAGTAGACGCCCAGATAATAATTCGCTTGGGTTACTTGAATCGTAAAAGCAGTGACCAGACTTTGTTAAGATTTGGTCAGTAACTGGAGGCGTTGTATTATTTATCCAGTCCAATCCAGCTCTACGAAGTTGGTACAATGTACAATATCTCCGTCGTCACAATCACAACCGTGAACTAGTGATGTTATATTAGTTTGATATATTCCTATTATCGAATATGTCGCTTTGAAAATAATAGGCTGTTGTACCTATCACTGGGTAATACTGGCCAATAGTAGTCACCGTTTATATTCATGGATACACAATATTCAGCCTTTACTGAAATAATATCTGTTAATAGAATAACATATGGTGCTCGTTTGAATAATATCTTACGATTTAAATATTATTTCATCAAAGTTAAGACAACATGTAGCGATACAATTTTCATGAATACTGTGACAGGCTTAGGACTGTGACCGAAATCGCTTATTTATCCTATTTTTGTTTACTATTACAGAATAACATAATATGATAATAACTATCTGAATCTGATCTGAAATTCCACCCGTGTACCTATTCTGAATATATTAGTCAAACCACCGCTACTAAAAAAACCATAAACACTACGACACAGATTATGAGTCTGTCATTACGGACTTTTCAGATAACGGAACGTAAACGTACCAAACAGAGGGTTTTAAAATTATCTATTTTTAAAAGTGCATAACGATACTTGAAATATAGATAATTATAATATTCTTACATACCGTATCTTTATGATATGAAACGATCATCCTCAATCTATTTGTACTGTTTTTTTTTAAGTATTGAATTCAGAAATAATACTTATCTGGTTCTTAATTAATTCAGAAATTAAGAGACTTCTAATAATTTGTGTTACATTCTGATTTCGGCTGTGACGGGAGGATGTTTTTCATGAACCTAATTTATTGTATGTCTTAAGAGGTAGATTTAAATATAATGTTACATGACCTGAATTCGAACTTGTAGTATCTCTTCTATTCGGACAACCAACCCCTGGCTGCGAATATGGCCTTAATGCTCCCGGCGCGACCTTTGTCTCGCACCCGGCTGCGACTACCTAACGCCCGGCGCGACCAGGCTGTCACGCCCAGCTGCGCAACTCCCGGCGCGACCAGGCTGTCACGCCTAGCAGCACCACTCCCGGCGCGACCAGGCTGTCACGCCTAGCAGCGCAACTCCCGGCGCGACCAGGTTGTCACGCCCAGTAGCGCAACTCCCGGCGCGACCAGGCTCTCACGCCCAGTAGCGCAACTCCCGGCGCGACCAGGCTGTCACGCCCAGTAGCGCAACTCCCGGCGCGACCAGGCTGTCACGCCCAGTAGCGCAACTCTCGCCGCGACCAGGCTGTCACGCCTAGTAGCGCAACTTCCGGCGCGACCAGGCTCTTGTGCCCGTTAGCGCGGCTCCAACTGATGACTCCAACATCCGCGATGACCCTCAGCGACAACACGTACTCTATTGCGGCTCCGTCGCACCTCACCATCGCAATCTCTGTTGCGGTTCCAGATACTGGACCTTTTCCTTTCAATCATTCGATCTCCACGGATGGACACCAGGGCGGTGTCCATCGTCCATTGTCTGAAACTCACCCAACCAAGTGTTAATGCCGTGACTCTGTCTTAACACGCTAAGTATTCCAAATAGACATAAAAAGGTAGAGGTCGTTAAAGTAACATTTTAATATCGGCATTTTCAGAACATGGGTGGTAATTAATAAGTTTTAAGTAATTGAACCAAATCAACCCGCCGCCGACCCACCAAATTGAACTAGGCCAGCGTGGTTGATTATAGCCTTGATTCTCTCCTTGTGAGAGAAACCCCTGAGTGAGTACATTTAGTAGGCTGCTTATGGTAAATGAACTAGATACTCAGAACTAAAAACTCAAGTGAAGACTAAAACCGATAGATAGCCCTAACAATGAACAGTTAAT
This sequence comes from Ectropis grisescens, assembly GCA_017562165.1. Classification (NCBI taxonomy): domain Eukaryota; kingdom Metazoa; phylum Arthropoda; class Insecta; order Lepidoptera; family Geometridae; genus Ectropis; species Ectropis grisescens. The sequence continues at coordinate 14,383,066 of CM029772.1, read as the reverse complement.
AAAACACAAAAAAAAACATGTGGACGTGTACCTACTTACGATATTTCATCGTTGTCATCCCACTTCTGAGTTGTTAGCTAACAACTCAGAAAGTGAAACAAAGATAGCTTAAATCATTCTGTATTACATCAGTACTTAAACTAATGAACCATTCTGTTTAACATCGGTATTTTAACCTTATATCCACAGATTTCTAAACAGATGAAACCTTCGTGAACGACACTGTGAGGCCAGTCATTAGTTATGTATGCGTGACAGCTCTCACCGACGTTGTCAAATTACTCACGTTGGTGTGCGTGTAATGTTCCCAGTCTTAAGAAAAAAGTCCCACTAGTGTTGTCTTAAGCTTTGGAAATTTTCACGTATAATAAACACATAAAACATTATTTTAAAATAATTTATTATTACACCGATAATATATAATGCAAGGATTTCTGGTATTGAATGGTATTGATGCTTCATAAAATGGAAATCTTATTTCCATTTTATGAAGTTAAGAATTTTGATTTTATATGCAACCAAAAATCAACTTGAATCGCAAATATTAATTAGTATGATTTGCTCCCTTAGATAGTTTAAACAAAAACCAAAACAACCACAACAAAAACTAGTTTTGATAAAATGCATATGGGCTACCTTTTTATAGGGCCAAACAACAAACCAAAAAAAAAAGAATCAAATAATCGTTTAAACGATTCACTAATGCTTCACTTTTTTTTACAAAACCTCACTTTTAAACCAAGTAATCGTATAATATTCAAAAACTACTAAACTGCTACTATCAAATGATAATATTCTGAGACCTACTGCTGGCATTATATAACATTCTATTCTACTCGTATAATATTATTATAATGTAAGTGTATTATGTATTTTTGAAAACTCCACAGAACATACAAGTATTAAAAACTCGCTTCATCACTACAGTTTTCATCAACACTATTAGTAATTTTACTGACACTAGTAGCGGCGTGGATCACTGCTAGGGATCAATTCACATTAAATATAAAAAACATAGTAAAAATAGGTCTTAAAATTAAATACTACCTTCAAAAACGAAAATTATAATTTATATTTTACCTTCACTTCAGGGAAAACTATATCAGTTTGGTATAGCCACACGTGTTCCTATTTGTTACCATAATGAAATCGCCTAAATAATATAATAGCAGTAAAAATATTCAAACTTACCTATGAAATGATATTCCTCCTTCCTTTTTTGTTTTTGGGAACTATGTTTGCAATGTTTGAATACACAAGACGGCATTATTTAAAACAAAACATACTTAAAATCACACAGGATGAACACGTATGGACAGGCCCGTACAAGATGAAGTTTGTGTCGTACTGACAGGAGTTTGTATTTGCTTTGGCCACATATTACTAAAATAAAACCTTTTAAACTCCAGAGTACACAGAAGTATTAAAAATTTGTTTCATAACTAAGTATAGTTTTCATCAACACTATTAGTATTTTTATTAACCCTAGTAACGGCGAGGATTTGTTCTTGGCATCGATTCACATTAAATTAGAAAAATTACGCTTGTAAAAATAGGGCTTAAAATTGAATTGTACAATGTTCATCAATAATTTGGTCTACGAGTATCTTCAAAACAAAATTAGAATCTATATTTTACCTTAACTTCAGGGAAAATAATTTCAATGTAGTATAGCAACACTGACCTATTTTCGTTGAGGTGTTGTGTTTCTATTCATCAATCGAAATAAAATCGTCTAAATTATATAAATATCAGTAAAAATATTCTAACTTTCCTATGAAATTTCCTTTTTTTTTATTTATGGGAACAATGTTTGCAATGTTTGATGACACAAGACGGCATAATCTTAAACAAAACATGAAACACACGGGACTCCCGTACGAGACGGAAGTCAGTTTCGTACTGACTGGAGTTTGTATTTGCTTTGGCGTTTGATATTTGCTTTCCGGACCTAAGGATCTGTGTTCCGCACGTTCCATCTGCCTTTTGTTTTAGAAATCTGTGCTTATATCTATCTATAATTCATTTCGATATCCAACCATATTTTTAGCTATCTGTTTTTTGACATCCCCGATCTGTCTTCCAAACGAATTCCACATTTTATTTTAAATTTTCAGCCAGTAATCATATTTTAGCAAGGAGTTTTGTCCAAGCCTATTTGAACCTTACACGACTAAACGGCAAATATTCAGCGATGTCTCTGTGATCAGCAGGGTTAAGACCGGCAGCGATCACCGTATTGTAAGAGGCACACTGAATCTAGACATTAAGCTCGAAAGATCACGTCTAATGAAGTCCACGCTCCGACCAAATTATGCTCAGATCGAAGATCCCGATAACTTTCAACTCGAACTTCAAAATCGCTTCGAATCCTTAGATGAGTGCGTAACGGCGGACGAAATAAACGACAGGCTGGTGGAAACTGTTCATGCTGTTGGCAGAAAGTTCTATAAGAGCCGACGTCAAAATAGAACTCAAAAGCTCTCCGATCAAACTCTAAATCTCATGGCGGTCAGACGAGATATGCGGTTACAGTCTTCGGTTGACATGACGGTATACAGACGGCTCAATAGACAGATCTCTACTTGTGTGCGACGCGACATACGCTGCTTCAATACTTCGAGTATTGAAGAGGCGATCAAGCAGAACAAAGGCTCGAAAGTGTTCGCAAGGATCTGTCTCTTGGGCAAAGTCAGCTGACCAAACTGAAGACTGATAGTGGTAGCTTCGTATCGTCGAAGCCAGAGATTTTGGAGGAGATTGAGAGGTTCTATGAGCAGTTGTACACCTCTACGCAAGCACAACCTGTCGTTAGCATGGCAAAAGACCCCAGAGCCAAACTGACCCGACACTTTACCGAAGATATCCCGGAAGTCAGCCTGTATGAGATTAGGATGGCCCTCAAACAACTTAAAAACAACAAGGCGCCTGGCGACGACGGAATTACGACTGAGCTTAAAGTCCTCCTTAAAGCTGTTCGACTCCGTCATACTTAACGGTAATACGCCAGAAGCGTGGAGCAGAAGTGTGGTGGTGCTCTTCTTCAAAAAAGGTGACAACACCTTGTTGAAGAACTACTTCTCCTATCTCACTTCTGAGCCACGTTTATAAGTTGTTTTCGAGGGTAATCACGAATCGTCTCGCACGCAGGTTTGACGACTTCCAGCCACCCGAACAAGCCGGTTTCCGAAAAGGCTAGAGTACCACAGACCACATCCATGCGCTTCGGCAGATTATACAGAAACCGAGGAGTATAATCGGCCACTAGGTATAGCGTATGTGGACTATGAGAAAGCCTTCGATTCCATCGAGACCTGGGCAGTGCTTCAGTCTCTCCAGCGATGCCGCATCAACTATCGCTACATCGAAGTGTTGAAGTGTATTTACAACAAAGCCACAATGTCTGTCCGATTACAGGACCGGTGCACAAAACACATCCAGCCTACAGAAAGGCGCGAGACAGGGAGATGTTATATCTCCGAAACTGTTCACTGGCACGAATATCAACGGCGAATGCATCACTCACCTTCGGTTTGCCGACGATATAGTCATTGTGGCGGAGTCGCTGGAGGACCTCGGTGCTATGCTCAGGGATCTCAGTAGAGTATCCCAACAGGTAGGTTTGAGGATGAATATAGACAAGACGAAGGTCATGTCAAATGTTCATGTCTCACCTGTACCGGTTATTGTTGGGAATACCACACTCGAAGTTGTTGACGAATACGTCTACCTGGGTCAAAAGATCCAATTAGGTAGATCCAACTTCGACAAAGAGGTCCAGTGAAGGATCCAAATCGGATGGGCAGCGTTCGGGAAACTTCGGCACATCTTTGAGTCCAAAATACCCCAATGTGTAAAGACGAAAGTCTTTAACCAGTGCGTGTTACCAGTGATGTCTTATGGAACTGAGACGTGGTCCTTCACTGTGGGCCTCATAACGAAGCTCAAAGTCACACAGCGAGCTATGGAGAGAGCTATGCTCGGAAGTCTCTTTGCGCTACAGAATCCGTAATGAGGATATTCGCAAAAGAACGAAAGTGGCCGACATAGCTCAAAGAGTAAGCAAGCTGAAGTGGCAGTGGACAGGCCACATAGCTCGCAGAACTGACAACCGATGGGGAAGAAAGGTTCTCGAGTGGCGACCACGAACCGGAAGACGCAGTGTTGGACGGCCTGCCACTAGATGGACAGATGACCTCACAAAGGTCGCTGGAAACCGCTGGTTGCAAGTTGCGCAGGACCGTTCGTTGTGGAAATCTAGGGGGGAGGCCTATGTTCAGCAGAGGACGTCTTGCGGCTGATGATGATGATTTATTTTATAACAAAATGAAAAAAAATATGTCTAAATAATGTTTTATTTACCCCCAATAAAAATCTCTGTCGTGCACCACTTCTGACCTTGCCTACGCCTCCGACTTCGATTCCGACTCCGGTAAATCAAATTTAAAAACTCCGACTCCGCCTTCGGTTCCGATAAAGTCAGCTCCGTTACATCCCTGATTTATAGTATACATTGAACTACTAAAAAAGGTACCACCATATCATATGGTATGTAATTTCCATCATCATTGGCAAACTTCACATATGCCTTAAAATTTGCCAATCTTCGATAATTATATACCAATAACCCTATTACATATTTACATATTTTTTTTTCATTTACATTACCTATATATAATTTAAATATTTTACAAATTCACCATACGCCCTTGCCATTCGACAGCACCATGTGTTGAAATATTTTTCGAAATATTTTATTTTGTTCCGAATCTAAACTTTTTTGTAATTGTCTAAAACATATTTTTGGCAATATTTTTAAGTAAGTACGTAGGTATAGTTTAAGACATCATAAGCGACACAAACAATAAATAAATAAATATTGGTGGACAATTCACTCACAACACCATCTGACCCCAAACTAAGCAAAGCTTGTACTATGGCGGCCAGATAGCTGATATAATACTTTAGTTTTAAATACATACTTATTATACATAGAAACACCCAGACACAGTACAAACATTTGAATTCATCACACAAATAGTTGCACTGGGTGGGAATCGAACCCACGACCCACAGCTTCGCAGGCAGAGTACTACCCACTAAGCCACGATGCCAATCGAAGAATATTATCCTGGTAAAAGAATTAGAAGTAGGTACATTCCATTATTTTAAGTTAGCATGGCTGTCCACTAAAATTATCAATTACGGGATTCATCGTGAGTCCCCTATATTTCGATACAATTTCATGCACCATGTTCACGAGTAAATATCATTTAACCATTTTACCACGGCATATTTATCGTAATTGATAATACTAGTACACGGACGAAGAGGTTTGACTCTACGTTTGTGATAAGAACATCTAGGCTGTGGAATGAGTTGCCTGAGTGGGTTTTCCCCCGATAGTTATAATCTTGGTGTCTTCAAATCGAGAGTGAATCGGTTTTTTTCTAGGTAAACACGCTCCATCGTAGACCGCATCGTCGCTTAACATCAGGCGAGATGGCGGTCAAGTGTAAACCTATAAAAGTTAAAAAAAAACAACATACCAGCTCTTATACCGCCTAACTAAATCCGTTTCGGCTTTACTATTGCTGTCACTATCATTTCAACCGAAAAGAAAAGAGAGAACAATATCGAAACCAAGACAATTTTAGAGGCGGTAGACCCTCAGATCCGACGAACGCACGGGCCATGGTAAGACCCCAAGATCCTATCGTCAACATAAAGTATGCCGAAAAACGCCGTCTAGGTATGCTTTTATGAGCATTTTCAATCATTTCCTACTCAAGGAAAATGAAAGAAATTAAATTCGGCTAATTCTATTTGGCGCCTATAGTTCTGCAGCAGAATTAATTGGCATTCATAAAATAGAAAAAAGTCAGTTTCTCTTTCATCTAAATACTGTTAATTAAGTTACTGGAAAGTTTATGGTACAGAACTAATACACATAAATTATGTTACGCTTACTTTAATACATATCCTTCAATGCTTTTACAACACAAATATTATACATCAAACTACTTTGAAGTTTCGACCACGCTTTCGTCGCCGTTTCTTCAACCAAAGTCAATGTAGCTCGCAAGTCTTCGCTCTGGGATATGACTTTCGCATGAGTCTTCAGGAACAAACTCAAATACGCTTGAGACAGTTCAAAATCTTTGTTACTTTTCAGTATACTATCAATTAGTTGGAGGAATTTCTTCATGACTTCTTCCGAGCCACCTACATCTGGAGCCATGCTGGATACCTCAGCTTCTATAGCCGCTGGAGAAAGGGTTTTCAATTTCTCTATGCATATTTCGAAATCTTTTTCGTCTTCGCATTTAATGAGTTTCTTCGCAAACGGTGTAAGAGTGACTAGTGAATCTGGGATCAACAGTTTTGTTTCTTGACCATTTTCCTTGTCAATATCAAATTCGAGTTCGAGGCTAGGGATTGTGGGGAGAAAGAATGGTGCCGATTTTGGCACTGCAAATGGTGTTTTAGGCTTATTCCTCTTTTTGACGACATCTAAATTGAGGAGATTGAGCCATCGAGAGGTCGGTTGGTCAGATAGCGTGATTAATTCGTGGCTGATTTGTTCAGGAGATTTGTATTCCGGTTCTTCTCCCAAGTCGATTACGCCCAAATCGTCGATGTCCGGTTTTTCAGGTGCACTGCTTGGTAGTTCTGTGAAAATTTTAATATATAATTTTTTTTTAAAATACGGATTTTCGAGCACAGAGTCCTTTATAGAAGAAAATTCAAAGGTTTAGGTGGTAGTAATGGGTTTTAGTATCTTCCTACAAAATTACAACTTTTTATTTTTTGTATGTGATTATATTATGGTGCACGATGAAACGCACTTACGTAGAAGAAACCTATATTTATTTTAAGACTTGAAGAAACCAGGATTGTATATTTCAGCTTGTAATAAAAGTCGTGATTATAAGCCTAAGGTAGGTTATACTACTTATAGTTTATACTCTCACAACGCTAGACAACTTATGGTATTTATAATTTTACTGTGACATAACATAACTGTATTACGATAAAAACTTACTCATTTTGGGAACATCAATAACGCTTCTATCGATGGGCCTGAGGAATATCTTCTCATAGAGCAGTTTGTTGGCCCAGAGGAAGACGGGCAACTCGCCGACGTGGGTGGTGGCTAGGAAGTCACCAGTCGGGGAGATCGAGAGTGACGTACATGGCTCTTCCACCTGTTGACAGATCCCGAACATACACTCAGTTTAAGATTGATTCAAAGTGGATTTTCAAAGTTTTTGTATGTGTTTTAAAGATTTGATCTACAATAGATAATAATACGAGGACTAACGGTCTTATTCATAAAAAGTTATAGCATGTCTAAAGACTTGCTATATATAGTACGTCTTAGGAAAAATGGTATTCATAACAGCATTTTAGCGCTAAAACGTGCTATAAGCCTTCTATAAAGTTATAGAGCCGAGAACCCTACTTTAGCGGTGTTTTAAGGCAAATATGGCCGACTCTTAACAGCTGATTAGTGTCAAAATGGCGTTGTGACATATTCAACTTCAACTTTTTTTTTTGGTTTCCATTCGGTAATGTCACCGTAATTTCGCCAATGTCTAGCGTTTGAGCGTTGGGAGTATCGTTGTTATATTATGTTCTTCATTCTTCCATCTTCTTCATAGCTTCTGAGAATCATGAGCTTGATTGTCGGAAAACACGTGAAATTGAGGTACCAGGATTCTTGCTTCAAATATTCCAAACGTTTGAATCTATGTGAATTTAGTGAGTATATATTATGTAGTGTATAAAAACCAATGTAATGTTTGGTGTTGATGGTGAAAAAATAAAAAATGTTGACATGAAAGTAATCCACATCGACGAAAGGTGTATATTAGTATGGATTACGAGTTCAAACAAAATTTCTTTTGTACATAATATGTGTAGCACATATTATGCTACTTTGGGATTCGATTCATCTAATTTAGTTTCTTGTTTATTTGAAAACATGCCAATTATTTTATTGCTTGTGTTTTAATATTTTATAATCAAAATGAAAAAGTATAAGGAGTGATCCTTTTACTTTCGAAATTTATTTCTAATTTATTTCTTAAGCAATTTCTCTTATAAAATACAAGAAATTAATGAGAGAACGAAGGAGAACCACTACGTTTTAGTAATCTATATATATAAAACTCAAAGGTGACTGACTGACTGACTGACTGACTGACTGACATAGTGATCTATCAACGCACAGCCCAAACCACTAAAGGGATCTGGCTGAAATTTGGCACACAAGTAGATTTTATGACGTAGGCATCCGCTAAGAAAGGATTTTGATAAATTCTACCCCCAAGGGGGATGAAATAGGGGATGAACGGTTGTATGAAACTTTTTATTCCTGGGGTATATTAGCATGAAATTTCATATAAATTGAGTTCGGCTAAAATCATGAAGTACGTATTACAACGTTTATCGAAATTCAACCCTCAAAGGGGTGAAATAAGGGGTGAAAGTTTGTATAGAAACGTTTTATTTCTTGGGCATATTTGCATGAAATTTCATATAAATTGAGTTTGGCTAAAATCATGAGGTATGTATTACAGGGTTTATCGAAATTCAACCCTCAAAGGGGTGAAATAAGGGATGAAAGTTTGTACAGAAACTTTTTATTCCTTGGGCATATTTGCATGAAATTTGATGTAAATTGAATTTGGCTAAAATCATGAGGTACGTATTACAGCGTTTATCGAAATTCAACCCTCAAAGGGGTGAAATAAGGGATGAATGTTTGTATAGAAACGTTTTATTTCTTGGGCATATTTGCATGAAATTACATATAAATTGAGTTTGGCTAAAATCATGAGGTACGTATTACAGCGTTTATCGAAATTCAATCCTCAAAGGGGTGAAATAAGGGATGAAAGTTTGTATGAAACTTTTTATTCCTTAGACATATTAGCATTTAATTTTGTAAGAGTTGAGTACGGCCATAATAATGACTTACGTAGTACATTTTTTTCTTTTCATCCCCTAGGTTTAAAATAGGGGATCAAAGTTTTATAACTCAAAGGGCGTACCCTTAAGACATACCTAAAATTTCACACACGTATTCTTTTTATGACGTAGGCATCGACTAAGAGAAGATTTTTAAAATTCAACCCCTAAAGTCTGAAACTTTTTATTCCCTGGACAGTTTTGTATAAAATTTCGTATTATTAGGAATCGATCAAAGCCAAAATAATGAGATAAGTGTTAAACTTTTTTCAAAATTCAACCCCTAAAGTGGTACAAGAGGGAATTAAAATTTTAAATTTACGCATAAAACAAACCTTTAGAATATACTTAAAATTTCACACACGCATTTTTTTATGACTTAGACATCCACTAAGTAAGGTTTTCTAAAAAATTCAAAAAGGGATGTTGTAGATGAAAATGTGGATGAAACTTTTTATTCCTTGGACACATTTGCATGAAATGTCGTATGAATTGAGTTCAGCTAGCATCACGAGGTACACATTACAACATTTATCAAAATTCAACCCTCAAAGGGGTGACAAAAGGGATGATAGTTTATATGAAACTTTTATTTCTTAGACATATTTGCATTAAATTTTGTAGAAATTGAGTACGGCCAAAATACGGCGGTACGGGTTACATTTACTTCCAAAATGTAGCCCCTAAGAGGGTAATATGACATTCTTAAATTGTCACACACATATTCATTTTATGACGTAGACATATTCACTAAGGATGGGTTTCTCAAAATTTAACGCCTAAAGAAAATAGGGGACGAAAGTTTGTATGAAACTTTTTATTCCTTGGTTTATTTGAATGAAATTTCGTATAAATTGAGTACGGCTAATATGTATATTTTTTCAAAATACAGTGTTTAATGGAGTAAAATAAGGGAAGAAAGTTTGTGTGAACATTTTTAATTCTTGCGACATATGTTGCTTTAAACTTTGTAGGATATGAGTACGGGAAAAACAATGAGCTATGTAATACAGAGTTTTCCTAAATTTAATCCCGAAGAAACTATAATAGGGGATGAAAATATTATATTAACGCACAGGAGATACTTACATTTTCACACATGTATTTATTTTATGAAGCAAGCAAGAAAGGATATTTTTCAAATTCATACTACGTAACAGTGGATAAAATTTTGTACAAACTTTTTACCCCTTGGACATGTTCTACAGATTATAACGAAGAGCTTTGACGGACTACTTTTGTTTTAATAACGTCTAGGCTGTGAAAGGCGTTCACAGTCTAAGTAGAGAGATACTCTAAGGCGTTGCTTGAATGGATTTTTCATGATGATTACAACGCTGGTGTATCCAAATTGAGATTGAATCGGTTTCTTTTAGGATAGCAAGCTCTACCGTAGACCACATCATCACTTAATTTTAGGCGACATTGCGGTCAAGAGTAAACCTATAGACATTTATTTGCATGAAAATTAAAAATAATGAGCGTATTATTTTTCCAAAATCCAACCCCTGACATGGTAAAATAGGGAATTAAAAAACATATTAACGCATAAACTACCCTTAGGCCTATTATAGAGGAGGATTATTTATGTTATTATTTGACGCTCATGCTATCCAAGTAGGAATCTATGATAAAAAACTTAGTGAACGCGAGCGAAGCCGCGGGTTAAAGCTAGTATAACTATAAATTTCCCCGCTTCATAACTTCACAGTGTATGTAAAAAAAAATATTCTGTAACATTGTCTATGGCTCCACCATCAAACTCGTTTTATCTGTGGATGATTCTGTCAGTTTGTCTATAAAATCGATCGATTTCATTATAATGGCAACATTTTGATCCTAAAACTGATATTAGTAATGCTTTAGTTATAGAAGGCTTATAGAGTGTTTATGAATACGGAATTTTATAGAACGCGTTATAAGCTTATCGAGCGTTTTAACTAATGCGTGTTTTAAGTCTTCTATAAGCATTTATTATGAATAAGACCGTAAGTATATAATAGTCACTCCTCACCAATAGCGATGTTAACACTAATCTTTAGTGTTAATATTATGATAGTTTGTATAAATAGAATATCGAAAATCACATTATTATATTGTAATATTACGTAGTAAATTTATTTTATATGACATATTTTTAATCTGTTGGCATGTGACTGAAAACACCAATATGACTTATTACGTCACTAGCCGCTGTCGAAGACTGACTATACTGTTTACTTCTCTGCATTTTTACTATAGTTTGCGATCTTAGCGACGACGATTTTGTTTGTATTCAAGTAAATATAAGGAAACACATAAACTGGTGATACAACTGGACCAAACTGTATTGCGGGTAGTGACGTCATGAATTTTTGTATATTTATTCATCGAAAATACTAATATTTTGAATTTTTTTTTTTTATGGTAAACAAGCGTCTATATTCAAAATAAAAGGAAAGAAATGTTAATATCCCAATTGTCTTTCTCAATGCGCCACCTGCGCCATAAAGTTTGATAGGTAGCAAGGAAGTCCTGTAAGCGATCAAAGTCCGATAGGAGGTGGTCCCTTAATCACGTCAGACTCGAAAAACATAAGAAAATATTACTACAATGGAGGGAGAATTATAGTGAGCTATCATGTGTATTTAGTTTTATAGTATACTAGTGGTATTTATTTGTATAGTTATACTACTGGTATTTTTAAGGTTAACTTAAACTTGAAATATAATTGTTTGATAAGCATTTGTCACGTGAAATATGCTTTGTTAACATTTCCGGCTAAAACCGAAAGAACAATGGCAAAATAATAGTTGACATCGTTGATAGCGTCTAGAAATACCATCTATACAAAAGTAATTTGTTGTTTTTGCTGAGATTTTTCACATAAATATAAATGGTAATAGAAGCCACAAAAAATATGACAATTTATTGGGTTTTAAATGATTAAAATAACTTCCTACTCAGTTCAAGTGAGACCACTAACTATAATCATACTATTTTGGAAGTAATTTTAAAACAATAATGACGCCAAAACATTTTTATTTAGAGTTGGTTACTATTAGTAGATAAAATATCAGTATTTATAAAAAACAAAGGATAGATAATGGAAATAAGGTTCACTTAAACTTCTTCCCGCTGTATTACGATTACAATATTAATGCCTACCCTAATAACTATTGGTATTAATTTTATTTTATGTTATGGTAACATCAGAAATACCTTTGTCGCTGTCAAGTGTCAAGTTCGTTGCTCCTGCGATTTTCGTGTCGGTAGATTTCGTATTTGAATATCTCATTATAATTATTGGACATGGATTGTTTACCGCACTGATATTCCCATCGTTTTATGAGACTTGTGCGTGCCTAAAGGCACCTACATATTAATCTGGCAATCTTATTTGCTGTTAGATTAGTTATATTAGTTATGTAACAAAACAAGACCTCAGAAAAAGTAGTTTTCTTGTTGTGAGAACATGACGTCTCGACATACAATGTCAAACCAATGTCAAACCTACATAACCCAAAAAAAAGTTGAAACCTAAATATCTTTTTTTCACGGCCTTCTCAAGACAAAAATCTTTCCATATATTACTCAGGGGCTGACGCTCAACATTTTAAGATATTTTTGATGTATAGACCACAGATTTCTAAAACAAAAGGCAGATGGAACGTTCGGAACACAGATCCTTAGGTCCGGAAAGCAAATATCAAACGCCAAAGCAAATACAAACTCCAGTCAGTACGAAACTGACTTCCGTCTCGTACGGGAGTCCCGTGTGTTTTATGTTTTGTTTAAGATTATGCCGTCTTGTGTCATCAAACATTGCAAACATTGTTCCCAAAAATAAAAAAAGGAAATTTCATAGGAAAGTTAGAATATTTTTTACTGATATTTATATAATTTAGACGATTTTATTTCGATTGATGAATAGAAACACAACACCTCAACGAAAATAGGTCAGTGTTGCTATACTAAATTGAAATTATTTTCCTAATTTAAGGTAAAATATAGATTCTAATTTTGTTTTGAAGATACTCAGTAGACCAAATTATTGATGAACATTGTATAATTCAATTTTAAGCCCTATTTTTACAAGCGTCATTTTTCTAATTTAATGTGAATCGATGCCAAGAACAAATCCTCGCCGTTACTAGGGTTAATAAAAATACTAATAGAGTTGATGAAAACTATAGTTATGAAACAAGTTTTAATACTTCTGTGTACTATGGAGTTTAAAAGGTTTTATTTTAGTAATATGAGGCCAAAGCAAATACAAACTCCTGTCAGTACGACACAAATTTTATCTTGTACGGGCCTGTCCATACGTGTTCATCCTGTGTGATTTTATGTTTTGTTTTAAATAATGCCGTCTTGTGTATTCAAACATTGCAAACATAGTTCCCAAAACAAAAAAGGAAGGAGAATATCATTTCATAGGTAAGTTTGAATATTTTACTGCTATTATGTTATTTAGGCGATTTCACTATGGTAACAAATAGGAACACGTGTGGCTATAGCAAACTGAAATAGTTTTCCTGAAGTGAAGGTAAAATATAGATTATAATTTTTGTTTTTGTAGGTAGTATTACTCAATTTTAAGACCTATTTTTACTATGTTTTTATATATAATGTGAATTGATCCCTAGCAGTGATCCACGCCGTTACTAGTGTTAGTAAAATTACTAATAGTGTTGATGAAAACTGTAGTTATGAAGCGAGTTTTTAATACTTGTATGTTCTGTGGAGTTTTCAAAATACATAATACACTTACATTATAATAATATTATACGAGTAGAATATAATGTTATATAATGCCAGCAGTAGGTCTCAGAATATTATCATTTGATAGTGGCAGTTTTTGAATATTATACGATTACTTGGTTTAAAAGTGAGGTTTTGTAAAAAAAAGTGAAGTATTAGTGAATCGTTTAAACGATTATTTGTTTCTTTTTTTTTGTTTGTTGTTTGGCCCTATAAAAGGTAGCCCATATGCATTTTATCAAAACTAGTTTTGGTGGTAAAGATGGTTGTTTTGGTTTTGTTTAAACTATCTAAGGGAGCAAATCATACTAATTAATATTTGCGATTCAAGCTGATTTTTGGTTGCATGTAAAATCCAAATTCTTAACTTCATCAAACAGAAATAAGATTTCTTGTTATTAACAAGAAATCCTTGCGTTATATAATATCGGTGTAATAATAAATTATTTGAAAATAATGTTTTATGTGTTTATTATACGTGAAAATTTCCAAAGCTTAAGACAACAATAGTGGGATTTTTTTCTTAAGACTGGGAACATTACACGCACACCAACGTGAGTAATTTGACAACGTCGGTGAGAGCTGTCACGCATACATAACTAATTACTGGCCTCACAGTGTCGTTCACGAAGGTTTCATCTGTTTAGAAATCTGTGGTATAGACGCTATCATTTCGTCTCAACTATTTTAAAGTATGAAAGTCTGCCATTGTTCTTTGCTTAATAGTTTGTGTAATATAATAAGGTTAGTTATAGTCATAAGACTGTATTTGTCGTATTAATAAGAAATGTTTTACACTTACCGCAAATATATCGACAAGTTGTCCGCTTGGTATGTCCCATGTACAAATTGTACAGTCCATGGAAGTACTTATCAACCACCTGCAAGGTAAATCAATGACTAACTTATGCTTACGACAGAGGTAAATACGTAAATAGCAACACATTTATCTATCTTTAAAATGTATAAAAGAAGCTTCCTCAAATGATTTAAGTTGCAATAAATACATAAAACTGTCGAAGATAGTTTTCAATTTCGCCATAGATGACGCCAATGTTTTTTACCCGACTGAAAGAAGGGTTATGTTTCTCGAGCGTATCTTGTATGTTTATAAATTTCTTTGTTCCCACATATCTTCTAAATGGCTGGATGGATTTAGACAATTAAGATATTTATCATTAGTCTCGTCTCAATGCCTCGTCTCATCCAAGTGTCATTAGATAGTATAACATACTGTTTATTTATCTGTTGATTTTACAGTTGGGTTTTTAAAATTAAAGTTTTTTGAAATTGAATAACATTTTTTTTTTCCGTGTTTATCTGCAATCAGCTGTGCTATAAGCAGATGGGTTGAGTGCTGAAGGCGGGTTTAGTGTGCTCCCCATTAGGACCACTACTCAATATTTACAATCAATGGATTGCCATCAAACAATCGGCAACATGTCATTTCTTTTGAGTCTTTTGGTATATGGTAATGTCAGCAAGGGAGTAGCAAGTGGATTTGGGTGCAGCAATAGTTTTTTCCCATAGTTCTGTGAGCAAGCGCGTACTTCTTCCGCCACTGTGGTGATATTCATTGAATAACATGAAAACTATCTTTGACAGACCTATTTTCACTGTAAAAACGCCTAATTAAAAATGAGAAACTAAACTTTGAAAAATATTATTATAATTAATTAATTTGGTTACAGAATCAAATAATTACCTGCTCTGTGCATCAAATTCAATATCATTGATTTTGTTGTTGTGCCCCTCGAACTTCCTAACAACATTCATAGTATCCATATCGACGAGAGTGATGCTGAAGTCATCATTCGCAAGGGCGAGCAGAGAGCTCTCTCGGTGGCATTTCGTCATTGCTACTGATTCTTCTAGCCTTAACACGTGGTAGGGAGTTTGTGCTGAAAATTTATTTTAAACATTACGTAAATCAATTTTAATCCAAATCATATAATAAGTTCCAGCTTTGGCTTATGAAAGCTAGAACTTATTCTAGTCAGAATTGTGTTCTGTATCAGAACATACATTTGGAAGAAACTGATTAACCGTAGACTTGAAGACTTCCAAAGACTCGAACAAAGAGACTTAACTCTGCATTTGTGATAAGAACATCTAGGTTGTGGATTGCCTTGACTAGGTAGGTTTTTTCTCGTGGTTACAATACAACCTTGAAGTCTTTTAATCGAGAGTGAATCGGTTTTTTTGAGTTGCCAGAGGCAGTCAAGTGTAAAACTATAATAGTTAAATAAAAGCTATAAGCTTTTTCAACATGTACATACGTGTTTTAAAATTCCAAAACTTGAGTTTATCATCAGCGCCGACTGTGATGAGCCGCTGATTGCAGAGATCAGTCTCCAGTCCTCTCACGGGACCTTTATGAGCTTTCATGTCTTTACCGCCACAGTGACCTCGGTGTAAACCTGACTGCATATTAAATTTATGTACTTGTCCATCGCTATAGCCTGGAAAATAATTGTATTCATATGAGCTAGTATTATTTTGACCCAGCAAGACACATGATATATTGCAGCATAATAACATTTAATAATATCCACTGCTTTGGTGAACCTTTCTGTTTCCATAGAGGACTGAATAGATTGATACAGATAACATTTCATAATATATACAGCTTTGCTGAAGTTTTTGTATTGTAAAGGTTTGAATTGAGTGAGAGCGATCAACAATGCAAGTAAAAGAATACATAAAAAATCTGACGTCTTTTATAGCAATACATTAGTTAAAATTGATGTACCTACTACAAAAGATATTATAATTGTCCCAAAAATTGTCTTTAATTTTCGCTTTTTGCTTGACATAACCACTTGATCTAATTTCAGTAAAAGCAAAGTACTCTCTTACCAATAACAACAAAGTTGCCGCAGTGTGTTACAGTTAGACAAGTTGCCACAGCACTTCGGTCATTATCTGGCCGTTTCAGCTTGTGTTTTCCCATTCTCAGTTTGTCATATGACCATGTGGTGGTGAGATATGAATCCTTATGGATGGATGCTATACTGTCCCACTGTTTGTCCCGCTGCATACAAGAGCTTAGCTCCACTATTGGTGGTAGGAGACACTCATCATATTCTTGCTTTTCTGAAAATTTTACAAAGATAAAATATTAGTCTTATGATTTAAAGATTTTAAAGCTAGTCGTGAAACAAATAAAAATGTTTTAGTAAATTTAATACAACAACCTTAGCTTTAGTAATTACTAGCAGCATCTTGCGGTTTCACCCACTTAGTTCCCAATCCTGTTCTTTTTCCAGATAAAAATTAGCTTATATGTTATTCCAGAATTTTTCCATCTATGTATCAAACTGTAACAACCATCCACCATTTTGTGAAAGGGTAACAACTATCCAGTCACACTTACAAATTTTTGTATAGTAAGATAAGGCTACTAACATTGGTGATAAGTTACCAGTTCTATTTAGTGTGTGTCCAAATTATATGACATAACCCATGTATCAACAGTTTATTTTTATATCTTTATTTAATGATAGCATTAGCTGATGAGGCTATATCATTCAGTATGGAAAATAATTTGTGTTATTGTCAGTTGAAACTGATATTATCTTTCACTTCTCCAAAGTGTTCTTGAAAGAGTATAATAATGTTGTCAAAATAACATCCTCAAGCAACATCTTCCAGTTGTAAACTACTCTGTTGCACAGTAAATAATGAAACTATGTATATACAGGGTTATTAGTAATCAGCCTACATCCTTTTAAGTGCATATTAAGTACATTAAATATGTCAACTTTTGCTATGGTAAAAAAAAACGTATTTTGTCCCATACAAAATAAAAAAGTGCATTTGCCCAGTCTAAAAACATCAAACTCTTCATAACAAGAGCGCACATACTCTTGAACGCTCAATAAATGAAGCGCCGACACGCATAGAGCTAAAGAGTGCTAGAGAGGACAACAAAACCTAAAATGCTTTATTTGGGATAAATATGTTATTATTATTTGTTATTATATATTATTTGGAGCTTATACTGTCCCAATGCTGGGTAAAGGCTCTCCATACCCAAGACAGAAGCAAATGGCCATTTGCTTCTGTCTTGGGTATGTCTTGAGTTAATAACAAAACTTATAGAACAAGAAATGTTTATTTAAATATACAGAACACACCCTAAATGGATACAGACTGATTACCAATTACCAATAACCTTGTATGTAGATATAATAGACACTTTTACTCTATAAGATAAATAAATACATGGTTACTTACTTTTTCTCTTTGACTTTTTTCTGTTCATAGAAGCCTTGCCGAGGTTTTTGTTGAAGGTCTCCGATATGGTGTTCATGATGTGAAGGCTGCTGTCACTGCCGGCTGCTAGGATGTTGTTGCCAGTAGGCTCACAGTACCGCACCACAGTTGGAGGTTTTGCATGACCTTCTCTGCAAAAAGAAATATAATGGTATTGATTTTCTATAATAGAATAAATAAATAGTCCTTGAAAGAGTACCTACTGAACAATATAACAAGAGATAAGGGATCTGATAGTTTCAGGGTGATTACCTAAGAATCATAATCATAAACATGGTATGCTTATTAGCCATTACAATGGACATATTATCCTCTGTGATTGTTTCACTACCTCATTTTGAATTATTTTTAGTTACTGTAACATCAATCGTCCTGACAGATTTTAACTATTTGAATACAGATAAAAAAAATATGTTTTACCAGTAATGCTGTACCATCACAGGCAAAAATCACAATTATTTTTTCAATATTTTAAAACAAATAGGGCATAAAAGCTGTGTAACAAGGATTAGATACTTTTGGGAATTGTGCAACAAAACAACAAACTCTTAAACTACAATTTAGCTAAGGAATTTTTTCCAAGTAAAAATAAAAACATATATACCTTATCCTAAGCAATCTTGGACCACCATCAGGCATGTCAAATATCCACAGCTTCAGTGAGTTGTCTTCAGAGTTTGTCACCATCAAAGGCTCTGACATAAGACACTGCATGCCGGATATCTTGGCAGAGTGTGCATGTTGCATCTGTGACAAAACTTTCTTCTCCTCCAAATCCCACAACACCATGTTACCATTGTAGCACCCAGACACCAACACTGGTACACCATCAAGCCTAAACGACAAAGACGAAACCTTTCCCCAATCATTTAGGAACTCCATCACAGTTGTGTCAAATCGCAGGTTGTGGAGAATAATTTTGCCATTGTTCAAAGCTATAGCAACCACATCAACAGCTGGTGCCGGTTCTAAAACAGTCACAGATGATTTCCATCCATTGAAAGTGTGCACAAGTTTTGAAGTGCGTAAATTCCACAGTTGGAGTTGCCCCTGCCAGCTACCAAGCAGTACTTTGTTCAGATATGTTGGAAGGTGACATAAAGTACTGATATCGAAATTAGCTTTATCAAATAACAGCTCCAGGAACTCGGTTTCTTCCTTGATGTCAAACACTTTTAGCACATTGGCTTTGTCTACAGATATTATGTGAATCCCAAAAGGAAATAGGATATATATAGGTGCTTTATGACCTTTATAAACATGTTTAAGTTCACATCCACGTCTCCAGGCATAGATGTTGTTCTCGCTGGCGGTGTAAACATGATAACTGTCCCCACTCATACATGTTATGGGACCGGGGTGCTCACCGCTGACACTGAGTAATCGAAACTTATCACATCCATATGTGTGGAACCACTTCCCTACACTTGTACAAAGTAAGGTTTCTCCACGTCTTTTGATAAATCGAGCTACAAACGGCACATGTGTACTAACATAACCTAGCACTCGGGCGCCGCTGAATATGCGACTGCTTTTTTTCTCCGACATGTCAATAAGTATTCTAGACTACTTATAATAACTGCACATATTTATACCAACACTAAAACAAGTTATTATTCTTATATAAAATTTATTATTACAAAATTCACACGCGATCCAATTCCATTCCAAGATTGTTATGATTTTTTGACAATCGAAAATGAGAGAATGAGACAAGGACATATTTAATCTTATCGACATTAAAAGTCTTTTCATAGACAATTAAAAATAGACATGAGTTCCGGTATGGTTATTCGACTAAAAATTTATTCGATTAAGACGTATGTCGTGATGACGTGTCTTAAAAATATAAGGTAAAGGCACAAGACGTGTATTGTAATTGTAAAATTGTATCGGCGGGAAACGGAAAATGCATTTACCATTTACAGAATTTATTCAACTTGTTCCTAGAAGGTTGAATTGTCTGTTAAATCATAATTAATCGTAGTATTGCTTATTTTTCTTTGTACTGTGATGATATTATGACCGGTTTTTTAGCTTTTAGTAAAGATCACACTATTTCCCATTGACCATCTACATATTTCACTATATTGATTTATTGATATATATGGCTTGGCGACAACCAGTGTCATGTATGTAGACAAAGGCTGCAACTCATCGAGCAACAGGATCTTCCGCGCTAGCAGGGAAGCACAGAACATTTTACTCACACGGAAATGAGTAGCCTAGCTAAAAAAGAGGTATTCAATCTGAGCTAAAAAATATTGTTCAAATCTTTGTCATTTCTTGCGGGAGGGGAAAGTTGCACACTATCGCAAAGCTGCACTATTACATACAAAACATACCTGTACCGATCCATTGCCGATCATACTCAACAGCCAAATCACTAACACATAAAAAATGAAGCACCATTCACAAATCTAGCCCCGCCCTCACGCCACAGTATATTATCAAATTCCATGGTCCACATGAACTTATACTTTGACAGAGGGGAAACGGGGAAACGCTGTGTATGCCTACTCCCTTCCGTGTTGCTCGCTGGTATTAATACATAAAAAATATTTTAAAATGAACAAATGATACAAAAGAAATAAGTTGGTTATTATAGTTTAGTAAAAATTATGTCTTTATCACCTAGCACACTTTATTTCATTACAAACTAACAAAATAGATAATATTTGACTAAATTACAGAAGTCCTTGTCGTTTTAAATCTTCATATGTCTTCCGATTCACAACATTGCCTTGAGAGTCCTCAAACTCTTCATCATTTTCAGCAACAAACCGTTCACTCTCTTTTTGGTGTTTAATTTTCTCCCATACTGCAAGAAATAAAAGAGTATTAGCATTTAAACACATTCAATTTATAATCCAAAAATCAAAAGCATTTTATCATGGAGCACATATGTTTGCTGTATGATTTTGATGACTTTTTTTTATCATATAGATTTACAGGACGATCAGGATAAATGCTTGATGGTACGCAACATACTACCCATGATAGCATTGTGCCACAAATTTCTTTGAACACAATTAGATCAAATCACAGCCTAGTACTACAATTCCCTTGTCACCCAAAGCACACCCCGGACACTCCACTAAAACTCCATACAACCGCCGCTGAGGAGTTGCCTACTCTTCACACAACTACGCAGATGTCGTTCGTACATGCTGCCCATGCTGCTGGCGATAAGTGATAGTATACCCAAACAGTATGTATTTGATAAGAAATACAAAATTGAACTCGTGGAGCCTCCCTCCGGGGATCATAGCTCCACCGAGTTGATGGTCTTCACCGATGGTTCGAGAACCAACGAGGGCGTTGGATCCGGCACCTTCTCGGAAGACTTAAATATCAGGTACCACACATCTCTCGGGGGCCCACAACTCCGTCTTTCAGGCAGAATGCGTGGGCATCACGAGGGCTGCTACCATAATCACCGACAGAAGGGTGCAAGGTTATAACATCCGCATACTCTCTGACAGCGCGGCGGTCCTACATGCCCTAAAGAGCAACACCATCGCTTCGGGACTAGTCCTTGAATGCCACAAGTCTCTAACGGAGGTTTGTGAACACAATCAAATCGTTCTCCAATGGATTAAAGGCCATAGCGGATCGAGAGGTAACGACGCGGCGGACGAACTGGCGAGGAGGGCATCAGCGGAACAGGTTCAGGGCCCTGAACCGATTGTCCCGCTCCCACTGTCGCAGGTACGGAAATGGCTGCGACAGAGGTCACTGAAAGAACATAACGACAACTGGACCAAGAGGTCGGACTGTAGTCAGTCCAGAGCGGCACTGGGGGGCCGTAACTCACGGTACACCCGGCAGCTGCTAAGCCTGAATCGTCAACAGTTGCGACTGGTCACGGGCGCACTGACAGGTCACGGTTTGTACAATAAACACCTATTCACACTAGGTATTACCGACAGTCCTCTTTGCAGAGCTTGCCTTGAGGCTGAAGAAACGGCCGCTCATGTGCTCATGGAGTGCACAGGAGTGGCGGCGCATCGAGCGAAGTTCCTGGGCACACCGGGGACGCTCCGTGAAGCATGCGGCAACGTTAAGAAGCTGCTAGGCTTTCTGTTGGAGTTGGGTTGGCGGGAGTGAAGCCCACTTCCCCACACGCAAAACAGGCGCACCAAGACGTCGAGTTGCGGAAACAGCCCGCCCACAGAGCCTGAGCGGAGCGCTACTACTACTACTACTACTACTACTGTCGTTCGTACACACGCGTGAATGTGTGCGTTAGCGCTAGGGCTACTGAATTGTTTTATTGAATAGTTGTGCCCCTTGAGTTCACCTGGTGACATAGTCTATAAACTTGCTATAATGTTGAGTTACATAAATAGAATGGAGCCAAATTATACTATTCTAATTAAAAGGGCGTTTGCACAGATTTCTAAATTGATTCAGAAATCTGTGGGTGTTTGTATTGCCGCGTAAAATGAAACGAAACCGATGATAGATTAGATCAGGTACCTAGATATCTATTTCTGTTAGTAGGTACACATTCGCATTTTATTTTACACTTACCCATGAAGGAAACTTTATTCTGTCACTACAATTATTCCTCCAGGCATTATCAATCCGTGCTTGGGCACATAAGTTACTGGATGTGTGAGTTACGAACTTTGAGTTAAAAACGACTTCGTTATTATAAATAAATAAATATTGGTAGACAATTCACACACAACACCATCTGACCCCAAACTAAGCAAAGCTTGTAATATTATAAAGCAACGTTATTGAAAAGTTTCTAATCTTACGTTATTTTATCATTAGGAAATTAAATGAAGCTTTTAATCTTGTCCCGTTTAGTTGACGGACAGCCGTAAACAGCACAACAACCCACCATGATGATATTTTGTTAGGAATTAGATGTTTGATACCAGCCCTTCGTTGAGTGCTCCTAGCGTATCCGGCCTGAGGGGTGAGGAAGCTTGAAATTGGCGGGGGGGTGGGGAGTGTCCGTTCTATCTATATTATCTATTCTATGCCCAAAGATACAAGATCAAACTGCAACACAGTAATGTTTCCACAACGTAATAGCAGCATAATTGACAAAGGTGTGGTACTTTGCCAGATGGATTCTAAGAGGTCCACTTCAAAATTACCACTACTAGATAGTGTTGTGTGAGGTATATCCACCAATATTATTTATTAGTACAAGTATAGTACAAGGTTTGTTTAGTTTGGGGGTAGGTGTTTCGTATGAATTTCCATCAATATTTTTCATTGAAGTGAAAACTTTCGAGAACTGAATACTAACGTCACGCTCAGGAATGATAAGAAATCTTCGGGTAAACTCAGGACCATGGCCATTGGCCATTTATAAATGCGTCAGCATTTCCCATTGGCCATCTAGAAATGCGTGAGCACTTCGGGCCTTTAATCTTTGCCCCATTTCATCATCTAGATGGCCACGCTCTCCGGTTTCCGGTTTCAGCCGCGTAGTTTCCAAAGTAAGCTATCAAATTCGGAGTTATAAGTTTTCACTTCTATCAGCAGTCCCTATGACTGCCAATTTTTTATTCATTTAATATTAACTTACAAGCGAGCGCATCCTCAATCTGGGTGACATTGGCAAAGTGGGCAGTATTCGGGATGCCGAGGCACCGCATGCCGTGGGCGTGTCTCCACTCGGCGAAGTGCCGCTGGAACGCTTTCGGGCCCTTGTAAGTGTAGTTGCCGCATATCTCGCACGTATAGCTGATGTTCAGACCGTGAAGCTTGTACAGCCAGTATGGGATGGGCTGGAAAGAGATACACAATTTTAGCATAAGCAATCCAATTTATGTTTGTGCCGAGGCCTTTCTCTCATAAGGAGAGTCAGACCATAATCTACCACAGGGGTATTTTTACAGAAAATTGAATTCAACATTGTGAAAGGAACTGTCCTGTGAGCACTGGCTCACATCGCTTGATAGTTAAGAGTATAAAAGAAAATCATAAATGTGCTGATATCTGCAGGTCTACTACGAAGTCCGATAAACGATATATCGGCCGAAGTTTTATACCACGAAACACAATCGGTCGGTTGATGACACAAAAACTGTCAAATCAGCGTCGGTCGGGATGAACGAAACGCCCGATCAGATCAACCGACCGATTGTGTTTCGTAGTATAAAACGTCCATAACTTCGGCCGATATATCGTTTATCGGACTTCGTAGTAGGCCTTCTGATGTGCTATTTTTCGGCGCGTATACGGTCGTTTCGGCTAACGCGCTTACACACGCGCTTTTCAAAAACTAGACTCGCGTAAACAGGCATGTTTCGGCGTGTTCTCTCGAACTAGTAGGGATGTCGTGTCAATCAAAGTGGATTTCTTAGCGCGGGGGAGGTCTCTTGCGGCTTGCGTTTACATGAGCTTAGAAGCGCGTCAACGCTCGTACGAGTTGCGCCTGTTTGTGTTTAAAACGCTAGTCTGAACCCGCTCTAATATGATCTATTCTATGCTTTAATCTCATTTTCAAGTGGAAAGATAAAGTTAAATAACTATGTATTTAGCTAAGATCACTTTATTATGGTCACGTGACCAAGTGACGCTTCTCGGCGTGGCCATCTGGATTTAGCGCGCTGCTTAGTACGAGAACTATCGTCAAGACTGTATCGTCAGACAGACAGACAGAAACTCTTTATTATGCACACCAGTAAATTACAAACACTTAAACAAAAAAAAACAATAACTTAATATCTAGTGCCATAAATGGCGGCCTTATCGCTAAAAGCGATCTCTTCCAAGCAACCATTAACAGCAGGAAAACATTAAAAAAAGAATACAGTGAGGATAGAGTGCAAAAGTAAGAACATGAGAAAAACAATAATAATATGACGTCACGTTTAGTCTTAGTAGACTACTTAACTATATTTTACACATATAATTTAGATATTGAAATAAAAATACATATAATAATAAAATATAAATAAACATACATAAATGTATGTACATCCAATGATAGTGATCATTCAGGAAACAAAGAAGAAGTAAGATGAATCAAGAGATTAATTCAGAGAGATAATGTTTTTAATCTGAGTCTTGAAGGAGTCTAAGCTCTGCGCACGCCTAATACCCACCGGAAGAGCATTCCAGAGGGCAACCGCTCTCACGCAGAACAAAGACCCACAGAAGGAACTAGTGTGAGATGGAGTGGACAGAAGAAGACTATTAGATGACCTAAGATTGCTGGAGTGAGTATCACAAAGAAATACGAAACGAGAACTAAGATAAGTGGGAAACAAGGGATTAAAAAGTGTATTATAAAAAAAAAGATAGGTATCCCGGCGAAGCCTAATAGGAAGCCATTCGAGTTTTTTACGGAACTGCGAAACATGGTCGTACTTTCGAAGGCCAGAAATAAACCGGATACAAAAATTCTGGAGACGGTCGAGTCTATCAAATTGCTCCTGGGTTAAGTCGAGGTAACATGTATCCGCATAATCCAAAATAGGTAGTAAGAGAGAATGTGCTAACGCAACTTTAGTAGCCGTTGGTAAAAAGTTTCTAATTCTTCTCAATGACGCTGCAGAGGCAAACAATTTGCATTTGACAGATTGCAATTGTGGGTCCCACGTCATACAACTATCAAAAATAACCACTAGATTTTTAATTTTTGGGAACTGAAAGGAATTATAACGCCGCCAAACATGAGCCGGGGCAGAGCAGCCCAGTCTATCCGCGAGATCAGTCTACTACTTCCAATAATAATGGCTTGTCTTCGAGGGATTGGCTGCAAGTCCGAAAGATCGACTCCAGGCCTCGATTCGAAGCAAGTCATCATTAATAGACCCCACAGCTACACTCAGACGGTCTAATGATGCCTGCGAATAAATTTGAAAATCATCAGCATAGAGGTGGTAGGAAGAAGTAACATGTGACGTAATGGAGTTAATAAAGATTGCGAAAAGAAGAAGAAAGAACGCCACCTTGAGGAACGCCAGCACTAGTATCGCACCAGGTAGAGAAGGACTCGCCCAGGTGTACACGTTACCGACGTCCAAGCAGATAACTGCGAAACCAGTCAATTGCCGTCGGAGATATGTTAATAGAGCGAAGTATAGCGAGAAGGACATCGAAATCGATCGTATTAAATGCATTGCTGAAGTCAAGCAGAGTAAGGATTGTAAGTTTCCTGTCGTCAATCCCCATCCTGATATCATCCGTGATTTTTACAAGAGCAGTCACGGTGCTATGACCAGAACGAAAGCCGGACTGTAAAGGACTAAGGAGATCATTACGATTAAGGAAGGAGTTGAGCTGAGAGTGAATTAGGCGTTCCAGAACTTTGGAAAGGAACGGGAGTATAGAGATAGGACGGTACTCGGAGAACGATTTAGGATTAGGTTTCTTTGGAATAGGAACAATGTTTGCTTCTTTCCAGCAAGATGACACCGTACCCTGCTCAATAGAGGAATTTAAAAGATGGCACAAGACTGGGAGGATTTCCTCCAGGATACGTACAATCATGCAACGAACGATACTGTCACTACCAACAGCATTAGATGATAAATATGGATAAAATGCTCTTCTTAACATCACAATCGGCAAACTGACGTATGACAAAAGGAGCGTGATTGGGTGTAGGAAGAGAGGATAGATAATTTAAAGTAGCTAATTTGTCACTCTGATTAATGTTAGATGACGAAGAAAAGTGAAAATTAAGTGAGTTTATATCAACATCACATGAATCAGAATCTTGTTTAGACTTCCCAACACCCAACGTACGGAGAAACTTCCAGACTTCTGCCGCATCTCCGTTTTCTACAGAGCTATGGATATGGCGGCGTTGAGCATCCCTACACACTCTATTGCAACGATTTCGCAAAAGTTGAAATCCTTCCCTGTTCACCTCTGTTGGTTTAGAAACAAACTTACGCTTAGCTGATGCTTTTAGGTGTAATAGCTTTTTAATATTGTCTGTAAGCCAAGGAGCGAGCATATGTTTTATTTTTACAGGGTCGTTTATCGTCGCTTAACATCAGGCGAGATGGCGGTCAAGTTTAAGCCTATAAAGTAAAAAGAACATACAGGTTGTATCGTTCTCACTGGCGTTGTATTGATTTTGCGATGGCCGAACATGAGGGTAGTTCTAAGAAACAGCTCTAAACAGCTGTCAAGCATCGCGCACTCGTCTTTTGGGAGTTCAACTCG
This sequence comes from Ectropis grisescens, assembly GCA_017562165.1. Taxonomy (NCBI): domain Eukaryota; kingdom Metazoa; phylum Arthropoda; class Insecta; order Lepidoptera; family Geometridae; genus Ectropis; species Ectropis grisescens. The sequence goes on along the minus strand of CM029772.1, from coordinate 14,355,916 downwards.
GTGGAAGTACTCATAATCTATCCTCATAAAGTGCTCAACGCCTTGTCATCCGTGATATAATTTGTGTCAGCTACATCAAGAGAACCAACAACAGGACCGTACTCGTATATATATGGAATATACGATCCAGGAGTGAGCGCAGCATAACGATTCGAGGAAACATCATCGAAGAGACGGGCAGTCCCAGGTACGTGGTGCTTGATATTCGCTCTCTCTTGTTCATGGACATCGTAACTTTAATATAACGTCTTTACCCCAACTATGTACAGACAGCCACCTACTGGTGCAATGGTACATAGTTAAATTGGTGCCGAAACCCGGGATGTTTCCACCTAAAATCACCCAAATTATCGTGCGCTTGGTATTTCTGATCATATTATATTAAAACGTACTTAACAAGTAAATTGACATACTTTATTATACTGCGTTTGGAGTAATTGCATCACCACTTTTGGCAATCTATCGTATCTACCTACGTTTCCTTCGTATTCAAACAAATTTCTTCGTAATCACCACCGAACTGTTCCCATCATCTCATTACCCTACCGGAATTATTACAAGATCTAATTGGGCAAACATTAAACCTATCGGTGCCTAATTATATCGCCTTGTAATAATTCAAATTCCTTTTTTTTTATGACCCGTAATTACCTACCAACATTCGTAATTATTGTGAGATCAATTTAATCCAACTTTATTTTGTGCAAACAATATCTAATATCGGTGCATAAAGTAAAATCGTATCGGCTCACAATAAAATCCATTCAATCAGGTAGGTATTTTATCGAATCTGTTTAAATACGCCACCGTCACTACGTTAAACCGTTAACGTATATACCTACCTACCTCTTCTAATTGTTGTAAGATTCAAATCAGTTTAATCTGTTTTGTGCAAACACTATTCACAATCGGTGCATAAAATACCTAAAGCGAACTTATTGCCTTACAATAATTCATATCGGTCTTCTATCGGTTAATTGATTACATTGACTATCTTGTAGTGGTAGGGCTCTTAGCAGAGTCCGCCTGGGGAAGTACCACACCTTTGCCAGTTATTCAGCCGCCAAGCAGTAGTGTGTAAACATTACTGTGTTCCGGTTTGAAGGGCAAAGTTTCCAGATACATTACTGGGCTAAGAGATACAACACCTTATATCTCCGAGTGACGAGCGCAGTGCAGTACTTGGTAGTGATTTGGACTCTTCATGTTCCTATAGCTGCGTGTCACTGTGCTGCTGTTATAGGAAGGTATTATATTGCTTATCATCAAACACATATCCTACTCGTTTTGTCACTCTAAAATATATATTATATTTATATCTTTTAAACTAAAATCTAAACAACAAAAATTAACGTAATACATTAGACTAACGAACCTGAAGGTACCTAACAAAACCTCCTGGTTATTATCGTGCAATCACTAACTAAATCGATGCACACGTCATAAAATTAGGTAATTATAATCGATTTACAATTATTATTCATTATTCCACCTATTTTTTGTTATTCTCGTATTCACCAACTTTCAAATATTAGAATTGTAGTACATGTTCTCTAGCTGTACATTTTAACATTATAACCATACCTACATTAAACTTCGTCATATAATCAAATTTGTCAGCATAACTTTTTGTTGAAGGTATTTTAACAACAAATAACCTTTTCTTGTCAAATTGACTACTCTAAAAATATTATTTACCTATTTCAATTGTATTCAGCAACTATTCAATAAAATAAAATAATTTCTGCGTCCATTCGTATTTTGTACCTGTTTCGTGTGCGGACGAGCAGCTTTACAATAGACCATTTTCTGTAACCAAAGGCCGTAAGCACCAAGCCACGTGTTGGCATTATAAGTCGTATTCATAAGGGTATACGGTTGAAATAAATTACGAGCTTATTCTAGGTTCTCGGAATTCACGCATCGTTATCAGTTCTTTGCAAAGTTGAGTTTGATTAATTCTATTTATATTCTTATTTTATTGAATTTAACAAGTTGTTTGAGAAATATCAAATCATGTCACTCTTAGCTAAGGGTTCGTGCCCCCGACGAGGTACACTGACGAAATCTAAATCTAAGGATGGAATGTATACCGTTAAGGATTTGCCAGTTTTGCGTCGGAAGCGAACTATCGCTTTTAAGCGAATGTCCAAGGCTTTAGAAATAGGTAACTTATACGTGAATGAGCCTCTGCAACGGGATTTGTTTTTATCTTATCATCAGGAACTAAATCAAATAGTGTCAAACTTTGAAAGCGCGCACTTTGCAATTCTTCAGCTTGTATGTAACGAAACGGACTCGTCTGAAACAGAAGATAACGAAGATGATAAACTTCAACAACAGTTTGATGATAATTATTACCGCGTATTATCAATTCATCGCAGATTTTTTTGTGAGAGATTCACATCAATCTGGAAACGAACGACTCTCATCATCGGCATCGAATATAAAGCTACCTAAAATTAATTTACCCAAGTTTTCGGGTAGCGTCAAGGAATGGCCTAAATACTTCGATCTTTTTTAACGCTTTAATTCACAATTCAGAAATGCTTACGGACACTGAGAAATTTCATTACCTGATCTCCTCGCTTAGTGACGAGCCATTGTTAGTTGTAAAGGCGTATCCTATGACACACGAACATTATCGAGATGCGTACGATTCCCTTGTTGCGCGTTATCAAAGTACGCGATCATTAGCTTTCACGTGTTGGCGAGACATACTGAGCATTGACTTCAAAATCAATAATCCGCGAGAGTTTCAAAAATCATTGGACCTTTTCGAAGAAAACCTAAGCATTCTGAAAACTTTAAACTTACCGACTTCGAAATGGGATTTCGTTTTAGTTTATCATATTCTATCGAAACTAGACAAGGAATTACGTTGCGATTTTGAGGAAAAACATGCAGGTACCGAACTTCCCTCATATGAACAATTAAAATGTTTTCTTCGGAGCAAATGCAAGGCTGGGTTGCGTGACTCTCATTTTTCCGAGGCAGCCACGATGAGCAAGCCTGCCCCTCTGGCCGCCGCCGCATACAAGCCCGCCGTCGCGCTCCAGAAACACCAACGTGGTACCTGGTCACATTCACTCTTAGCGGCCAATCCACAGCAAAACATAACTGATAAAACGCCACCAACAAATAATTGCTCATTTTGTAACGAACCCCATTCATTGTTATCGTGTCAAGAATTTCTTGCCAAATCAGTCGACGAACGCATGGCTGTTGCAATTGAACGTAACTGGTGCTTTAATTGTTTAAAATCATCTCACCAATTAAGGGACTGCAAATCAATATTTTCGTGCCGAACTTGTAAACGAAGGCATCACACGTTACTCTGTAAGCCTCCAAACCACGCAAATCGCACAGAGTCGGCTTTACTCTCGAAATCTCAAGCTGATGTAGGTGTGTTACTGGCTACCGCTATCGTGCAGATTAAGGATGCTTCAGGTAATATGCAATCGTTTCGCGCATTATTCGACACCGGAAGTCAAGGCAATTTTATAACTGAATATGCTGCTAAAAACTAAACTTAAACGTTAAAAATGCGAACACTAATGTTAGCGGATTGGGCGAAGCAGTGACTCAATTATTGGTGACGTCACTTGTGGCATTGGAGCTAATAATCAAATCTTGTTCACCCTTGATTTGCATGTCATCTCGAGGATATGTGGTGATCAACCTATCTCTCGATTAAATACCACGGATTGGTCACACATAACTTCGTTACCATTGGGCGATCCAGGATTCGACATTCCTGGTCCGATTCATTTATTGTTAGCCGCTGATGTCTTTGCAGATTCCGTGTTGGGCGAACATGTTAAAGGAGGTATCAATCAACCTACCGCGTTTAACTCACTTTTCGGCTGGCTTCTACTAGGCAAAACTAGCTTGTCTACAAGTAGTCTTTTGCACACTTTACCAGAAAATATTACCCCCATCGAACGGTGGCCCTACTGCGTTTCTACTAACAATACTGCTGACGTATGTTCTCGTGGTCAAACGCCCATTACACTTGTCAACAACTCACCATGGTGGGCGGGGCCACAATGGTTATCAAAAGAGCATGCTTTCTCGCCATCCGATTCACGTGCTATAAAATCACACGAAACCAAATTGCTCGTAAAAGGTGAAAACCGTAAACCAGACCTAGTGGCAAATGCTGAACCATCCGAAGTCACTCCCTTTGATTCCTCGATAAACCGTTCTTCTTATAGTTCAGATCTTGTAAAGTTGGTCACTAGCATCCGTAACACACCGCAAACTAATCATACCAAGTTTTTAACTAACGTTGAGTGTCATCAAGTCTTGATACGAATCGTCAAACACGTGCTAACTACTACCTTCTCAGCGGAAATTAACAACTTAAAAGCTCACAAACCGTCATCTAAGTCATTTTGGAAACTCAATCCATTCCCGGCAGTCAGAAAATCGTCAGGGTGGGCGGCAGGATCTCTCGATCGGGTCTAGGATATGAACAAAACCATTCTCCCTTTTTACCGTCAGATCACCGACTTATATGTACAGTAATCAGATTCATTCATCAACATTATCTACATCCTGACATCAACACAACACAATTTTTACTCTTCCAACAATGTTGGACAATTGGAGCAAAACGTACAATCCATCGTCAATTCTCCAAACACATCAAATGTTTTCGAACAAATCCTCAACCATTACAGTCGTTTATGAGTGATTTACGCGTCATTGAAGACCAAGTATTCACTTTTCAAGAATTGACTACATTCACTCAAACCGTAGCCATCTTAAACTCAACACCTCTGTCCTCGATTAGTTCCAAACCTAACGATCTGTCCGTTCTAACACCTAGTCACTTCCTCATTTTAGAACCTCTGATAGCTGTTCCCGATGCCGACTTATCTAACGTAAATCTGCAACGTCTTAATCGGTGGCAGCTGATTCAATCATTGCAAAAGAATTTCTGGTCCAGATGGAAACATAAATACCTAAATTCTTTAACGCAACGCGCCAAATGGACCAACAATTCTAAACCTTTACAAATCGGTTCGATGGTGATAATTAAGGATGATAACCGTGCTCTTTATACTGGAATCTTGCCAGAGTGGTGGAACTGTCATATGGCGTTGATGGGATCGCTCAAAGCGCAGTAGTTAAACTCGCTAACCGTCAAACAATCAAGCGACCGTTGGTTAAGTTGTGTCCTCTGCCAATAGAGGACTAATTTAAATCGTATCTCAATTATCGTAAACTATTGTATCGCTAGATTGTTAAATTAGTTAATATTATTTAGTCGCAATTTTAATGTTACTATTTTGTTATCATTATCATTTATCAATATTTATCTTTTTCTTTTTTTTTGTGAATAAATCAAATCGAATTCAACTTTACTCTATTACCGAATTCATTAATACTGTCCCTAATTTATCTATATTGATCGGAAAATACCATAGGCATTTTGGTGGGCGGTATGTATCGTTCTCACTGGCGTTGTATTGATTTTGCGATGGCCGAACATGAGGGTAGTTCTAAGAAACAGCTCTAAACAGCTGTCAAGCATCGCGCACTCGTCTTTTGGGAGTTCAACTCGGTGGAAGTACTCATAATCTATCCTCATAAAGTGCTCAACGCCTTGTCATCCGTGATATAATTTGTGTCAGCTACATCAAGAGAACCAACAACAGGACCGTACTCGTATATATATGGAATATACGATCCAGGAGTGAGCGCAGCATAACGATTCGAGGAAACATCATCGAAGAGACGGGCAGTCCCAGGTACGTGGTGCTTGATATTCGCTCTCTCTTGTTCATGGACATCGTAACTTTAATATAACGTCTTTACCCCAACTATGTACAGACAGCCACCTACTGGTGCAATGGTATATATATACCTTGCCGTCCCAGCCCAGTGGGAGATTCTTAGGGTTGTATGGTACTTCGTCGTCGTCAGAGTCGATGTCCGGCGCGGCCGAGGCGTCGCTCTCGTCGCCGGAGTCGTCCCGCCGCTCGCCCGCCGCGCGCGCCGCGCGCCGAGTCACGTTCTCGATAGTAGCTGCCCGGGCGCTGCTCACTATACCGGCGAACCTGTTCACACACAACTTTATTAGTCTGAAGTAAAAACTTCTATACGCACCGCACACAGAATTTTCTACAGGCTTTAGTAGTGAATGAAGCTCATTGTCTCGTTCGGAAGATAAATGTTTGCTCGGGAGAACTCGAGACCGCCGAGTATGCCTGAGCGAGACAGATAAATCAAACCGATTCATTCTCGATTGAAGACACCAACATTGTAACCACCGGGAAGAACACACTCGGACAACGCATTTCACAACATTTAGACATTCTTATTAGAGAGATGATTTTTTGTGGCGTCACGCGGAGGGACGCAGTGCCCCCCAAAGGCGCACCAAGTATCACTTCAGCACTTCGAGTTCTCCAATAAATTACTGACTTACAAATTTCGAGAACGACGTTGCGTGTGAATTTTCATCATCATTTAAGCCGCGTATCCACTTGACAACATTTGGCGTGCGAAATGTGACGCTCAACATGTACGGCAACGCTGCACAACAGCGCGCGACGTTGCTAGCTGGCGCGCGACGTTGCCAGCTCGCGCGCGACGTTGCCAGCTGGCGCGCAATATGACGTAGTGGTAGATGCGTGGATAGACAACGTTGTTCAACAAACGTTCGGCAAAACCAAGTTGCCCAAAAGGGCAACCTGTTGTGCAACATGTCGCGCGCCAAATATTGACTAGTGGATACGCGGCTTTAACACCATACTTGGGATTCTCTATTTATGATGTTAGTATGTAGGGTACATTACCTATAGACTTGAGCCTCAATAGCTCCAATATCTTTGTGTCTTTGTTGTGTGGAAGCCTTAGCCTTATTGCCGCCCTTTTTCGCGACCAAGGATTTATCCAGCGCTGTTTGTCCTTTAGTACTGAACAACCTGATGCAAAAAAACACAATTTAGTCAACCTGACAATCAAGACTATATTTGTTAGCGCCACTCGTGTGGCATTAGTATATCTATTACTATTTAGTATATCGCTATCCCTTTCCCACCCAATCCTAGGAATACGACCACTTCCGAATGTATTCTTCGGAATGAGTGCATTGTACCGGAGACCGAGGTCAAGGGCAAGGCAGTCTGCATTCGAACGTCCTCTGCGTCGGATGTAAGACAACCGCAAATCCATCTAACCCTGTGCTCACCGCGTACGCAGATGTAAGCGCGTTCGCGATACCAAATACCTCGCGATCCGCTGCCTAGCAGCGCCAACAACTGAACTGAACAAGGACACCGAGAAACTGCAGCTATACCCGTTCTGGGAGATACGTCAGGTCAGTGGTCGTTCTTTTCCGCAGCCTCTCCTGCTAGTGAAGGCGCGATTCATCATAAAGCTTGGTGGCCGCGCTAATCAACTATTATACTTAGATAATTTAGAACCTTTTAGTCAACCCGACAATTTAGAATATTTTAGGCAACCAACCAGACAATCTAAAATACTTTAGTCAACCTGACAATTTTTAAGTTTCTACTTTATAAACATTTGTAGCACTAGTACAGAAGTGTTTTACTGTTATTGTAATTGATGTTTGTTTGAGTCACAATAGTTTCTACATAGATCGTAGAACTCAAGATTAGCCCTCACAAACTTCAGGACGAACGGAATCATGTTAACGTTGGGAAGAGTGAGCTCACTCTTTCCGTGCTAGTCGGCTGTAGGAAGTGGGGGGACGCCGGCCGTTTATACCTATCACTGATTTTGATCATTTTGAACATAAATATAAAAGATAATGCCTTCCTGTGCATTCAAAAAGTGTCCTAATAATTCTAGAAACTCAAATAAATCTAATAGAATTACATTTCATGCGTAAGTACAGCATTTAAATTTATTTTAAATATTTTCTAATTACATACCCATTACTATTTTAAAATGGCTACCATCACCGTCACCGGTTACACATCACCGTGTGACAGAGAGAGAATAATACCAATTATAACTAGCGCGAGCGAAATAGATGTCTTAGACAGAGACAGAGATGTCAGAAACAGATGTCACAGACGCAGTTTGTTACAAATGTCAAGATGTTCAGGGAAAATCTTGAGTTCAACAATCTTTGAGTTTCTATATATCTTTTTAATAAAAATAAGTTGTTCAAAACTTGTAAAAAAAGTTAATCAAAGCAAATAAAGTTGTATGTTGTAATAAAATTAAGAATAATTTCTATGGTAATTAGTATTGATGATATTTTTTGCGGTAAGTTTCTAACCTCTGTGCCCTCTCTTCTAAGGTACCACCACATTTTAGCCCAAGTGCCATGAGAGCAGACTTCAGTCTGTCCAAGCCAAGAGATGCAAGCTCCTCCCATGATGAAAAGGCAGATAGATCTAAATGGGCACCCACATTGGTGAGCGCACCGCCAGTTTCTTTCTGGAATCAATAAATAAGCATTTAAATAGACTTTCGATATATAGTTATATTTATAACTATATATCGAAACTTTGCGGACGACCTTGCAATACTTACACGTAATCCCAAACAGTGTCAAGAATTGTTGAACGAAGTCGATGAGTTCTGTACATGGACGGAGGGAATGAGGACAAAACCATCTAAATGTCATTGTCTTTGTCTGGGTAGAAGAAATACCAAATATACGTCTTACGATCCGGGACTCTCCATAAGTGGCCAAGGAGTTGCCACAATTGCAGAGGCAGTGCCTTTCAAATTTCTTGGTAGAAAGATAGATCACAAAGGACGTACACCATCATTAGAGGTGGTTGTTGAAAATTTCATGAACAACCTCAATAAGGTAGACCAGCAGCCTATCAGCAATATCAAAAAGCATGGATATATGACAACTACCTCACATCACGTCTCACTTGGCCTTTCCTAGTATATGACATCGGTAAAACTCTCCTGGCAAAGCTAGATGCCAATGTCATAAAGATATTGAAGTCATGGTTCGGATTGGCACATCCGGCTGATCCCTCTACTCTTTTAGGGATCACAATAGTTTTGGGCTGAAACTAAAGAAACCGTCTGAACTTTACAAACACCTAAGAGTTACAAAAACGCATGTTTTTTGGGAAAGTCGCAAGACGAATTAATTACATCTCTCCCAAAAGACAAAACTGCTTCAGACCTGGAATCTAGACTTCAATTCCATAAACAATTTATGGCAGGTGCACAAGTAAATACTGCTGGGTTGGGTGCGAGAAAAAAAAGGAAGACCGAGACATGGTAAAACCTTTCTACAACAAGACGAAAATGACGGTTACAAAGTGCACGCTATGAATTTAGAAATGCAAAGTGAGTGGTTAACCATAGGTGAGTTCTGTATCCCATTAGCTCTAAAATGGCGCACCTTGATCTATGACTGGTCCCCTGCCTTATTAAAATTTTATCTAAATGCATTCCAAATGACCCTCCTGACCAGAGTAACTTGGTAAGGTGGGGAAAAGCCTCTGAAAAATGTTGCTATACTTGTGGAGAGGCGATATGTACAGCAAGGCACATATTGGTGGGATGCAAGGTGCTCCTTAATGGGGGTCATTACTCACGGCGTCATGACAGAGTACTTGAAATCATACGTGAAGCCATGAGCCTTTCGGTAGCTAGAGCCCAAAAGGGATTGACGACAAACAACAGACAAATTAACTTTGTAAAGAAGGCTCAACTTCAAACTCCAGGAACAAGCCTTACTCAATCCTGGGTACAGCACCTGATTGGACTATTTTAATGGACACGTATGAAAAGCACTACAAAATCCCAGAGGATGTGGGTGTTTCGTCATCCAGACCGGACATTTTCCTTTTTCTAGAGCTACGAAACGCATAGTCCTTGTAGAACTTACCGTACCGTGGGAAACTAATATACCTAAAGACCACGCGATGAAACAAAATAAGTATTACGACCTCCTAAACGAATTAACAAAAACGGCTATGTAGTTAGTTTATACGCTGTAGAAGTGGGAGCGAGAGGTATACCAGCAAAATCTCTATAACCTACTGAAAGACCTTGGCTTATCCAGAAGTGCTGTAAGTTCTATACTAGAACGTGTATCTAAAGCTGCACTAGTAGGCTCATATCAGATTTGGTTGGGCAGGGAGAGAAAAGCGAGTGGTGAAGGTGAGTGTTGATGTACGTCAGAAAGGGGCCCCTTAAACCTACGCCCGAGTCACAAGTCTCGGGAACTACTCGAGTTTTTCTCTCTCTGCCACACGATGGACCCGGCACCCGCACGGTGAATCCATGGAATGCTAAGAAGATCGTCTCAAACAAAAATGACAGCCCGGAGAGACGGGATGACGCTGGAAAGACAGATGGCTGGTGGAAAAGACATCTGACGGATGGAAAGACATCTGACTGTTGGAAAGACAGCCGAGGGTGAAGGCCTAGCAAGCCAAGCCCGGGAATTAAATCGCTAAAAGTCCAAATAAGAATAATACCCCTGGGACAGTCCGAGAGGCGGGGCGGAAGATCTGTCCACCGTGTGATAGTAATGACGACCCTGGCGCGAATACGGACTTGAGATGCCCTGTGTGCGGGAAAATTTACAAGAGACGAGCCTGGTACCAAAAGCATTTAAAGACACATGATGGTGTTGAAGCACGACAGCCGTCGGTCAGTACTTCGACAAACACTATGGATAGAGTTGACCCTCATATATCCCAAGGTGAACCATCGAGTGAAAACTACCAGGAGTCCATTGTCATCAGGACACGTCTTGGCATTCCCAGTTTAAAAACTCTACCTGGAAAGTTCATGACGAAAACTTGGCGATCTTATTAGAACATCCTGGGCCAAAACAAGACCTAAACAGCCAAGTAGAAACTTTCCAGGACACCATATATACATACTTCTCGGAACATTACCCACCATCAACTTGTTATGCTCAAAATAGCAAGGAAAATATGTTCAAAATGAAATTGCGGAGGAAGAAAAGAGAGTTAATAAAACGTCTTCGTGTAGCTAAAACCATGGGCGATAACCATCTAAGTCACCAACTGTCCAGGGCTCTAAGATCAATCCTTAAATTAATACAAGGAATATCGCTTCAAATTAGTAAAAATCGTGATAATTTTAACAGAGCTAAACACGAAGTAGACTTTGATAAAAACCCTTTTCAATACTCCAAAAATATTTTCAGGGAGCAAAATGGAAAGCTTATCTTGACTAACGCGCAAATTTACGATCACTTTAAAAGCACATACGAAGTGCCTAAACGCGGAGCTCGTACGTAGAACCAAACATCCAAAGACCTAATGATCCTCTGACAGGCTTTCAAGGCACCCCACCTAGTGAAGAGGAAGTAAACTATCAAATTAAAAAGAAAACTACTAAATCAGCTCCTGGCCCAGATGGCATTCCTTACATAGTGTATAAAAAAAGTCCATCAGTTCGTAAACATATCTTGAATATATTCATTAAGATCTGGTCAAGAAAGCAAGTCCCAGTAGCATTTGGAAGAGCAATTTTGTCCTCATCCCTAAAAAGCAGGAAGTAACTCATCCCAAAGACACCAGACCGATAGCCCTAACCAATACAATTTCTAAAATCTTTTCAGTATTTTGCAAACAAAATGACCACATTTATGACTAGCAATAGGTATTTCAGGCCCAATCACCAGAAAGGGTTCTTGCCTGGTATTTCTGGATGCCTGGAACACAATACATTACTAGCAGAAAGTTTGAAAGATGCCAGAACACATGAGAGGCAAATTACAGTCTGCTGGATAGACCTAGAGAACGCGTTTGGTTCTGTCCAGCATGAACTTATGATATTTGCCCTAAAATGGTATAACTTTCCTGCTGAAATTATTGACATAATTAATTCTTATTATTGCCACTTAAAATTCGTCATAGCAGTAAACAAGGAATACACAAAACCACTTGAATACAATGTAGGACTATTCCAAGGGTGCTGCTTATCACCAATAGCATTTAATATAGTTATAAATATTTTAGTAGACAAATTAATATCCCGTGAAAAGAAATGGGGCTACCGGTTTAAAATCAACAATAAGTACACTGAGTCAATCTTGGCCTTTGCGGACGACCTTGCAATACTTACACGTAATCCCAAACAGTGTCAAGAATTGTTGAACGAAGTCGATGAGTTCTGTACATGGACGGAGGAATGAGGACAAAACCATCTAAATGTCATTGTCTTTGTCTGGGTAGAAGAAATACCAAATATACGTCTTACGATCCGGGACTCTCCATAAGTGGCCAAGGAGTTGCCACAATTGCAGAGGCAGTGCCTTTCAAATTTCTTGGTAGAAAGATAGATCACAAAGGACGTACACCATCATTAGAGGTGGTTGTTGAAAATTTCATGAACAACCTCAATAAGGTAGACCAGCAGCCTATCAGCAATATCAAAAAGCATGGATATATGACAACTACCTCACATCACGTCTCACTTGGCCTTTCCTAGTATATGACATCGGTAAAACTCTCCTGGCAAAGCTAGATGCCAATGTCATAAAGATATTGAAGTCATGGTTCGGATTGGCACATCCGGCTGATCCTCTACTCTTTTAGGGATCACAATAGTTTTGGGCTGAAACTAAAGAAACCGTCTGAACTTTACAAACACCTAAGAGTTACAAAACGCATGTTTTGGGAAAGTCGCAAGACGAATTAATTACATCTCTCCCAAAAGACAAAACTGCTTCAGACCTGGAATCTAGACTTCAATTCCATAAACAATTTATGGCAGGTGCACAAGTAAATACTGCTGGGTTGGGTGCGAGAAAAAAAGGAAGACCGAGACATGGTAAAAACCTTTCTACAACAAGACGAAAATGACGGTTACAAAGTGCACGCTATGAATTTAGAAATGCAAAGTGAGTGGTTAACCATAGGTGAGTTCTGTATCCCATTAGCTCTAAAATGGCGCACCTTGATCTATGACTGGTCCCCTGCCTTATTAAAATTTTATCTAAATGCATTCCAAATGACCCTCCTGACCAGAGTAACTTGGTAAGGTGGGGAAAAGCCTCTGAAAAATGTTGCTATACTTGTGGAGAGGCGATATGTACAGCAAGGCACATATTGGTGGGATGCAAGGTGCTCCTTAATGGGGGTCATTACTCACGGCGTCATGACAGAGTACTTGAAATCATACGTGAAGCCATGAGCCTTTCGGTAGCTAGAGCCCAAAAGGGATTGACGACAAACAACAGACAAATTAACTTTGTAAAGAAGGCTCAACTTCAAACTCCAGGAACAAGCCTTACTCAATCCTGGGTACAGCACCTGATTGGACTATTTTAATGGACACGTATGAAAAGCACTACAAAATCCCAGAGGATGTGGGTGTTTCGTCATCCAGACCGGACATTTTCCTTTTTCTAGAGCTACGAAACGCATAGTCCTTGTAGAACTTACCGTACCGTGGGAAACTAATATACCTAAAGACCACGCGATGAAACAAAATAAGTATTACGACCTCCTAAACGAATTAACAAAAAACGGCTATGTAGTTAGTTTATACGCTGTAGAAGTGGGAGCGAGAGGTATACCAGCAAAATCTCTCTATAACCTACTGAAAGACCTTGGCTTATCCAGAAGTGCTGTAAGTTCTATACTAGAACGTGTATCTAAAGCTGCACTAGTAGGCTCATATCAGATTTGGTTGGGCAGGGAGAGAAAAGCGAGTGGTGAAGGTGAGTGTTGATGTACGTCAGAAAGGGGCCCCTTAAACCTACGCCCGGGTTGATGGGCGAAGGTGGCGGTTCTAACCTTTACACGTGTTTATTGTTTTTTTTTTGTGTATTTTATCTATTTCTTGGTGAGTGGTAGCAAATAATTTGGACTAGTAGTTGTAGTAATTAATAATGGAATATATTCCCCCTACTCCGGTGGCTCCCGAGCCACCAGACCCTCCTGATCTTTCGGAATCAATGGATATAATTGAACCAACTCCCCGTCCCAAACCAATAAAACGCCCCAGAGACCCTGTTGACGACCTAGCACATTCTTCTTCAAATAAGAAAAATATATCTAGCCCGGAGTCGGCATCGGCATCAATCCAAACCATATACCAACACCCTGCGATGACCATCTTAGGCATCAGACAATATGAAGATATGGATGCTGGCCCCTTTATCGTACATGTATCCAAAGTGGAGGCAACCTTAACCGTAGGCACAGTCATTCGTCCTATTAAATTCGGCCATTTTTGTTCACCAATAACATAAAAAAATGTGTGCAGAGATGGCATCAAAAAGTAGGAAGGAACAAAATATCAGTCGAGTTCAAAAATGCTGCCGCGGCTAATTTGTTTATTAACAACCCCATCCTTAAAGATAATAACTATGATGCCATCATCCCTACATATAATGTCACCCGTATGGGGATAGTAAGAGGCGTTCCCATTGATTGGTCATTAGATCAGTTTGTTGACTCCCTTCAAATCCCAGGAACCACATATGTTCTGAAAGCAAGAAGGTTAAACCGCAAAAACAAGTCTGATGGAGTAATAAATTGGGAACCAACACAGACCGTAGTCCTTACATTCAGAGGGCAAAGTTTACCTGATAGAATTTTCTCATTCTATTCCTCACTGGTTGTAGAAGCATACCAATTCCCAACTATACAATGCATGCACTGTCTACGGTTTGGACATATCAAATCCCAATGCAGGTCCCAGCCTCGCTGTTTCCGTTGCACACAGCCCCACTATGGTGATAACTGTGAAGTGCAAGAATCGGAGGCTACTTGCCTTTACTGTCAAGCGCGACACTTCTCCACAAATAGATCCTGTCCTGAACAAGAACGGCAACGCAATATTAAAATGAGTATGGCTCGGGAAGGTATATCATATTATGAAGCAAACAGTAAAACACCCAAAGTGACTCAAAGATTTAGCCAAGCTGTTCGAGAGACAACAGTCTCCCAAGAATTATGTTCCCAACCCATACCCTCTTCATCTTCCTCTTCTAAGCCATTCCAATCTCACCAAAAACTGTTTTCTCCTCCCAGGCCCAAGCCCCTTCCTGGGAAGTCATATGACAGAATAACCCACCAAAACATTATAGCTCAATGTCCTCTGTTCTTCCTAAGGGTCACGCCCTCCAAACAACTCAGCCCCTACCCACCCCTCCCGCATCAACAAATGAGCTTCTCATCCAACTCCTATCCATCATCATTAGCATGATCTCCCAGGATTCTAACAAATTACCGTCCAACGTTGCCCAAATGATTTCTCACCTCTCAACAATAACAGCCCAACATGGACTTATGTCCCATAATTCAATGGAACACCAGGAGCCTTCGACGTAAGGTTCCTGAACTATCTTTCTCATCTCAAAATACAGACCCATCCTGGTGGCTGTTGCGGAGACTTGGTTTGTCCCAGGCGTCCACTACCGGATCCGGGGGTTTTCATGTCTTCGTGATGATCGTCAGGATGGATCTGCTGGCTCTGCAATATTTATTAAACTATCCCACCCCTTTTCCCAAATTCAACTCCCACCCCACAGTCCAGAAATAAATTCTGTAGCTGTCCGGGCATTTAATATATCTTTTATATCTATATATATACCTCATCCTTCCCCCCAACTAATTCCAGATATACTCTTAATCATCGCCTCTGTCCCTCAACCAATCATGTTAATGGGAGATTTCAACGCCCACCATACCTCCTGGGGCTCACACCATTGTGATTCATTTGGACGGCTTTTACTAGAGGCATTTGAAGAGGCAAACCTGTGTGTGAGTAATGACGGCTCCCCTACACGAAGGGTCCTACCTTCCCAAAATCCCAAATCAGCTGTTGACCTAACCATCTGCTCCCCTGGCTTACTTCCATCCTTATCATGGGAAGTCCTCCCTCTCAGTAGAGGTAGTGATCATTTTCCCATATTAGTTAACTTAGGCCTGAGAGTTTCCCAGCCACAAACACCTACCCCTCTATTAAAATACCGTCTATCAGGGGCTCAATGGGATTCCTATTCAACTATTCTTGGCCAAAAATTAAATTCCATTCCCAATCCAGCTGAAGAAAATCCCCTAATTTGTTATTCTAAATTATTAGATGCTATGTTAACTTCAGCTGATGAATCTATCCCCCTTAAAAAACCTATAAACAACCGGTTCTCCCTCCTGGTGGGATCCAGAATGTACGGAAGCTGTCCGGGAACGCAACTCTGCTGAAAAGACATATAACAGGTCCATGTCCTTAGCAAATTACCTCAACTACAAAAAAAGCAGCTGCAAAGTGCAGGAAAACCCTGTCAGCTAAAAAGAAATCAGGTTGGATAAAATTCTGTGAGAGCCTATCACCGACAACTCCACCTAGCATAGTATGGAAACAGGTCCGCAGATACAGGGGCTCATATAATTCCATCAACCCAAGATCCAATGATCCAAACTCCTGGATTGAATCTTTTGCAGACAAGCTGGCCCTTCCTTCGCCCCTCAAAACCCCAATCCCAATACCCCTAGCCACAATCCATCCCATTTTGACCCCCATTTTGATCCCCCTTTCTCATTCGAAGAATTGAAGTTAGCTCTAGATGGACTGACTGACTCCTCCCCAGGAGTCGACGGCATCCCTTATTCATTCATCACTAGAGCTAACGAAAACTTTAAACGATATTTCCTTACATTAATCAACATATTCTTTGAACAGGGATACATCCTGATTCCTGGAAAACCAAATTGTAATTCCCATCCCCAAACCTGGAAAAGATCCCTCAGATCCCAACTCCTACCGGCCCATTGCCTTGTCCTGTGTAGCATCCAAGATCACCGAAACTCTAATTAAAAACAGATTGGAATGGTTTACTGAGAATAAGAGAGTTCTTCCCCAGTCCCAGTATGGTTTTCGGAAGGGTATGAGTACGGCAGACAGCCTCAGCATTCTAACTACTGATATTCGGATCGGATTAAAAAACAAGGAGTATGTAGCAGCAGTATTTTTAGATGTCGAATCAGCTTATGACAACGTCCAGCTCCCAGTTCTCAGAAATAAACTTTTACAGCTGAGTGTCTCGGTGAAGATGGCTCGTTTTATTAACCTTTTTCTGACGGAGAGAACAATCCATATTAAAAATAGAAATAATGCTGTTATAACTAGAACAATTTGGAAGGGCTTCCACAGGGTTCGGTTCTCAGCCCTCCTCTATATGGCATATATACATATGACTTGGAACTCCCTGTTGCTCCTTTCACCCAAATACTTCAATATGCTGACGACCTGGCGCTATATGTAACATCCGAAAAATTGAGGAAGCAGAGAGTCTCCTGAACTCTGCCTTATTCTATCTGGAGGACTACCTTAATGATAATGGATCATCCATATCACCTTCCAAAAGTCAATCTATTGTTTTCACCAAGAAGAGATCTGTCCCCAATATCCACCTGAGATGTAATGGCCAAGCCATCCCTCAAAAAAACTCAATTAAATTCCTAGGTTTATGGCTCGACACAAAATTAACAGGAGTCCCTCACGCTGAACATGTAGCTGCTAAATGTGAGAAGAACCTGAATATCCTCCGTTCCCTATCAGGCGTATGGTGGGGCTCCCATCCGTTCTCACAAAAACTTCTGTACAACTCAATAATACGTAGTCACTTTGACTACGGAGCATTTTTACTAGAACCTGGCAATAAATCTGCCCTTAACAAATTATCAGTTATTCAAGCTAAATGTCTCCGGGTTATCTTAGGTGCAATGAAGTGCACTCCTACTAATGCCATCCAGGTAGAATGCGGAGACCCACCTCTAACGTTACGAAGACAATTTTTGGCTGATAGGTTCTATTCAAAATCCTCCAAAATTCAGACCACCCTCTGTGGCTAAAACTACAAGAACTTCATAGACTCACTCCCCTCTAGACATCAGACACCAAATAAACCTTCCTTGTGTTCTTCGTAGTTATGTAAAATTTTCGAACATACCTTTTACTATTGCTCAGTTCCTGTTAATCCTCTGTTTACGACTAAGTACCATGCCATAACCTTCCAACCTCGCATAGTTTTAAATTTGGGTGTTGATAAAGAATCTGAGCACTCCAACCGTAAGTTCTGTGAAATAATGGCAACTAATTGGACTGGTTGGTTGCCGGTATATACAGATGCATCAAAATTGAGCCAAAATGGAGATGTTGGAGCCGCGGTTTGGATACCTAAATACAATGTCGTTTTAAGACACAAATGCCCCCCTCTAGCTTCTGTTTTCACTGGAGAGGCTATTGCCATACTTGAAGCAATAATGTATGTCTCATCCCACCCATAGATAAATCAATTATCCTAACGGATTCCAAAAGTTGCTTACAGGCTATATTGTCAAACCAGTTCAAAGCAAAATCTAAATTTCCCATTATACTTAGAATTAAAGAAGAACTGCTAAAATCACATAATCTTGGCCTTCAAATAGTTTTGGCATGGATCCCTGGACATGCTGGCATTACAGGAAACGAAAATGTAGACTATCATGCCAAACAAGCAACGGTAACTGGTAACAAAGACTATTACCACATATACACATATGATCTCTCCACAATATGCCAACCCCAACTAGTGGAGTCCTGGAACAAAGTATGGTTGCAGTCCAAGACCATTAAGGGTAAATTTTACGGTCAAATCCAAGAGTGCATTCCGCCTAAACCATGGTTTTCTAAATTCAAAATATTAACAAAAGAGTCACCTCCACAATCTGTCGCCTACGCTTAGGTTTTGCCTGTACTGCGGTGTTTCTCGCAAAATTAGAATTCGAGACAGTTCACTATGTGAATGTGGCTTGGCTGACGGCACCACCGACCACATTTTCCTGGAATGCTCCAGATATCCTGATTCCCTCTATGACATGATCCCTCCGGACCTTCCCCTCCCTGCTAATTTCACCAATCTCCTCCCATTAGTATATTCTCCATTTGTGTATGTCCTCAGTAAATATATTAAAAGAAATAATATCAAACTATAATTCTTGTTTTATATGTGTGATAAATTGTATTTTTATTTAAATTCATACCTATACTTTTATGTATATCTTGTGATGTTATCTTTGTGCTTGTCTATTGCAGAGGTTTAATGTATTAAATATACAACTACTAATCACTAACAAACAAATCTCTACTACACCGACCAACTGCAAGAGCTACTACTATTCAATCTGAATACCGGCCAAATTCTATTGAACATCCTGCTGAAACACAAGACATTGGCGAAATTATGGTCATACAACCGAATGGAAGCCAGAAATAAAGAAGAAGAAGAAGAACCTACGCCCGAGTCACAAGTCTCGGGAACTACTCGAGTTTTTCTCTCTCTGCCACACGATGGACCCGGCACCCGCACGGTGAATCCATGGAATGCTAAGAAGATCGTCTCAAAAAAATAAAAATTAGAACTGAAAATATCAAGTCAATCAATCAATTTCAAGTATATTTTTTTAATTACTTTTCAGTAATTTATTCGGTTTCGTAGATTTAAGTTTTTACAATATCAATATAATGTATAAAAAAACAACATAAAAATATTCGGCGCTATTTCTGGCGAAATAACTATTTTGGCTAGATCTGATTGCATTCTGAAAAATCTTCATTGAGGAACAATCTTCTTCATTAAAATAGTTGTTAAGATTCATAAAACTCACAGGCCATCCTGGGAAGTTTCCAGAATCCCATTGCTTGACAAACTCTTGATGAGCAACCGCCATCTCGACGCTCTGCTCTTGTAGAGGCTTTACCCGGCTCACAAAGTCCTTCAGATATGTGAGCAGGGCTCTGATGTAGTTCCTGTATTCACTGTTCTTGCGCTCACGAGGGATGTCAAACAGGTGATCGAAGATACTCAGGTATGTGATGTAGTCTACTTTCTGAGGACATTTAAACATTGTAACTAATGAGTACTTAAATAAGAGTAATGCTGTCACATTACTGCTTGGTGGTAGAATAACTGGAAAAGGTGTCGTACTTCCTCGGACTGACTCTGTAAAGAGCCATCCTACCACTACTAAAAATATGGTACCACACATATACATTTTATCGAAATCTGTGTGGGGTTTATGAAATCTATATTTATAAAAGAAAGTCGTGTTTGTTACAACACTTATAAGTCGAGAACAGTTGGACCGATTGCCATGGTTTTTGATTTGTTGGATTTGTTTCCGTCCCAAATAACAGAATACATCTTAAAAACAATGAAAACTCGATATGTGTAATGAATACTTAATCATTTCAATAGATGCTGATTTGTTTATTACATGTCAAACATTTGTTGTCCAATCTAAATCTAAAAACTATTTTTTTTTTGGAGCTTATGGCCTGGTTGCTGAGACCTTTAAGCCACAACTTTATTTTTTTCTGAAGACATCATGTGTGCCGTTCAGAAATTTATTTTTTGTAAAATGTCTACAAAGTTCAGGTACTGTTATATTTGTTTGTTTTAGACATTATTTTTCGAAAATTATGTATTAATTAAGTTCAGGTCCTGTTATATTTGTTTGTTTTAGACATTAATATTCGAAAATTATGTATTAATTAATTATTATTATTTTTTTCCCGAAAATAATACCGAAGATTTATTCTACAGTAAAAACATAAAATCATCAGAAAGGAAGGGAACTTAGGGAATAAAAATCAGTTGGCAAAGGTTATAAGATTAAGGAAAAAAAATCTACAGGTTAACAAAAGAGTAAATGTCTTTTTATAGTTTGTCTATGTTTTTTCTTGATAAGCTATTCATACGTAGTGGTTATATACTCTTTGAGCTATTGTCTATGTCTCGAAAGTTCAGGCACTGTTATTATATTTGGTGGTTTTATGCGAGTGCACATTTTAATAACAATGCTGTCCTAGAAGATCTAATCTTTCCCAGCGAAGCCGTAATGCAATTAGGCAACGGAATATCGCGAGTCAATTATCTGATGGAGAACGAAAAATTGCACGAGAACAGCGCCACGTTAGTATGGAGCAAAGAAGGGTCTTAATTCGTGCTTCTCAAACACAAGAGCAAAGAAAGGCAGCCAGTGAAACGGCTAGGTTAGAAACGAGAAATCGTCGAGCTTATCGTACAGATGAACAGAGGAATAATCTCCGATGTGCAAGAAGAAATGGTTCAAGTATTGATTTGAATCGAGCAGCGTTTCTGTATGATTGCACCATCGACTACAACTTGCATCGTTTAGTTTGCATTGGTCCAATGGACGTTGTTTGCCAGCATTGTGGAGCATTGAAGTTTGCTGGTGAAACGCCTGGTTTGTGCTGCCTTAGTGGCAAACCATCCGTTCTTTAGGCTTTATTTGTTCTTGCGCCTGACCAAGAAACAAAGAATGTCCTTTACCACAATGTGCTTGAATGAAAATCCTATTAATGAATTAATCCGAGTTTTTTTTTCCCAATCTGCACAACATCGTTTTCAATCATTTTTTTCTGACATCATTTTTTTTTTTTTATTCTCATTCTGTATGTATGTTTTCATCATCATTCATCATAATAAAATACTTTTTTTTGGTTCTATCTATATAAATATATTATTTTGTATCATTGTTTTATGTTCATCAAAGCCTAAATTAGTTCAGCTAAAAAGTAACACGTAAAAAGTTAGGCGGTACGAAGTTCGCCGGGTCAGCTAGTATGAACTAAAATTTACTTTCACATTACGGTCAGGTGACTTACATAAGTAGTTATTTTAATTTTGTCTATGTAATGTATTTGTTTTAGTTACTTTGTAGACAAATCTAGAAATAAAAATTGTAAAATAATTTAATGTTTTTTTTTTTCTTGATTGTACTTCTGCTATATTGAGAATCTGCTATTTTGAGAATCTGATATTATGCGAATGAGCCAAATATATATAAAAGGAGATCACTATATAGCCCCAAACTAAGCAAAGCTTGTACTATGGCAGCTAGATAGATGATTAGATGATACAATACTTATTCACGGTTATTCATAATCAGCCTACATCCTTTTAGGGGCATGCTAAGTACATAAAATATGACAACTTTGTTCTACAGTTATTAAAAATTTGATTTCCATACGAAATCAAACATGAGTATTTGCCTGGTGTAAAAACATCTATCACTTCGTGGCAAGAGCGCATTCACTCATTAACGCTCGATAAAAAATTGCTGACGCGAATATAGCTACATAGTGTTAGAGAGAAATATAAACAAAAAAACATTTTTTGGGAAATGTCTCGAGTTTTAACGAATGTTGTATAACAAGTATTGTTTGTTTAAATACACAGAACATGCCCTTAAATGGATGCAGGCTTATTACCAGTAACCATATATTTTATGTAGTTGTAAATAAATACTTGGTATCCATAGAAACACCTAAACATAACAGATATCTAAAATTAAAAAAAATTATATACCTCTATTCCCTTCAGATTGATATATTTCTCATAACATCCATGCAAATCTAAGTATTTGCCATATCCTTCCTCATCTGAGAACTCCACAGCAACTGAAAAAAAAATGTGTAGAAACATATTATATCTTCAAGATACATAAAATTCAAGTAATGAACACATGAGACTTGTGTCTATGTCCTTAAAAATTTGACACTTATATAAAATTTACTAAAATCATTATTATTTACACCACTGAAGGAATCCAGAATTCAACTCTGGTATTTCAAGAAATTAAGTAAGTAGGCTTAGGTATACACTAGTAGGAAAAAATTCACAAAATAGAATTCCATGCTAAACACATCTTCCGTGTATTGAATAAGAATTTGTTAAAGTGCAATCACTACAAGTATGATAAGTTAAGTTACCTGTGTAATCCTCAGATGGATTTTCCCTAATTTTGCCCAACTCCTCAAATTCCACTGACATTGGTACACATATCTGAAACATGGACAAAATTTACATTTACATTATAACAAACTTAAATCAATATATTCTGATTGAAAGGTATGAATTTTACTGTATCATAACTAAACACAAGTATAAGAGATGCAGCATCATCTATTTTGAAAAAGTTGATCTTTTTAAGTGGGCATTATGGACATAGAAAAAAACAATTCAGCTCACTACTTTTTTTTAACTATTATAGGTTCGCCCTTGACCACCATCTCGCCTGATACTGTTAATGGGTTACTGATTATAAGGGTGTACAAGTATTGTGTAAGTACAAACATCCATATTATATGCAAATGCATGTTGGCATTTTTTGAGATGGAAAATATTGAAATAGAGGTTTGTGACACTGTTACTGTAAATTACACCTCTTTAAATAAATTTGTACACTTGTACTTATTTTGTGTTTATACTTCTGTTGGCACTCCTGGAGTACCACTGTTTTTATTTAAGGATAGTTCTGTCTATTTATCAGTAGTTAACACAATATACATATATATACAAGACCTAATTTAGAGAATGGTGTAACAGAATCCACACAAATAGTCTTACTTCATTGGGATGTTTCCTGTGAAATTCCTTGATTTGTTTGAGTCTCTGATAAAATTCCGCAAACTCGTTTGGTCCAGAGAGAGCAGCAATTTCCTCTTTTCGCAGACCATCCTTATCCTCATATAGTTCCTTTAGTCGAATTGTGGATTCTATGTATCTCTGAAAAATTGAAAATGGGTTTAAAGAAACAGAATGGATATCTTTTCCTGTCATCAATCTACATTGTAGTTGACTCTTGGACTTAGACCTCACCCATGATTTACTTAGGTTCGGGTTTAATGTGATGGTAGCCAAAAAAATCTATTGTAAGTACTCTGTTTTAAAAACTGGATTTTATATTACATATTACTAAATAGAAAAAAAAATCTATAGAACTGAAAAAATTGTTACACTTTAATTTATCCGAAAAGGTCTCAAACCTCTTAAAGTGCATAGTGCATTTTCTTTAGAATATTCTGTTACATTTGTAAGACTAATTATTATCACTAAATCAACAAAAACTTACATCATGCAAATTCTTTAACCGATGATCACCATTGATGGTTTCTCTGTGCTGAAATTATAAGAAAGACTTATTAAATTTACTTCAAAACGTCAATACATAGTTGAGGACAAATACTAGAAAGGCTGATAGTTCAGAATTCATACTTTACTGTACACAAAACACAATCACATAGTTATTGCTAGGTACCTATGAAGTAAGTCATATTTTTTCTTAGGGAGGTGTAAGGTATTGAAAACCAGACCACCATGATTAAAAACAAATTGTACAACATAAATGTGTAGACTGATCCAAAAATTACAGACATTATCTGCACTTCACTCTTGTGGAGTACGAACTAAAAATCGATGATCTTGCCTAAGCTAAGTCTTTACAAGTACCTACCTACTAAGAGTTATTGTATTTTCTAGTATAGTAGAATGGAATGGTTCTTACTCCTGTCTTTTTATGCAGAATCTCTTTCACCATTGCATCCATAGTTCTCTCCCTTTCTTCATGGTAACTTCTTTGCTGTTCCAATATTGTATCCATGTTTGTAAGATTTTAGGTTAGGTTTTGATAACATAAACCGATTTGCAAATTATAAAACTCGTAGCACTTATGAATTCACAATGGATTACAACGTAATATCAGAGATTAAACTTATTCTAGGACCTTAAAAAAAATCACTAAAATTGCTGAAATCCGAAAGCAACGTCAAAACAAAAAACATTTATACCATAGTAAATTTTTTTTTTCAAACGGAGTATCACATTTAAAATAGGGATACGATGAGCAAAATCATTTTAAGTTGAATAACCATTTCATTTTCTGTGGCCAGCCAACAAATCCCCTTCTTCTCATTGGCTAACGTCATCCAAGCACTTGTCATTTTCTACACGTTTATGTATTTACGATATAAAAACCGTGAATTTTCGAGATACCGGTTTGAATTATAGTTTATCTAATTAGAAGTCAATCATGGTCGTCAATACTTGGATAAAGCAGTCGTATTCAATATTTCTAATAATCTGTTCTTTCATCTTTCACGCGCAATCTGATGTGCCGAGACCCCGCGGAGTATCTCTCTCCAAAGCATCCCTGTATTCACCGACGAAAGACTTCACCTGTTTCGATGGCACTGCATCGATTCCATTCAGTTACGTGAATGACGATTACTGCGATTGCTTCGACGGCAGCGATGAGCCAGGGACTCCGGCCTGTTTAAACGGAATCTTTCATTGTACGAATGCTGGACATCGACCACTGAACATCCCTACATCAAGAATCAACGATGGTTTTTTGTGATTGCTGCGACGGTACCGATGAGTACGCATCGCCAGATACTTGCAGCAACACTTGCGAAGAGTTGGGAAAAGAAGCTAGAGCCGAAGCACGTCGTCTCGCAGATCTGTACAAAGCAGGTCACCATTTGAGGCAAGAACTAATCGAAAAAGGAAATAAAAAACGAAGTGAAATGGCCGAACAACTTGCTCAGTTAGAAAAAGACAAGGTTGAAGCCGAGGCACTGAAGAATGAAAAAGAAACACACAAGAACGAGTTGGAAAGTAAAGAAAATGAGGCTCTCAAAGTTTACAGGGAGGCAGAAGAGCAGGAAAGGCAGAAAAAGGCAGCTATTGAGAGAGAAAACACTCAAAGAGAAGCAATGGAACATTTCAAGAGGTTTGACGCAAACAGTGATGAAATTCTTACCAGAGATGAAGTTAGGTCTGTGAATGTGTTTGACAAAGATAAGGATGGTCAAGTGGATGATGAAGAAATCCAATCATTCTTCTTGGAGAAAGAAACTATTGATAAAGAAACATTTGTGGAATCAACTTGGCATATGTTGAAGCCTCTCATTATGATGGAACAGGGTATGTTTAGACCAGCTGAACAAACTGAGAATAATGAACAAGATGCAGAAGAAGATGGTGAAAATGATGAGCATCATGATGACCAAGATTTAGACACAGATTATGCTGGCAATGATGATGATAATAGTGACATTGATACAGGTCATGATGACGGTGAAGAACATGAAACTGAACATGAAGAATCATCCACTACATACGATGAAGAAACACAAAGACTGGTTGAAGACGCCACAGAAGCAAGGAAACAGCTTACCGAAGCCGAACGTACTGTCAGAGAAATAGAATCTAACATCAGAAACATCCAGCAAAATCTCGAAAAAGATTACGGCTTGCAGCAAGAATTTGCTACCCTTGACGGAGAGTGCTTCGAATATGAAGACAAGGAATACATTTACAGATTATGCCTCTTCCAGAAAGTCACACAAAAGTCTAAGAATGGTGGAGCAGATGTTGGCCTTGGCAATTGGGGTGAATGGGCTGGACTGGACAACAATAAATACTCAGTAATGAAATACATAAATGGAATCAATTGCTGGAATGGCCCTAACAGGATGACCACAGTGAATGTCAACTGTGGCTTGGAAAATAAACTCTTATCTGTCACTGAGCCGTACCGCTGTGAATATAACATAGAACTCAGCACACCAGCAGCATGTGATAATGAAAATGTATCACAACATCAGTCTCACGACGAACTTTAAATATATTTGTGTGTATTTTTTCACACCTATTTGTGATGTGTAAAACACTTAAGTTAATTTAAACAGTCATAGCATAGCATCCCAGTTAGGTCAAAATGTGTCAACACAGTTGTAGTAGTAAAATAAATAAATTCTTTACATTTTAATTTATACTATACATTTTTCAGGTCACATGTATTTTTAGTAATAAGTAGAAATTGCATTTCTCTAGAAAATTCAATTTATTTTAAGCGGGAAAACCCAATGAAATAACTAGTTTTGTGAAATAAACTATTGCTTATTTATGTAATTTATTAACAGTGTTTTGGTGTCAAGACTGAGTAACATCATTTTAAGTTTGCACATTCCTAAACCATAAGGCTGTTTTAGTTTGAAATAGAAAAGTATACTATGATTTGAACAAAACATTGTATGTGATCAATAAAAAAGTTGTTATAAGTTATCTTTTTTTAACCTATACCTATATGCAATAGTAAACTGAGTAATGAGCATATCTATGAACTACTAGTACCAGAAAATTTGTGTATGTAAATATCTGATAGATTTAGGTGTGCGAAATAAATGGGAGAATTCTTAGGGTTGAGCTAGTATGTCATTTAGCGATTTCACCAGTAAGGATTTCGATACCTATCAAGAAAAATTAAAAAAACGAGGGTACCCGGTAGCCTAGTCTAGTCCTACCTTACTCCGGGAATGCCGATGACCTCAAGGAAAACAGAAGGTCAATGCCCGGTTTTTATATTAAAGGTAATACTGCTTTTTCAACTATGGCAACAAAATGTCCGATTCAATCAAAGTCAAAAGTAAGTTATTTATTTACAAAACTTCGCTTGCATGTCGTTTTTAGTATTGTAATTGAAACTAACTGAATTAAAACACGCTGAGTGAAAGTTAAGGAAGTTTTCGCGTGAAACAAACGATTAGAATTTCAAGTGAATATCAAAAATATTTTATATCAGATAAAAATTGTAGGTTAAAAAACCTAGACCAATAAATTCTGTTATTCGTCTCCTTTTGCAAAAAATACAATGAACGTAGACGACATAGTGACCCAGTCATCGTTTTCGATGCTAAAAGGCAAAATCGATGAAAGAATCTTGGAGGCATTAAAATTCATGGGTCTCGATAAACCAACAAGGATCCAGGCTGAAACTTTACCCCATTTACTTCTTCAGAGAGATGTGATTGGTGCCGCAAAGACGGGCAGTGGAAAGACCTTGGCTTTCCTCATTCCCATAGTTGACAACTTAATAAAATTGAGAATAACTAAGAAACATGGTAAGTTTAATTTTCATTTGTTTGTTTACTAGGATGTGAGAGTTAGTTTTTAGTGGAATGCCTTTTATTTAAATGTGACGTTATAGTTTAAGATAGTTTGGAGCCATCTGAAGCCAACAGCCAAACTCTTAAAAAATGATCACTGTTAAACTTTTTACTGCTAGAAATACAAATATCTTCAAAGTGTTAAAGTATCACTAAAACCAGACCAGGTTAACAAATGACTACTGTTTAATTGAATCAACAGAGTGCATGTTTCCATACCTACATCTCACATGGGACATTCAAATTCAATTCAATTCAATTCATTACAATTGTTTTGCTCTTGCAGGAACTGTTTGTATTGTATTGTCACCAACAAGAGAATTAGCTCTGCAAATATTTGAGGTACTGAAAAAAACTGTTAAAAAACATTGTGCTCTCTCACTGCTTGATTGTGGGAGGAGAGAAGAAAGTTAAAGATGTCCTGAAGTTAAAAAAAGGTAGACCTTATTACTTATTTTGTTACTGTTCATTTCAATTGTTTCTTACAAAATGGTATTTAATCATGTGTTTTGGAAAAAGGTTGTGCTTAGTTTTTGATAGTGTTATTGAAAGATCCTTGTTTATTTATTTATTTATTAGATCCTTTGATCTGAGTTAAAACATGTTTTTTTTTAATTTAAAGTGCCTTTATTAACAATAGCTGAATTACAGTTACAGCTTCACTACATAACAAACTGCCATAACTAATATCTAAATATACTAAACATATTTATTTATTTATTGAATAATAGGCAAGTAGCTTTTGCTGATATGCCTATATCTCAGTGTTGAAATAACAAATTAATCATGCATTCACTGATTTATGATGCATCATGCATAAATCAATGAATGCCGGCTCCATGCATGCTATCAATGTTTTGTTATGAAGTTGTCATGTTAAACTATTGTCTATAAACCAACTGACTTTACAGACAACCAATTTTTCATATCAACTTAGATCTCACACCCTTGGGAGTCAGACCTACCTATCTCTTACAATGCAGTTTATTTTAGAAATGTAAGTATATAAAATTTCATGTATATTTCTAGGTGCAAATATTGTAGTAAGTACTCCAGGGCGTTTGCTGGACCATTTACAGAACACTGAAGACTTCACATGCAGCAATTTGAAATGTCTAGTTGTTGATGAAGCTGATAAACTACTGGAAGCTGGTTTTGAGAAACATGTGGCTGGGATAGTGAGCTTATTGCCTAGTGAGTATATAGGTCATTATGCTCAAAAGTTAAATTAAGCAATTAATTTAAAAAAATTAAATTAATTAAAATCTATTCACGGTCACCTAGCTTCTTGCCATAAAAGACAGGTGATCAATTAGGCTCTATGTTATAATTACTTCTAGAAGTAATTATTTTAAAATTGATTGGTAATGAAATGTTGATTTATATTTTATGTCCAGCAAAAGAAAATGAGTACAGATACACATGTCATCAGAAATGATGCAACTAATCACACTTTAAGATTATTAACACTTTGTTAAAAACTAATTATTAATTAATTTCAGAAAACAGACAGACTATTTTATTCAGTGCAACAATAGACAGTCAAGTGCAAAACCTGGCTAGACTAGCTCTTAGGCATGATCCTGTACATGTGCTAGTCACCGATGAAAATCAGTCGACGGTTACTGGTCTGCAACAAGGGTCAGTATATTTTCTAACAAGTTAATAAATAAGTATGGGAAATGTTTTTACTCATTATAAACAGCTTTTATTTGTTTAAAGTGTTTGCTTCATGTATATAACAAGCAATAAAGTTTTGATTGTGATTATGAATTTTGTGAAGATTGAGTGATTAAATGAATGGAACATAATTATTTCTCTATTTCGAAATTGGTAATAAAAAAATGAGTAAACAAATATTGTTATATTCATTGGAAGACTTTACATGAGTAAAGTCTTCCAATGAATATTGTTGAGGGACAATATTTCTGCACTATTTAAAATTTATAGTCACAGAACTAATTTTGCAGGTATTGCATATGTCCTGTTGAACAAAGGATCTCATGGCTGTACAAAATGCTCAAGAAAAGCAGAAAATTGAAAGTAATGGTATTCTATTCTTCATGCAAATCGGTAGATTTTCATTACGAATTTTTCAGAAACCATTGCAAAGCTGCTGTTTTGAGTATTCATGTGAGTAAATATGTTTCATAAAATATTAAAGCAAATATGTAATTTTAAAGAATTATTCATTCCAACTTCATCCATAGTTTCACATTTGTAATATTTGTAGGATCAAATCATTATCAATTAACATCTTATCTTAAACCTTTAAAGGAGCAATTTGTGAATGTAAGTAAATAAATATAGAATCTGAATCTCGGAAACGGCTGGAACGATTTTCATGAAATCATGGTTTCGGGTACGATAAACCGATGTAACAGGTTTCATTTAAAAAAACGTAATTTTATGCGTTTTCCGACATTGAAAAACTATGACATTACCATTAGAATGCGACGGCAAATTTCGCGACGTTGCGTTACAGTATAATAGCTCAGGCGGGAAGTTGGGCAGTCACGAAATAGTATATCCGGGTCCGAATCCACACGGCTTCTTTATATATATATAGTATTTTTTTTCCAGTTCCTTCTTTTTTTCAAATCCCTTCTTTTTTTTGAGATTATCTATTACTGGTAGCCCTTTATCTGTAGGTATCTAATTATGTGTACCTACTCAATGTTTAAACTGAGCAAATATCGGTCACCCAGGTACCTACCTACTTAGTATTAAGTGTGAAAAGATTTTTCGTCATAAATGCACAAATTTCTATACCATCATTTTTAAGATGTCCTATCATTTGCATCCCTGAAGAAAAATACAGCCCCACAAAGATTACTACTAGTAACTCTAAAGAAAAAAACTCACACGCAAACGCGACATAAACAAAATAATTTCTAATTTACTTTTTCCATCCCCAGGGTCAGAAGAGTCAAGCTCGAAGGAAGGAGGCATACCATAGCTTTGTCGAAGCCAAAAGTGGCGTTCTGTTCTGCACTGATGTGGCAGCACGAGGATTGGATATCCCGTCTGTTGACTGGATTGTCCAATATGATCCACCTAGTGATCCAAAGGTAAAACATGACTCCATTCTATCTTAATGTAAAATTGTCATGAATTCATCCATATTCCTTAGGTAATCTTATTACAACTTCGTCACAATCAATGATCATAAGGTAAATTTATCGCATTCCCATCACAATTGATGACCCTAAGGTAAACTTATAACAATCGGTGAGGGTTAAACGCTCTCGCATTATTCCGCGAAACCGGCGCGTTCTATCATTGTTATTGTCAGTGCCCCCGTTGCCGGCGCACCAAAACACCGTCACCACTTCGGGTATAAGTGGATGCCAGATGTTTCTAGTGTCTGTGTTGGTCGCCTGCGAAGGGTTAGGACGGTAGTTTTGGCGTTTACCATTTCTCGGCGGAAGAGAACAGGTAGAGCGACGCACTGGAAAGACAGTTCTTTCTCGCATCGGCCTCCACCTCATAGCTGCGCTGTTTAACAGCCGGCATAAGCAGGTTGAGCCGGTGCAACGGGAACTTATGTGGTCGCATCACCGTCAGCTGGAAAACAAAGCCTAGACGTACGGCCGCACCACGCGTTTCTATTAGCTTCAACCTGGCCACGGCTAATGAGCACCCGCGCCTCGCCAATGCACGAGTCTCTTCGAGGCGGATAAAATCGGCTTGGATTGGCGGCTTGGTTTCCATATTACTAGGCAGTTTAGGGTTAGATGGTGTTGCGTGAAAAATGTTTAACTAACTTGTTAAAAATTATGAATACCAATACCTACTATGACGTTATTTCGACTTAGTCGTGTTATAGAAAAGGTTTATGCGTAAAAACTAGTTTTATAGCTAATGGTTGGTGCTATCTAAAATGGTATTTCATACACGTTGTGTATTTCATACACAACGTTTAAATTAACAAAATTCCTTGTTATGCTTTTTATCGCTGAAGAGTGTGTTTGAACTCAAATTATGCATGCATATCTGTTAGTTGCGCAATGATTTTTTTTCTCTCTGCGCCCGCGTATGAACTAAAATACCAAGGTAGGTACTTCAAACAATAAATAATCGTTATCGAATGTAAACAAGTTGTTATTCCTTGCATTCATTAACCACATGTAAACTCGCTGAGTTTTGTCGCATTTTCTTCAATAACATAACACAGTATGTATAGACTACCATCGCCTACTCACAACTTGCTCATCTTATCATTTATTTTCGTAGGAATGCAAATGAACAAGTTAAATAAGTCGATTATAGAAAAGTAAAACCGGAATACTTACTCAAAGTTTTATTTCGCGTCGATCTACATATACCTATTCATATAGTATTTAGGTAGAAAGCAGTCTAGATAGCTATATGCTCAAATTAAATAAGTCATAAGCCTTCTGGAAATACTTATTATATTCTCTGATACAAAAAAAAGTTTATTACACACTAAATCCGGTTTGATATTCTACCATATTGTAATAAGAATAAGGACCCAATCTTATGACGCCAGGTGGTGCCCACCACGGTAGCGTCGCTCATCATCAGACGACATGTAGGCATTCATGAGTGCAGGTTCACATATTGCACGAGTAATAAACTATGTTTTATGTATGTGTATGTATATATTTATATATGTGTAACTACCATGTTAATTTTAATACTAAAGTGTTGAACTAAATAAACATACGAGGGTCAAACTGAAAGTTCTTAGAAAATCAAAAACTGATTACATTAGCCAGTTATTAGTTTTATTATATCTTTTCAAAATATTGTCCATTCACGTCAATACACCGCTGCATGCGATGGAACCACTGGGAAAAGCACTTTGCCCACTCGTCCTTAGGGGTCTCTTCAATGGCATCGCGATACGCAGCCACCGCTTCTTCAGCATTCATAAACCGCTTTCCTTTAAGTTTTTCTTTAATTTTTGAAAATAAATAAAAATCACAAGGCGCGTGGTCGGGGCTATACGGCGGGTGACCCAGTAATTCAACGTTTGATGTCGCCAAATAGTCGATCGTTCGCTTGGCGGTGTGCGATGAGGCGTTGTCGTGGTGAAGGAGGATCCTACGCGAGGTCGTTTCTCTCGAACTTTTTCCAAGACAAGTGGCAAACAATTGGTAGTGTACCATTCTGCAGAAACTGTTTTTTGATCCTCTAACACAATTGTTGCGAAATGACTTATCCTTCCAAAGAACGAGGCCACCATTTTTTTCCCCGCACTTCGATCTCTCTTCACTTTAGTTGGCAACTCCTCGAAAGGAAACACCCACTGAGCAGATTGTCTTTTGGTTTCAGGATCATAACAGTAAATCCAGCTTTCGTCACCTGTTAGTATGTCAAACACAGCATTTGAGTCACCTCCGTTAAATCTTTCAATCATTTTACGGCACCAATCCACACGATGGAGTTTTTGAGCTTCAGTCAAATTATGAGGTATCCACCGGGCGCAAAGCTTCCTGACCGCTAAATGTTCGTGTAGGAATTTGTGCACTTGACTCATACCGATGCCTAAGCTTGTCCGAATCTGCTGATAGGCCACTCTTTTGTCAGTCTCTATCATACGCCGCACAACACAGATGCTATCTTCAGTCGTCGCCGTAGAAGGCCGTCCCTCACGTAAATCATCAGTGAGATTAGTGCGCCCACGTTTAAACTCATTAAACCAGTTGTAAACAGTCGCACGAGATGGGGCTTCATCGTGAAAGGCCATTCGTAGTCTATCATAACTTTCTTGTTGACTTAAATGACATCGAAAGTCATAAAAATCATTGCACGAAAATTTTCTCGTGTTAAATTCATGTTGACGTGACACAGACAATTTTCAATTTGCCGCCAAATCGTAAAACAAATGACAAATTAATGAAGTATATACTCAGTAATATTGGCAAAGAGTTCTATTTTCAAATTATAAAATTATTTTTTTATTATATTGTTTATAAGTGGCCAGTTCTAAGAACTTTCAGTTTGACCCTCGTACGCGCGCACACTCTTATTGGTTTTATCGGGGACGTAATAACATACTGTACTGTACAGTTTGACGTATTTAGTATTTACCTGTGTATCCTATTAAGACACTATACATACATACCTACTTCATTAAATCATCTACTTGTAATGTAATTTAATATCTAACTGTAATTTTATTTGTATTTTTTATTTAGATTCTGTAATAATGTACGCGGTAATTTTTGTAAACCAGACTGAGGAATACCAAAATACCGGACTAGCCGAGTTTGAGTCCATTTTCCACTTAGGAAATGGTAAAAATGTGAACTGAATAAAAATTTATTTTGTTTTATCTGTTTGAGACATCGTATGTCCTAAGCGGTAGATCTAATTTTAATACGTGCCTACTTTTTCTTTAAACAGTGATGTGATCGATGTGATTTTTAGCTATAGGTACTGTAAATTGTCAAGGGTCACATAATTTTTTTATCATTAGTAATATCGTATGATATTTTTCAGGAATATATTCACAGAGTAGGCCGCACTGCTCGAGGACTGAATAACAAAGGAAACGCCGTAATTTTACTGCGGCCACAGGAAGAACACTTCATAAAATACTTACAAAAGGACAAGGTTTACTTGGACAAATATAATTTTGGTGATCCACCTGAAGAAGTACAAGAAATGGTACGTAAATACGTATATAAATTAGTAAAGTACCATCTTTGACCCGCCTTTATTGTTTAGTTCACATTTCTTTACTTAATTACAGCCTCGTCAGTATCATTGGCCTTTTTCATATTGACATGCTTTTTCAAAGATACACTTTCGTTGATATCTGTGTAAATCAACAAAGGACTTGGTAAAGCTACTGAATTGCTGAAAAATATGTAAAAAATATGTATGATAACTAAATTAGATTGAAGGCACTAGTTCAGGAAAGTGACTTCAAAAATAATACAGTACAGTAAAATATTTCAATAGCGATAAATTAAGCCACAATCGGCTTCATGGTCAAAATACAGATTGTCTTGAGGGTAAAAGACTTCTCCATGGCCATTGATTCTGTCAGCCGCGACTTATTATTACTGAAGCTAAAGACTTATGGTTTTTGTGGTAAACATACCACTTAAAGACTACCTTTTTGTCGAATCCTGAAAAAACCGTTAAAATAAAAATTGATGAGCTGTTGCTCATCAATCCTCCTCAAATCGATTGCCATAGGTATAACACAGTTGCCAGGGGGTCATCAGTTGGTAACATTCCGTTTCTCATATTTGTTGTGAGAGTAAGGAAACGTCTTTCAGTAGGTAGTACACAGGTGAAATCTCAATTATTCTTCCGGATGATAATGTCGAGAACTTAAAATAAATAAATCGAGCCAAAGTAATTAATTAAATGTTATTATGAATAAGGCTTCAATTTAATAAAGTAACATTATGATTTTTAATACCTTGACGACAAATTTCAAAACAGTAGATATGGGAAATTCACGTTGTACAGTACAAATTATGTTATAATATATGGTTTTGAAATTGACACTTCATTAACTTGGTAAAACCAAAAATATATGACAAGCAAAAAACTGTCCAAAAGAATCTAAAAATGCTCTAATAGCCTCTAATAATATTAAGGTGGATACTTATTTTTTGTTTAAACGCGGTAATTTTAACAACTTACTGTCGGACTAGAAAAATATTTTAGCGATGAGGCGTTGTTAGAATGAAAAATACTGTCAATAATATTTCACAATTGCGCTAAAAGTTGTGGTAATGGTTATTTTTTAGAAGAATTTGGTAAATAAAACTAAATTACAATGATAACTACACTTGTACAACACACTTCTTTATAGAGTACCTAACCACTTACACTATGTAAGCACATCTGAGTTATCTATAGACCAATGAAAGTCATCATCAATTCCTATCCTTAGTTTGACATATTCCTTTCCATTTATCACTCAAATGTGTCAATCTGCAAGTGCAAGAGCTATTGTTTTTAAACTTTCGCGATTTGAACACATAATGTTTATAATGTATCTACAGGACTTAATCACGATTTAATTCATTGTTTAAATTTGTTTTGTTGACTTTCAATCAGCAGCGGTAAGAATGTAGATTAGATACGTAGACGACGTTTTCTGCATTTTAAAAGGAGATAGGGAAGCAGTAAACCGTTTCTTGGAGCATCTCAACTCGATACATGTCAACATTAGGTTCACATTTGAATTGGAGGTGGATAGATCTCTGCCGTTCTTGGACGTCCGAGTGACAGTTAAATCTGATGGTTCGTTGTCTCACTCTGTCTATAGAAAACCCACGCACACTGACCGGTATTTGCACGCGACGTCACATCATCACCCTCGTCAACTACAGTCGGTGTCCAGATCTCTTTTTGGATAGAGCGGACGCCCTCTGTGACCCTGAACATTTAGAAGCGGAAAAAAGACACGTTCAGGAGGTACTTCAAAGTAATGGCTATAGTGTGACGAAGTTAGTGGAACACAGAAAAGGAAAGTGATGAATGTCGAGAGGCAGCCGGCTTTTATGCCTTACGTCAAAGGCATCACGGATAAAGTGGGGACATTACTAAAAGAATATTCTATTAAAACTGTGTATACTCCCTTATCAAGGATGACGAGGCATATTAGGACGCCGAAAGACGTCATTCCATTTCAGACTCCAGGTGTGTATAAGGTCGACTGCAGCTGTGGTAGTTCTTATATTGGTCTAACTAAGCGTACAATTGCTGAAAGGATCAAAGAACACATCGCCGCTGTAAAAAATCGCCAGACACAGAAATCTGCGATTGCCGAGCATTTGATTGATGCGGGAACTGGTCATTGGATCGAGCTCCACGACCCGAAGATTCTCTCCACCGAACGTCATTACTACGCAAGAATAGTTCGGGAAGCCTTAGAAATTAAAAAAAACGTCGTAATTTCAACCGGGAGGATGGTTTTTTGGTTATCGGCGTCGTGGAATCCAGTCATAAATAAATGTACGCATCGCGGAGTGAGTTCGGAGAAGCCTGGTGATACGGTTAGTGTTGTGTGTCGTGGTGGTAACCCTGCGATTTTTGAAGACCAAATGAGGGTAGATCTAGATCCCCTCATTTCGCAATGAGACGACCCGCAATTTCTTCAGTCTTCTCGTGACCACGGCGGTTGTAACGCTGCCGAAACGTCGAGGTATTTAAACAATGAATTAAATCGTGATCAAGTCCTGTAGATACATTATAAACATTATGTGCAAGAGCTATTTGAAAATACTCGTTGAATAATGGGAAACTCTAGGACTTCTAGAATTATTCTTATTATAGACTTCTTTCAAATGAAGAGCAAGGCGAATGAATTACCTATATCTAAGACGTATTTTCCTGTTGACCTTTTTAATTGAACTCATTATTATTCTGTTCCGTTGAAACTATATAAAATATAGGTTTTGTGTTTCAAATGCGGAGAATGTTGATAAACAAGATTAGTTTCATAATATTTACTCGAGATGAATCATGTTCTGCGATAACGGAAGCAATCACATCACTCAATAGGTTATGAATCGAAGATAGGTAAGTATACCTACTTATGCATTATCAGTTACGTTATGATAAAGTCGGTTGCAAATCTCCAGTTCCTAATTATAAATATTTATAATAACCATAAAGTAATATAATTTTGTAAGTTTTAATCTCTTCTGTATCCGTATCGTTTTGGTGGCTATGTTCCATCTCTTTATTTCAAGATTTCAACGCATCACAAGGTACACTTAAACCCGCCAGTCACAAAAACCATGTATTTATTTATAGTAATGAAAATAACGAAATAAGTAAACATGGGTCAAACCCCCACTACCGTCATCTAGTCTGTAGTTTGGAACTAAAAGTATGTTTGTTTTTAACCCCCGACCAAAAAAGGGTGTTATAAGTTTGACGTCGATGTCTGTCTGTCTGTGACACCGTCGAGCTCGAAACGGATGGGCTGATTTCGATGCGATTTTTTTTATTTGAATGTTAATATCCGTGTGGATGTTCTTCATCCGCCTTTTTGATGATTTGATCCGCCTCACAAAATGGCGGACAAAATATTTCTTCACAACTTACCTCAATATGGGTATCAAATGAAAGGGCTTGACTAGTAGAATACTATGCACTATAACAAATTTCAAATCCAAGATGGCCGCCACCACAAATTGGCGAATTACATTATTTTTTTCACTAGGTACTACTTCAATATGATTATCAAATGAAAAGGCTTAACTAGTAGAATACTTTGCACTATGACAAATTTCAAATCCAAGATGGCCGCTACCACAAAATGGCGAAATACATTTCTTTTTTCACAACTCCTTTAATATCAAATGAAAGGGCTTGACTAGTAGAATGTTGTACAGATAACAATTCTGAGGTAGTCGGGGGTTAATCAATATTTTTAATTTTGTTCTTATTTAATTTCTTATGAAAACGTCTCTTACCTAGACAATCCACACTTGGCTAAAATG
The DNA here is from genome assembly GCA_017562165.1 of Ectropis grisescens. NCBI lineage: Eukaryota > Metazoa > Arthropoda > Insecta > Lepidoptera > Geometridae > Ectropis > Ectropis grisescens. Next base: position 14,317,715 of record CM029772.1, on the reverse strand, counting down.
CGAAGCTACGAAACAACCTACTTATAAGTTAGAAGCATTGTTTTAAACTTTGAAATTGTGGTTAATTACACTAGTATTATTAATTACGGGTCCCCGATATTTCAATGCAGGTGTTTAATCTACCATGTTGGGATGCCACACAAAAGTTTCTAACCACGCACAGACATCGAACTACCCCTTTTGCCAGTCACGGGGACTCGCTCCATCAAATTATTTGATTCAAATAACTACTATAAATATCTCGTAATTAATAATACTAGCGTATTTAGTTATGCTTATCTACTTATATAAGTATATCTTATCTGTACTTTATTTGGCATTATGTGACTTTGGTTTTATATACTTATTAATATTTTTACTTTGATTATGATTGTTTATCTTTCTGTTACGGAAGCTACTCGCGTACCCCGTCTCGCACTTGGTCGGCTGTTGATTTCGACATAAAACAATAACTTTATCAGGAATTATAGGATATCTCCTATTAACAATTTGCGATTATGATGCAGTTACAAATATCTTATCATCAGCCTGTATCCATCCACTGCTGGGCATAGCATTTCCAATCGACACCAGCTGCTTTTCGTATATCGTCACTCCATCTAGTCTCAGGGCGTCCCACACTACGTTACTATCTCCGTTATATATTGGTGGACATTTCACACACACAATATCATCTAGCCCCAAACTTAGCAAAACTTGTACTACGGGAACCAGATAGCTGATATTATACCTGTACATATATTTTTAAATACATACCTACATAGTAAACACCCAGGTACAGTACGTATATTTGAATTCATCAGACAAATATTTGCACTAGGTGGGGATCGAACCCACAACCCACGGCTGCGCAGGCAGACTTACTACGTTAGTACTAAGCCATCAGGCCAGCCACTAAATATCTGGTTAGTTGTAAAAGCCAATGATGCTGATTTGCTGATGTATGTTGAATACGAGTAACTAGGTAGGCACTTACGTAACTGCCACAGTAAAAAAGAACTATTTAACCTTGTTCCAGTTAGAAGAGCTGATAACAAAAGACGGCGTGATGAAGACCTTGGCAAGAAAGGCGTTTCTGTCGTTTCTTAGATGTTACCAGAAGCATCCAGTGAAGAAAATATTCAATATCAAAAATTTGGATTTAAAAGACGCTGCAAGGGCTTTTGGCTTCAGCGAACAGCCCGATGTAGATTTCCGTATCCTTTAAAACAATACTGTACCTACTACATCATGCTTAAAACCTCAGTTTTACTCCGTTAGTTACTTCCGTCACTAACAACTGTGGAGACGAGGGACAAACAGACTGCCGGGATGATTTTTATCGTAAAATTAGACCAATTATGATATTTTGTTATTAATATTTTGCGCTCGATTGAATTTTTGCCTGGTGTTAAGCGACAATGCGGTTATAGCTTATTTAGTTAACTATATGAATCGGTGAACACGAATATCTAGAAACTAACCTTTGGAGTCGCATCTTTCTTTGTATTCTTTTCCCAAGTTCCTCAATATTTTTTCCAAGTTTTCTCAATTTTACTGGAAATCGTCTAGAAAAATGTGTGCTAAAATCTCGTCACTCATATTCTTTTGTGAAATTAATTTGATTAATAATTTGTGGCCTATGACCAAATAAAATGAATATGTAATGAAAAAATGTTGGTAGCGTGACCCTTGCAAATCCAGAGAAGATAAGACTATACCTACCTAAAACATTTGTATTTGCACACCCCGGACACTCCACTAAATCTCCATACAACCGCCGCTGTGGAGTTGCCTATTCTTCACACAACTACGCAGATGTCGTTCGTACACACGCGTGAATGTGTGCGTTAGCGCTAGGGCTACTGAATTGTTTTATTGAATAGTTGTGCCCCTTGAGTTCACCTGGTGACGTGCTATAATGTTGAGTTACATAAATAGAATGGAACCAAATTATACTATTCTAATTAAAAGGGTGTTTGCACAGATTTCTAAATTGTTTCAGAAATCTGTGGGTGTTTGTATTGCCGCGTAAAATGAAACGAAACCGATGATAGATTAGATCAGGTACCTAGATATCTATTTCTGTTAGTAGGTACACATTCGCATTTTATTTTACACTTACCCACGAAAGAAACTTTATTTTGTCACTACAATTATTCCTCCAGGCATTATCAATCCGTGATTGGGCACATAAGTTACTGGCTGTGTGAGTTACGAACTTTGAGTTAAAAACGAATTCGTTATTATAAATATTGGTAGACAATTCACACACAACACCATCTGACCCCAAACTAAGCAAAGCTTGTAATATTAAAAAGCAACGTTATTGAAAAGTTTCTAATCTTACGTTATTTTATCATTAGGAAATTAAATAAAACTTTTAATCTTGTCCCGTTTAGTTGACGGACAGCCGTAAACAGCACAACAACCCACCATGATGATATTTCGTTAGGAATTATATGTTCGATACCAGCCCTTCGTTGAGTGCTCCTAGCGTATCCGAAACGGCCTGAGGGTGAGGAAGCTTGAAATTGGCGGGGGGTGGGGAGTGTCCGTTCTATCTATATTATCTATTCTATGGTATTTGTTAACTTATTTTTCAATATTATGTAATTTCCACTTGGCTGCCTTTTAGACCTAGTTATTTTTATAATAACCTTGACTGAGATATTCAGTAAATAACAAAGCCAAGAAAGAGATCAGAAGTACGAACAAATGAACTCAGCTACATGGGAGAGATATGGACTTGGATCAAGACGTCGCGCTGTGTCCTGGTCAACAGTTTTTTTCACGGAAGATATGGCCTTCTGTAACCGACGTTGTTCGCCAAAATGTTAATTTTTTTATTTCGATACAGGGATTTGACAACTGCGAAGATCTGCCGCTTAACTAAAACTGCTTTTTTATTGCTCTTTCTCGTTTCGCGTGAAATTATTGAAACAGAAATAGCAAAGCCAAATCCGATTTAGTTAGGCGGTAGAAGGACCAGATAGTGCTAAACTGAAGTAGACAAGTCGTAAGAAAAGATCAGGGTGAAGATCGAATGATTAATTGTAGAGTTGCCAGGTTCTCTGGTTTTGTGTTTTACCAGGCTGCATTTTAGAGAGTTTACTGAGATGTTAAACGACTTTAACCTCATCTCCTTTCCGATATCAAACACGCAAAGGTCGGAAAAATCCACCACCAATTTGCAGTCAAGATAGCAAGAGCGAAGCGAAGTACATACATAGGTATCACTTTCGCACGAAATAGAAACTCGTTTATTTTTCGTATAACTGTAGCTTGGAATAAACTAACTCTAACAGCTATAGTGTTTTCGCCGGATTTAACCGGAGTGTACATTAAAAAAGTTTTTACGAATCAAGTCTAATGCCTACCTAATAAGTACTCGTACTGGTTACATAAAAATATGTGTTAAGCTAAACATATCAAATCTTTTTGTAAACTTTAATGAGCAAATCTACTGTCCCTTGTATGTTGATTTTATTGAAATTTCAAGTCTGTTCATACAGTCAAAGTAATTATTTATTACTAGCTGTAGCCTGCCACGCTTCGCTGTGGCACATTATGATGCAAAAATTAGATAAAAACAATTCTTGATGCGGATTGTATATCATTGTAGTTCCGGTTCGGCGTCTGTCAAGTGAAGAACGTTACTTACAGTGTCTGAATTTTTTTTCCAAAAAAGTGCAAACATCTTTACAATCACTAGTTAAAACTGAAAAGACTATAATACAAACATCCATAATCACAAACTATAAGTGAATTGCGGCATACACAGTGCATTTATACGTAAAAAGTGTGTTTTTAATATCAAAATTGTCTAAGTACATATCTATAACTAGACCACATAACCTCTAAATGACAAGACATTTCTCGTGTGTCGTGTGACACTTGGGCGACACTGACAACCGCATCACCACTTCCGACAATTGACAGAAGTACTACTAGTGACACCACACAAGAAATAAATCAGAGTTAGAGTGTTACCAACTAAAGAAAAGTGTTGCCATTGGAATAAAGTTCACCCTTTTTTAGGGTAAATTCAAGCACAATGGACCTGCAATTGCAACTAATACTAAATAAAATGGAGGAACAATTCCACAAACAAACAATCACCATAACTGAAAATGTCACTAAAAATATATCAACCCTTATAGATACAAAATTAAAATCGCTAACGGAAGAAAACCAAAAGTTGAAAAAAGAAGTTGAGGATCTAAAACAAAGAATCTCAACAACAGAGAGAAACATCAGAAAGAACAATATCATACTACACGGTATTGAAGAAACTGAAAACAGCCCCTTTGATACTTTGAACTCTGTCCTACAAACCTTCAACATAATTAGTGAAAAAGGAAACATTGATAATTGGGACAAGTGGGAAATAAGTAGCGCTCATAGACTAGGTAAAAAAGATGGTAAGAAAAAGAGACCTATCTTGGTATCAGTCACACTGGAATGGCGGAAATTTGAATTGCTTAAAAACCAAAAGCTGCTCCCTTCCAATATAAACATAACTGAAGATTTCCCCAAAGAAATTTTGAACAAGAGAAAAGTGTTAAAAACCCAACAACAACAAGAAATGAAAAAGGGAAACCAGGCTTACATCCGCTACGACAAACTAATAGTGAAAGAAAATGCAAAACTAACAGATAAGAGAAAACGGTCCCCATCTAAATCGCCTAACCCAGAAATAGAGCAGAATGAAGATCAAGCTATAACTACCCCAATAAAATAAACAAGACTAATGCAATGAAGTATATACATCGTGGCAGATCGAACTCTCTCTCAGATATGAACAAACAATAGCAACTAAAACGCAGATCCAACTGGAATTCAAATACAACAACCAAAACAGCAAAAACTTTAAACACATACCCTTCTCCAACCCGGTCGGTCACCGTGGAGAAGTATGACCAAAACCCTCCAATTAAAACCAACAATATACCCAAGATGAACAAATCATCAAAATCAAATGAAATAATAAAAATATGCACATATAATGTTAGATCCTTAGCCTCAGAAGAAAGGTTTTTGGAGTTGTCTAATGCTCTTAAAAATATCAAATTCGACATATTAGGACTATCAGAAGTCAAAAGATTGGGGTGTCAGATTGAGGAATTTCATGACTGCATTTTCTGTTATATCGGCCAAACCAAAGGCCTTCACGGAGTAGGCTTTTAATTAAAAAAATTAAACAAAACATAACAAATTTCACAGCAATTTCTGAGAGAGTGGCCGTGCTACAGCTCAAGTTCAATGTCCATAACATCTCAATCATCCAAACATATGCACCAACAGAAAACTCAACAGAAGATGAATTAGAGACTTTTTACAGTGACTTAAGGAAAGCACATCATCTTACAGATGGAATGAACTTTGTGATAGGTGACTTTAATGCAAAATTGGACAGCCAAAACGAGTGAAAACCTGATCATGGGAAAATATGGTTATGGTACAAGAAATGAAAGAGGCGAACGTCTAATAGAACATGCATTAGAATACAGACTTTCAATTATGAATACCTTTTTAAGAAAAAGAAAATCGCAAATGGACTTGGATATCCCCGATTCTAAAACTAAGAATGAAATTGACTTCATACTCTCGAATAAACCGGATCTGATAAACAATGTAGAAGTCTTGAACAATGTACAATTTCATTCGGACCACAGATTGGTAAGAGCAACAGTATGTTTGGCAACCATGAAAAAAAGCAGAAGTAACTTTCAAGCTGTCCCAAAAACTCTTACGTCCGAAGATGAAGTAAAATTGTATTTAGATCAGCTAAACTCACATATTAATGAAAATCAAGTTCCAATAGATAATGTCCAAAACTATTATAATATGTTAGAAAAAGCTATTAAAGAGAGCCTGAAAAAAGATCAAGGAAATTTCAAAATAAAGAGCTTCTTTAGTGAAAACACCCGTGACTTGATACAAAAACGAACTGATCTGATTAAAATGAAAAATAAAAACAGGCAAATGAGAAATGAACTGAGCAAACTATTTAAAGATGTAAGTAAATCAATTAAAAAGGACTACAACCAACACAGAAAGAAAATCTTAAATTTTAATTTAAAGAAATTTAGAAGTGTAAACGAGGACTAAAAGACCTAAAATTATCTAAAACTTGGATACATTGCCTAGACAACAAATCAAATGAAACGAAAACGAGGAAAGATGTATTAGATACGGCAACGTCATTTTACAGAGATCTTTATAAAAAGAAAGACAACGACCATGATGAACAAATTAACAGTGAACATATAACTTCCACCAACCCAATAAAAATAGAGGACAGAGAAGTGTATGATCATATAAAATATATGAAAAACGAAAAAAGCCCAGGTCCTGATGGAATAAGTAATGAAGTGCTCAAATTAGGATCACCTATTCTTCTTCATCATCTTACGAGTCTCTTCAACATGATTCTTGAAACAGAAAGTATACCAAAACAGTGGTGTAACTCTGACATCATCCTAATCTATAAGAAGGGGAACCCTTTGGACATAAGCAACTATAGACCAATCAGCTTGTTAGCCAGTATGTACAAACTCTTCACATCAATCATACTTAATAGAATAACACCAAAAATAGATATGTCACAACCAGTAGAACAGGCTTTCGCTCGGGTTTTAGCACCACAGACCATATACACACTCTGGAACAAATATTAGAGAAGTACAAGGAGTATAACAGACCTCTATATATCGCATTTGTAGATTATACCAAGGCCTTTGATACCATCAGCCATAACTCTATATGGAAGACATTAGAATCAGCAGAAATAGACTATAAGTACATAAAAGTCATTAAAAACATTTACAAAAATAGTGCCAGCAGAGTAAAACTTGAATCAAGAGGGGACATTATCAAAATCGAAAGAGGAGTCAGACAAGGCGATCCCTTATCGCCCAAACTCTTCATAGCGGTGCTAGAATATGTTTTTAAGAAACTAAACTGGAATCAAAAAGGAATAACAATAAATGGCCGCCATTTGAGCCATTTAAGATTCGCTGACGACATTGTGATCTTTGCTGAAACTCCTAAAGACATGGAATACATGCTGACCACATTAAAAGAACAAAGCTCTAAAGTGGGGCTAGAAATGAATACCAACAAAACAAAATTGATGAGCAACAGTTTTAAGAGAATCATTAAAATAAATGGCAAAACATTTGAGTATGTGGACAACTATATATATTTAGGAAAGCTGGTATCATTCTCTAAAAATAATAATGAAGAAGAAGTAACAAGAAGGGCGAATATTACTTGGAAGAAATACTGGTCCTTGAAAGAGATTTTTAAAGGAGATTTCAACCTGACCTCGAAAAAAGTTGTGCATGACACTTGCATACTGCCTTGCTTGTCATACGGTGCACAAACATGGGTATTCACCAACAAAATTAAAGACAAAATTAGAACCACTCAACGAGCAATGGAGAGAAGTATGTTAAGAGTAAAAAAACGAGATAAAATAAGACACATAAAAATTAGGAAAAAACTAATATAAATGATGCTCTCACACACATACTCAATCAAAAGTGGAAATGGGCTGGCCATGTTGCTCGGATGTCAGATAATAGATGGACAAAAAAGAACTACTACTTGGCGAGGACCAGACGGCAAAAGAAATGTCGGAAGACCATACAAGCGATGGGTAGATGACATAACACAAGTAGCAGGCAGACATTGGGTAAAAATAGGAAAAGACAGAGAGAAATGGTTGGAATTGGAGGAGGCCTTCACCCAAAGAGGGATCCGTGATACTTAATGCAACTAACATAAAATAAGTTTAATCATACTAACAATACTAACGTCATCTAAATCATTCGAATTGTAAAAATGAATCATGGAATAAAAAAAGGCTTATTATTATTATTATTATTATTATTATTGTATATCATTGTAAAATTTCAGGTCGATCCGTGCAGAACTTTTTGAGTTTTTGAAGCGTACACAAACCAACACAACATTTTTATATATAGAGATTGTGGATACCTGTCTCTTTGGCTTAGAATATCATATGAGATGGTTTTTTATAATTTACCTGCAAAATATTATTAGTGAAAACAGTATGGGTATTAATCTATCTCAACTTTGAATGTGTTGTCGAAGCTCTTGTTTATTATTTGATACAGATATCATAAATTTACATAATTGTCAGTCTGATAACAACAATGTCTCGTGTCAATGCACTGTGTAGTATATTAATAAAACAATTTACTACAATATCATAGTATTTTATTCAACAAATTAACTCCTAGACTTATTATTATTGTTACCCTTTTGCCTGTATATTTTTGTTTTATCGTCTCTCTTTTTCTGTCCATGTGGGTTGTTCAAATTCTTGAAGTAGCCAAAACCACCTCCACCTTTTCTCTTCTGTGTGGGTCCTTTGGTTGTGACCTTGAGCTCGACAGCCGGGGGAACAGTGAAGCCAAAGGATTTGGATACTTTGGCCATGTCAATAGTGTCAATGTCAAAGATGGTCTTGAGGTGGTGAGAGTCATAGGCTCTGAGGTAGCTTTTGAATGCTTCTTTCGCTGATTGGTTGAGGAAGTAGTTTCTTGATATTAGTTTTTCGAGCTGAAATTGAAAGTTAATATTTTTCATCTATTGTAAAAGATAAAAAATTTGGCATGTTTGTACAGGTAGGTGGTTTGCAGTTTTCAGGTTTAATTTTACCATGGCTATGAACGCTACCGGCAGGTCTACCGCCTAAGTCTCCTGCTTTCTGCTATGCTTTGATTTGTGATGTCATCGGCCAATTTGATGCCACCGATGAAAGCAGACAACTACACCTGCTATCAGTTCCATACAAATGTTTCCATTTGCTCATCAACCCTGAACAACTTTTGGATTTTGTGTTAAGTTGCACACTGAAGTGAGTAAAATGTTGCTACCGAATTTTGGAACATCTCTGAACTATTGATTTCTTAGCAGAACTAACAGAAAGCGTAGAAGCCATCATGAGGCCAACAACTATCATAGAAAAAAGCCTTTAAAGAAAAAAAATTGGCAGTCATAAGGACAACATATAAAAGTGAAACCTTAAAATTAAAGTACTGAACAGCATTAACTCATTCAATGCCGTCGACACGCCCAGCGTGTTCTTTTACTAATCTCAATCGCCATACCGCGAGCACACCTGGTGTGCTCGCGGTTTTTTTGTATTAGGCGGCATCGCTGGGAACTATTAGAAAATAATAGTGGAATAGTAACACTGAATGAGTTAACGTTGCACAGATGTTACCTATATAGCTACAGATATACTCCTATCACGCATGTCAGTAACGTGAAGTCACAAGACTTCACCCATCCAAAAGGCGTCTAACGCGCACATCTTGCTCCATTACTCCGCGGCTTCTTCGACGCTACGCCGCTAAATTAGTATATCGGTAACGCATAAACAGCCCACTAAATATTCATGTAGCTGGGATTCAGGGCCTTCTCTCGAAAGGATAGACAATTCCATAATCCACCACACTAGCCCAGTGAGGGTTGGTAGATGACACATGCCCTCGAAAGGTTCTAAGGCACATATTGGTATCCTCACGATATTTTCCTTCGGCGTTTTAAGTTAGCGGCATTACGCACATGACTTCGAAATGACAGTGATGCGCGTGAAATTGAACCCGGGGCTTCCGGATCGCCAGTCGCCGTTCTCCCGACTAGACCAACCGTAACGCAGTAGCCGTAGATCGTAGTAACGCAAACTCATGAGATGAAAGCGGGTACAGAATTTTAATTAATAAAACGTATTGGATGTAAGCATACCTGTAGTTGGATATTAGCGACTTTGTTCCACGAGAACTCAAACTCGTTTAGCGTAACCTTGGACTGCTTCAGGTAGCGGAGGAAGCCGAGCTCCTCAGGTCGCAGGAATAGCAGGGCGTGGCCGCTCGTGCCCAGACCTCGCGCCGTCCGGCCTACGCGGTGGATATATTCCTGAAAAGATACAATTACATCTGTTAAGAGATATAGAGATTAACTTTTATTGCTACAGGGCTTACTATGATGATAAATCTATACTAATTTTATAAAGCTGAAGAGTTTGTTTGTTTGTTTGAGCGCTAGGATCTCGGGTAGTACTGGTCCGAATTGAAAGATCACTTTTCTATTGGATAGTCCATTTATGAGGAAGGTTATAAGCTATAGAACATAACGCTACTATCAATAGAAGCGGAGCATGAATCAAGAATGTTACAAAAACGGGGGAAAAATATTCTTTTTTTAGAGTTTTCGTAGCGTGCTTTCACATGACAGCATGTGTTTAAAATGGCGCCATTTAATATAAACCTTTGCTAATCAAATTTGTTTCTAAATCTGAGTTGTTACGACCATTTTCCCCACCTGACGGAAAGTAGCAGGTAGCTGTAGGGGATTTTTGTTTGAAAGCGATATTATCAGGAATGACTGAACCGATTTCAGTCATTATATTTCACCGTTGGATATGTACGGGATCCCGATGAGTTCTATATAATGTACCACGGGCGAAGCCGGGGCGGACATCTAGTAATTCATAAAAGAGAGGAATCAATTGAAAAAATCAAATCAAAGTATTTATAACATTGACATCAATTTTTAAACGACTTTAAAAATGGATATTCTCAATTCGGTATGTTTTTTGTATGTATCTACTTAGGATTTCTCTCTCTGCCACACGATGGACCCACACTGTGAATCTAAAAAGATCGTTTCGTCTCTCTACGCGATAGCTCCGCTATTTGTGAACCGATTTTGATGATTCTTTTTTTGTTTGGTAGATAATAATACTACAGAGGTGGTAAATTCTATCGAATTATCTAGACCACGTTATCGTTGATTTTACAAAAATTGAAAAATTTTGTCGACTGTCCGAGTTTTATTTTAAGTTTGAAGTCTTATTTTTGTTTTTCGCAGAAAAAGAATTATGCAATACATTTTTTTTAAATGAATTATTACAAAAAGACGTTTCATCTAAAAGCGATATTTTAAGTCCTGCAAAGTAACCCTGAAATCGACGCAGTATTTACCTTGGGATCATCCGGCGGGTCGTATTGCACAATCCAGTCTACAGCGGGGATGTCAAGCCCTCTAGCCGCCACGTCCGTACACAGCAGGATACCGGATTCAGCATTACAGAATTGGAAGAATGTCGTCGTGCGTTTCGTTTGTTGTTGTTTACCCTGAAAAAAATAAATATTTATCACTATACTGTATTTGTTTCATCTACATATAATTAAATTGCTGCTGGTGTTTTTGTTTTATTTTTAACCCCCGACCAAAAAAGGGGTGTTATAAGTTTGACGTCGATGTCTGTCTGTCTGTCTGTGTGTGTGTCTGTCTGTGGCACCGTAGAGCTCAAACGGGTGGGCCGATTTCGATGCGTTTTTTTTATTTGAAGATAGATATCCGTGCGGGTGTTCTTAGCTATGTTTGGTCAATATCGATTCAAAATGGCGCCGCCTCCACAAAATGGCGGACAAAATATTTCTTTACAGCCTACCTCAATATGGGTATCAAATGAAAGGGCTTGACTAGTAAAATACTATACACTATAAAAAAAATTTAAATCCAAGATGGCCGCCACCACAAAATGGTGAAATATATTTTTTTTTTCACTACTACCTCAATATGGGTATCAAACGAAAGGGCTTGACTTGTAGAATACTTTGCACTATGACAAATTTCAAATCCAAGATGGCCGCTACCACAGAATGCCGAAATACATTTCTTTTTTCACGACTCCATTAATATGGGTATCAAATGAAAGGGCTTAACCAGTAGAATGTTGTACAGATAACAAACTCGAGGTAGTCGGGGGTTAATCAAAATTTTTTAATTTTGTTCTTGTATTCATATTGTACATTCCACTGTAACCACCTAGGTCCATGCAAAACAAACTGACCCAAGTGTTTGTAGAGTTAATTCAATTAATACAAAAATATGTGCAAAATAGAAGAGTGTGTAAAGTGTCCATGCCCTGATTTAACTTCTAAGATTTGTGTGCCCTAATTTGTATATTTATACAAGAAGATATCTGTATCTTCTTGTTATTGTTGTTGCTGTTATACATATATTATGTATTGTACTTACATGAATAGACATAACAGGTAGATCAATGTAGTTGAATAGCTCATGGTGATATTTCACAGACATACAAGTTGAAAGGAACACCATGACCTTCTTCTTTCTATTCTTCTTCAAAAACGTAAATAGAACCAACATGCGCTTATCTGAAGGGCAAATTATGTATCTGTAAAAAAGATATATGGATTATCGCCGTGAAATCGCTGAAAAATCGTCGAACAAATCGCTAGTGTGAACAGGCATATACGGTAACCTGTGTTCTTTCAGACTGAAGTTTCTGTTACAAATTTCAACCAGATCCATTCATCCGTTACAACGAGATTAAGCAACAAACAATTAGTATAATAAATGTGGATATTACTAATAATAGGCTTACCCTTGCTCTAGAGAGTCGACAGTAGCTTGCTCCTTGTTATCGTCGACACCAACGTAAATAGGTTCAGCTTTGATGGCCAGTGCTTTCAGTTTATCTGTCTTCTGAGTTTGTGTGGCACTGAACATCATGGTTTGACGGCGTGCTGCAAAAAAAGAACACCTTACTAACTTACTATAGATGGGTAGAGATAGCTTACAGGGAGTTTTACTGAAAAGTCATTTTCAAAACATGCAGTAGGTACTTAATCACCATTTAAATCTTGCATATTGTTCAAATTTTTGTCACATCTATTTCAATGATTGTGTAACACATTGATTGAAAACTATTTTAATAATCTACTTTCTGAACAATAATTTTTTTGGTGCAGAAATAGGTACATAATATAAAAATTAGGTTCAAAATCCAACTAATATTTTTAACTAGCTGTACCCTGCCACATTTCGCTGTGGCACATTGTGATGCAAAAATTAGATAAAACAATCCTTGATGCGGATTATATATCATTGTAAAATTTCAGCTCGATCGGTGCAGACCTTTTTGAGTTTTTGAAGCGTACACAAACCAACATAACATTTTTATATATAGAAGAGATGTGAAAATGTTATTACATTTACACACAACTACATTTATTTACAAGTTACAGTCAAAATGGGTGAACTAATCAGATAGAATTTTTTAACACAGATTATTGTCCGGAATAGTAAATAGACAGGGAACTACGCAGGTAGAGCCGCGGGGCGCTGTTAGTATACAGCAGTTTTATTTTAGGTTTGGAATAGATTAGTATCTATGTAACTATTATCAATAAAACAAACTGCAAAATAAAGGAATACTAAATCACCAGATGTTTATAGTATAAAAACTGAAAAGCAGGGTAAACTGAAATGTCTTTATCATACTGCAATGTAATAATATGTATTATATACTTACTTGGGAGCATCTTAATAATCTGTTTGACTTCCTCTTCAAACCCGACTTCCAGTATCCTGTCGGCTTCGTCAATTACGAGACACTGTAGGTTCTTATACAAAAAATCGGGCGTGTTCTGCAAGTGATCGAGGAGACGGCCAGGAGTCGCAACTAATATGTTGATACCTGTGGAAAATGTCTAATGATCACGTCTGAAAATTTCGTTATAATTATATGTTTGGGTCAATCAAAACATGTTAAAAGAATAGAATAAAATCGTAAACTCATTCAGTGTATACTTTTGGTCATTTTATTGGTTGATGAATAATAATTTAGTCTAGAAATATTTTAAACAAACCCACTAATATTAATAACACAAAACTTGCATGGATGTATGTTACACTTTCTATCAAAAACTTCTGAAGGGAGCTATATGAAAATAATAAGTAAATAATAGTCTGGAGTAACACATAGGAGAATTTATTATACTGATTTACCAGCAATTAGAGCAGGGCACTGCTAGTAATAAATAATTATATTATTAATTATATTGTTTCATGCTCATATGTTACACAATGAGTAGAAAAATGTGGTTTCCAATGTTAAGCCTGGATCTATAGATATTTCTCTAGCTTCATTTAGGTTTCAAAGTGGGAATTGGGCTGATATGTCTTTTTAACCCCCGACCAAAAAAAGGGGTGTTATAAGTTTGACGTCGATGTTTGTCTGTCTGTCTATCTGTCTGTCTGTGTGTGTCTCCGTCTGTCACCTTAGAGCTCAAACGGATGGGCCGATTTCGATGCTGTTTTTTTTATTTAAAAGTTAATATTCGTGCGGATGTTTTTAGCTATGTTTGGTTAATATCGATTCAAGATGGCCGCCTCCACAAAATGGCGGACAAAATATTTCTTCACAACCTACCTCAATATGGGTATCACATTGACTAGTAGAAAGGGCTTGACTAGTAGAATACTATGCACTATAAAAAATCGAATCCAAGATGGCCGCCACCACAAAATGTCGAATTTTTTTTCACTTCTACCTCAATATGGGTATCAAACGAAAGGGCTTAACTAGTAGAATACTTTGCGCTATGACAAATTGTAAATCCAAGATGGCCGCTACCACAAAATGGCGAAATACATTTCTTTTTTCATAACTTCCTTATTATGGGTATCAAATGAAAGGGCTTGATTAGTAGAATGTTGTACAAATAACAAATCCGAGGTAGTTGGGTTAATCAAAATTTTTAATTTTGTTCTTGTTTGCTAATGTTTTTTTGAACTGTCTACCATGAACATGCTCTAGAACAGAGGTGGTGAACCAGTCGAAAACGATCGACAGGCTGATCGCCATCAAAATAAAAATAATCCAGTAATCTCTAATTTAAAATAAAATATACTTTCAAGAGATATGTAAGAGATGTGTAGGTAGATTGTACAGGGTTTTGCGTTTTCTGGTCTAGAATTTAAAATGTGAAGAAAAACAATGCCTCAACAACAAATAACTGACAACATTGATTGTTTAGAAATGGAACTAAATAAGCAAAAAAGTAATGCCTTACCTTTAGACAATTTCACAGCTTCAGTACTCCTATTAGCACCTCCCATCACCAACCCATAAGTATGATGGTGATATTTCATTAATTCCATCAGAACTCCAAAGGTTTGCATAGACAGTTCTCTAGTTGGAGACAGGATTATGACACCAGTACCTGTGTATAAAGTGGCTCAAGTTGGTAATTTATTAAAAGGTCACTTATATGTATGAAAGTAAAATTTTAAATCAGATATCCATTCTGTGTTCATGAAACAACCCAACAACATAAGACTTTATTGTTAAGTAGGCAATCACCAGTAGATATGCCTCAACAGCTTTCACCGGAGACTCGATCTGCTGTTGATTGTTAACTCAAACTGTCTATGGTGGTCAAATTTTCACATTCGCCTTTTTGTCATCATTTAGGTGATACATTTTACATACATAAATTTATGTTTATAACATGGTTCAGTTTGATTAAATTCTGATAAATAGTTTTATATAATAAAGGCACACATTGTTCAGTGTCAATGTAGTTTTTTTAACAATAATGCTGTAGTTTCTTTTATGTATATCATTTTTCTGACATTTCCTTTAGTTTACTGTATTTAATTGATTGAATTGTTGACATGGTTATTTTAATTTTTCTGACATTTATTTATGACATTGAATTGATTAATTATTCTAGATAATTAATTTAAATGATATCAGAATTTTAAATAATTACATTTTAGTGTAATTGATTCATAATTATTATAAATGTGTCTATTTTACTATTTAATCTTGTGACGTGTAATATTTTTTATGAATAAAAATGATTATGATTATGATTATAATAACGCCAGAACACCACAAATATTGTTCTACCATAAAAATCACCAACAAAATGTTAAATCAGTGCAACACTTCAGGTAAATGATTTCACAAAAATGGATCAATGAATGAATTATTTTGACATTGTTCAATAGAAAGAAAATAATAAAATCAACATTAAAAAATTAAAAATTATGAATGGAATGAAGGGTGTAAAATACTTTACAACCTATTCTCATACCCACTACACACAAGTAAACAATTTTATCTTAATTGGTCAAGCTATTTCATAGAAGAACTATTATAACTTGTGTGTGTTTGTTTAAAAAAACAAATGTTATTATATAGACCCTAACTTCCACAAAGAAAAAAACCTACTTAGCAAAATATTTATAGTTGTCTTTAAGTTGCATAGTGAGCCAGTGGCCTGCTTTCATTATATAAGATCCAATACATCATTTCAATTATGAATTTAAGAGATTATCATTTCTGTAGTTAGTAGACAGAGAGTAAGTACTATACCAAATATTTAATTTGTTCAGTCTTACCATTCCTTGGCTTGAACTTGAGTTTATAAATCAAATCAATGGCTGGTATTAAGAAGGCCAGTGTCTTCCCCGATCCTGTCCTGGCTGCACCAACAAGGTCTCTACCTTCCAGCAATGTAGGTATAGCTTTCGCCTGAATCTCTGTCATCGTTGTGAATCCCATTTCCTTGACAGCCATGAGTGTGGCTTCACAGACTGCTCCTTCAAGGGATGAGAATTTTTGCTCTGATAGGATTCCAAGACAGAGAGCTGAGCCAGGTACTAGAAGGTACAAATTAAATAATGAATTTTTGCCTTTGGTATAATGTGGTAAATGTACAGGAGAATATAGTACGAAATTGTTTTTGTTAAAAAATAAATGTCGAGTTTTACTTAACACAACATTCCACATAAAAGTTATCATATTAAAAACAACTTTATTAGTACTTTCCTCCTTTTTTGAAGTTGGGGTAAAATACATTAGTAAATTACAATACGCAAGTCTATACTCACACTGGCTTTCTTCTTTTGTCTTCTTAATTTCATTACTGGTATTTTGTTCGTCGCCTGAGTCACTTTGTTCTGATTTTATTGTTTCCTCCTTTGTTTCTGCCGACTTTTCTAAAGCTTCCAGTTTGTTTTTCTTCTTTTTTTCTGAAATGTAAAGAGTAGTATATAAATTATCTCAAACAAACATGGTGGAGTTTGATCTACTGATATGTATGTGTCGCAGCCGGATCGTATAATCCGCTGTATTACATTATGGCTAGCCGTTTTGAAAACCGGGGCCGTTTTGTAAAGCGGCGGTTTAACGATTAGCCAGATTGAAAGCGGCTGATTAAAAAAACAGCCGGAATGTATTCGACGCCAAACGTCATTCAAAACGGCTAGCCGTATTGTAATAAAGCGAAAGATTAGCCGTCGCTTTGACAATTTTTAGTTCCGATTCTTATCACTCATGGAGCTGTCTGACATAACAACAACATGGCTTTGAAAACAGTATGTGTGTTGCTAAATTGCTAAGGTGACTGTGGATTCTGGTGTTCGGCGGAATCCTACACAATATTATTGGGGTGGTTTACCACCGTCCACCTTGCTAAGACTAAATCGGACCGGTTAGGTTAGGAAGGACCCAGATCCGACTCGGAGCACCCCGACTCCACCTAGTCTTGTCGCTACTACCCCTAGAGTGTATTTAAAAAATGCGGGAGGCAGAAGCTCAAGGGAGGTCCTGAGTGGAGCGAGCCATGCGAGGCCGAGCGCAACGAAGGGGGGAGGCGGCGACCTCCGTAGCGGAACGTAGGCCGAGTATGGAGAAGCGACACTCAGGGCTGACCGCAGAGCTTCTGGCGGGAGCCCACCCGGAGTCAAATCTCAATGATGACCCTTGTCTAAGTGCACCATATTTCTTAGGTGTACCTACCATCACCAATATCAAGTTAGGGGCTTTCAAGTTTTATCTGAGAGGTATGATGTTTAAAAAAAAAAATGTAAGAAATATGGCAAGAGATAATCTGTCAGCTTTTTATGATTAATAAAATTAATTTTCATTGTTTATTTTGAAAGTATGGTCACCCTACAATTTAAGCAGTAGTACAATGCGGCTAAACGTTGGCCGCCGTATTGAAGAACGTATCGCAATGACAATGCGGCTAATCGTTGAACCGCCGCATTACAAAACGGCCCTGTTTTTCAAAACGGCTAGCCGTAATGTAATACAGCGGATTATACGATCCGGCGGCGACATATGCAATACCTATAACTGGATTAATGTACATTATATTTTATATCATGGTTTTGTTGAGAAAAGATCCACTATCACCAACTTGCTAGAGTGTGTCCATACTTGGAGTAATGAAGTGGACGGACGAAATCCAGTGGACATTGTTTATTTAGATTTTCAGCGAGCTTTTGATAGTCCCTCATCAGCGTCTCCTAATGAAATTAGACCATTATGGTATACGTGGCAGGCTGCTGAAATGGATAGAGCATTACTTAACTGGAAGAACTTTTCAAGTTCGAGTCAGAGATTCCCTATCGCAGCACAGGAATGTGTCCAGTGGTGTGCCACAAGGATCGGTGACTGCTCCCCAACTTTTTGGGATTTTTGTAACTGATCACATTGAAACAATTAAAAGTCAATCTGCCTTTTTGCTGATGATGCAAACCTATTATAGTTAAAAAAAAAAAAAAAAAAAAAAAAAAAAAAAAATGATGGTAAATTTTTTGCAAACCCACTTGTTAGTTCAGGGCGGCTTCAGGTGGATCTAGATCATGTGAATGATTGGACCATGGACTGGGTTGTCAATTTAAATGTTGCGAAGTGTGGAGTCTTACATCTAGGCAAGAATAACCCACTAATCACGTATTATCTCAATGGTACTGCTTTATCTTCAGTGAATCAGCAAAAAGACCTTGGTGTTATAATTACACCAAATTTAAAATAGGAAGAACACATTTCTACAATTGTAAAGAAAGCCAACTCTTTTCTTTACATCATTCGTGGATCCTTTCAATCAATAACTGTAGAAATGTTTCTTAAAATATATAAAACTTATGTGAGGCCACTACTGGAATATGGTTATGAAATCTGGAAAAATCTACTTCAAAAAAGATATTGATTTACTTGAAAGTGTGCAAAGAAAAGCTACAAAATTACCATATGCCCTTCGCCGTAAATCTTACACAGACAGGTTAAAAGCCCTGCGCCTCACTACATTGGAGGAGAGACGGTTGCGGGGAGACTTGGTCGAAACATTTAAAATACTGAATGGATTTTATAATCTCCCTCATATTAGGAACCTGTACAGATTAAAGGAGCATAAGAGAGACAGTCGGCGTCATATGTCCCAGTTATCCCACGCGCCATCACTGACAAACACTGCACGTCACATCCTCAGCAACAGAGTGGTTTACAACTGGAACAGGTTGCCTGAGGATGTTATTTCGGCAAAGTCGTTAAACTCTTTTAAGAACAAACTTGACAAATGGATAGTAAAAGACAAAATCATTTTAACAGACAATTACCTATAATTTGTTATTTCAACACTGAGATATAGGCATATCAGCTAAAGCTGCTCGCCTATTATTCAATAAATAAATAAATATTCTTCAAAGTAGTATGAATGTTGTAAGAATGTGCAGTGGCTTTATGGCTTTACCACTTCACACATACAAAATTAACACTTAATACTGTGTGACATAGGTTACTAAAACATTTTTTTCATTCAAACACCTACCTAGTTTATTTTTTTTTAATATACAACAAAAACTATGAAGCAGCTACCGCTGATTTTCAACTTACATGCACCCCATGTGTTGCTGTCTTAAATTGTAGGCCATTCAAAAAACATGAGAAATAACTAAACTAATACTAACTTGTCTTATTTGTATATTTAATGTTCCATATAAAATCAATCCAAATTCCTAAATTGTGCACAGTAGACAATAATTTTTTTCTCTTTGAGTGTTGAAATGGGCTTCTTACAATTATTTTATTTACTTTTCTTTAATGGTTGTTATGCCGTTAACTTGAAATGGTGAAGGAACACATAGTGAGGAAACTGACATGTACCTACAATCTTTCGAAGACATGTGTCATCTACCAACCCACATTGGGCCAGTGTGTTGGATTATGGCCTTACGATCTCCTTACGAGAGAAGGCCCAAGTCCCAGCAGTGGGAACATTTAGTTGGCTGTAGATGTTGAATGGGGAGAGCCTTAATAAATAAAACTAATATACAACTACACTACATCCCTAACTACTCACACTAAGCACATCTGAATTATCCATAGACCAATGAAGGTCTAAGTCTAAATTCTTCTATTTCTAATCCTAAGGTATTTTATTAAGTTATTTATTTGTGTTACCCAAACAAAATACCATATTTATCAATTTTGGATCTAGTTTTGTTCCTAATGAACAACTTACCAACAAAATCATATAAAATATTTTTTGGGTAAATTTGAAAAAGACACCAATGAAAAGAACTGTTGGCTACTGAGTACCATACCATAATAAATATCTAAAAATAGAATGCTGACTTTTTCATAAGAATACATTTAAGGGGCTTACTTTTGGATTTAACTGCTGCATTTCCATTTGATTCACTGTTCTCCAATTGTCTTTTCTGTACCTTTATTTTATTGTCCTCTGGTAGGATTTTGTGAACATTTACTTCCGAATCTAAAACAAAAACAATCTTGAAAATTCATTGAATTTTTTTTTTGGCTCAATGCATGGTAACTACCTATGTCGTGACCAAAACATTGCAGTGTGGCATTTTTGCTGAAGTATGTTTACGTCCACCTCTATATGAAGTACCTTATTAAACTTTTAATGAAATGTGTATTCAACGAAATTCGATATAATTACAGGGTATAACAAAAAAACTTGCGTAGGATAGAGGTTATCTCACCTGCCACATTTGGAGAGTTATCATCACTATTTTTTTTTCTTGTTTATAAGCTTTAACTTCTGCTTCTCCCTTTTCTTGATTTTCCTCATAAGAATCTTTTCTGGTGTAGGTGCAGGCATTTTCTGTATATTAATCTAAAATTCCCACATGGAAATCACAACGCAAGAACGCAAATCGCACTAACACTAACCTAGGGATGCTCGATATTCATTGATGTTGAAGAAACATCGATGTTTAGCAGGCAAACATCGATGTTTTGAGTGCGATAATATCGACACATCGATGTTTAGGAATAAAATAAAATATCGGTAAGTTAATTATCTATCAGAGCGCCATCTAGTGTGCATTAAATGTACTAGGTTCAACTATCAGTATTAGCAAAGTCTATTGAGTTCAATTATTCTTTTTCGACAAAGAGGTGCTATAAGTTTGACGGAGATGGATGTCAAGCTCAAACGGATGGGCCGATTTCGATGTGCTTTTAAATTTGAAGGTTCATTTCCGTGCAAATAATCTTAGCAATGTTTGGTTAAATTGTCGATGTCGATTCAAAATGGTCACCTCCACAAAATGGAGGTCAAAATTTATCATCAAATCCTACCTCAATATGGGTATTAAATGAAAGGGCGTGACTAGAAAATACTATACACTATAATAAATTTCAAATCCAAGATGGCGCCACCACAAAATAGCGAATAACATTAATTTTTAAATACTAACTACAAATCTCAATATAGGTATCAAAGTAAAGCGCTTGACTAGTAGAATATTTTACAGATTACAAATCCAAGGTAGACGGGTATATCAAAATTTTAATTTTGTTCTTGTTTGGTCGGGGATCTAAAACCGGAGGATGCTGGACGAAAAAATATTCGAACGACGTATTCCTCAAAATATTTAACACAATCGGATTGGTCAACGTCACACAATTTGCCTAAGGAATTATAATTTTATTCAAAAATCTCGGTAGCTGAATTAAAACATGAACCATTACTTTAATGGATGACACTAGAATCCACCTACCAAAATTTAAAGAGAATAAATAGTATGTGAGTATTTGTATTGCGTAGTGACATCCACAGCTTCAGAAAGACTATTTCTAAGGTGGGCCAACTCCTGTACCAGCAACGGAACAGAAAAAAGGGAAAACACATGTCTGAGTAATATTTTTCAGAGTGTGCCCAAAAATACTGGGAATGTTAATTTTGTTTATATTACGAAACTCAATAACACAGTAAAGAAAGGACAATGTCCATTTTTGCCCCGTCTAAGCAGTTGTCGTAGACACATATGAGTTATATATTAAAAAAATCTGTGATTTTTGTTGTACTCAAATGAGAAAATATATAACATTCTGACATTGCAAAAAAATATATTTGCATTTGTATAAATAAACTTATCAGTTACCAACAAAGCTACGTTACCAACTTACGTTTCGTTTTAGTGATCCGCGATAAATTGAAAATATGGATGTTATGTTTACCAATTTCTTTCACAATGTCGTTAAATTACTACTTCCTACATGCTTACTACATGTTTTAATAACGTATATAATTAAACATGATGACAAGAAAACTATCAAAGCTTTTTATAGACATGTAAATGAGGAAGAAGTTGCCTCGCAATCGTGAAACGGAACGTTTATCTCAAATTGGTCAATGTTTTTTTTTTTTTTTTTTTTTTATTTAACCTCAACTGTCCCACTGCTGAGCAAAGGTCTCCCCCAATTTCCTCCACTTTATCCGGTCCTGAGCTACCATCGTCCAATCATGTTTAAACGCTCCGAGCTCGTCCTTCCATCGCGTTGAAGGACGACCCTGGGGTCGACTGGCCGATGGCGTCCACTCCGTAGAAGCTTTGGCCCACCGATCGGGGTGCATTCTGGCCACATGACCCGCCCACTCCCATTTCAGCTTGGGAGACCTATACCCTACGTCTGTTACACCTGTAATGGAACGTAGTATGGTGTTGCGAACATGGTCTTGTCTTTTGATACCTAAAATACTACGTTCCATTGCTCGTTGACAAACTCCGAGGCGGAACTTCTGAGCTTTAGTTAATGACCAAGTCTGTGCACCGTAGGTTAGGATGGGCAAGATACATGTGTCGAGCAGTTTGCGCTTTAGGGAGATCGGAAGTTCTCCCTTCATTAGCTCTTTCATGGACCAGTAGCTCTTCCAGGCGTTGTCTATTCGACGACTGATCTCCTTATCTTGCCTGTTATCGAAAGAAACTATCTGGCCCAAGTAAGTGTACTCATTGACATAAAGTATTGCTTGCCCATCTACCTCGACCCTACGTTTTGTGCTATTAGTCATTAGTTGTGTTTTGACCAGTTCATCAGAAGTCCCACCTCTCCGCTAGCCCTGCTCAGATCTTGGAGCATGAGCTCTAGTTGTGATGCTGATGTGGCAAAGAGAACAATGTCGTCGGCAAACCTGAGATTTGTCAGAAATTTGCCTCCGACATTGATGCCCTTTGCGGCCCAAGATGCTGCCAGTGTTTTGAAAACCTCTTCGAGAGTGCTTGTAAATAATTTTGGGGAGAGTGGATCGCCTTGTTTCACACCTTTGGATATTTTAAATGGTGGGCCGGAAGACTGTAGTTTTATGTTAGCAGTACTGTGATTATAAATGATTTTGAGGAGATCTATGTAAGTTGGCTCTATGTTTTGTTTTAGGAGAGATGAAAATATGGCAGTGTGCGTCAAGCTATCGAAAGCTTTCGCATAATCCACAAAAGCTAGATATAGTGGTTTCTTGTACTCTTTATGTTTCTCTATTATTTGATTTAGTGTGTGTAGATGATCAGTCGTAGAGAAACATGGGCGAAATCCAGCTTGTTCTGGCGGTTGGTGTCTGTCGAGTGTCCCAGCTATGCGGTTTTGTATGATTTTGATAAATAATTTGTAAATGTGAGATACTAAGCTTATTGGTCTATAGTTATTTATGTTGGAAGTGTCACCCTTTTTATGTAGAAGAACAATGTTGGAATGACACATATGTTGGGGAATTTGACCGGTATCTAAAATAGAATTAAATAAGTTTGTGAGTGGGGGTATTACTGTCTTAGATCCAATTTTCAGCTCTTCCGTAGTCACTTCATCTTCACCAGGGCTTTTTCCGTATTTCATAGTTTTCAGAGCGTCATAAACTTCTTTACCAGAAATAAAAGGAATATTATCTGAACGCGAGTACGGGACATTTGGTTGATAGTTGTTATAGTCTGTGTAGAGGGTCTGATAGAATTGAGTGCATATTTCCATTACTTTATCGCGGCTATTATGTTTTACTCCAGAAGTGTCCTGCAAACTATTGATTGAACATCTACCCTTAGATATACCCCGTTTTGCTACTCTTAACGAAGTGTTTCGTTCTATGGCGGCTTTTACTAATTCGCAGTTGAGTTTTCTGATGTCGTATCGTATACTTCGTTTAACTTGCTTGTCTTTCTTTCTGTATTCTTCGGTGCCTATCTCATTTTTCTGTCTTTCTTCAATCAACCGTTTGGATTTTTCAGATAGTTTTGCTTTCTGTGTCTTAACGGGTTTAATTTTCTTGCTACTGCTTTTAATTTGGCTTGATATGACATTGTATTGTTCGTTTACATCATTTATCTCTTTTAAATTTAAAATTTGGAAAGAGTTGAAGAGTTCTATGTTAAATTCATCAGAATGTTGAAGTAAATGAAGTTTGGAGTGCTTTTTTACTGCTTTGGTAAATATTTTTGTGCGGTGAATTTTAAAGTCAAATTTGAGTATTGCACGTACTGGTCGATGGTCCGAGCTGAATTTGATCTTACTGAGGGAGGATACGTCTTTTATTATCTGCAAGTCCGATGTTGTAATGTAATCTATCTCGTTTTTTGTAATGCCGTTAGGCCCCTTCCATGTCCAGCGTCTTTGAGGCTTCTTGTGAAAATATGAATTGGCAATTTGCAAGTTTTGACCGAAGGCAAATTGAATAAATCGTGCGCCGCGATCATTGCGGGTTCCAAGTCCGTACTTGCCAACTGTGTGAGTGCAATCTGTATCCAGTCTGCTTCCAATCTTGGCATTAAAATCACCGATACAAATATTCCATGTACTTCGGTTTTCATCACAAGCTTTATTTAGAAGGCTATAGAAATCTTCGACTTCATCATCAGGATGAGAACACGATGGTGCATAGGCCTGGATGACGGAAAGGGTTTTAGTAGGTGTTAATGTGAGCTTCAAAACTGCTATTCTATCCGAGTACCCAATAAATTCAATGATGTTATCCTTCCACTTTTTGGCTACCAAGAATCCTACTCCATAGAGTCCTTTAATTTGACCTATATGAAATAATACATTTTCACTTCTTTCTTCTAATTGTTCACCTAATCTTCTTACTTCGGAAAGGCCGATTATGTCCCAGTTTATGTCTTTGAGACTATTCTCAAGTTCAAGTAGACGGCCATCTTCTTTCAAGGTTTGTACATTAAAAGTCAAAACGTTGAGCAAATCGGTATCCTTTATAACGCGAGCTTTGGTCGTACGACGGGAAGACATTCTCACCCGGGGATTCTTAGCACCCCTGACTCCAGCCCTACGCCGGTGTCCGTCGCCACCATTGCAGTGTCTGGAGTCGCCGGGCACTTGGGGCCTTGTTTTTTTATCACTATCCATTTTTAAATTGGGGGGTTTAGACCATACTCCGCCGCGCTGGTCCAATGCGAGTTGGCGGGTCGTCAGAGCCTCGTTCGTTGTTCAGCAGGGCGTACCGCGTGCAGGTGAGGTTGACTTGAGCCACGATAGATGTTAATTGTGGCAATGTATACAAACAAAATGAATGAATTAATTAAATTGTTTTCTAAGTTTTCTTTATTCTTTTACTAGCAGCCCACCCCGGCTTCGCACGGGTATTATGGAAAATAAGTATAAAACAAAATTATTAGACTTATAAATTTTAACACACTCTTGGCAGACCATGCTTAGGACATACGACCAAAATAAAACAAACAATCCCAATAATATGTTTATTATTTAAAACGCATATAGTTTACCTACCTTACTTTATTAAAAAAATGCGGGAGCCAGAATCTCAAGGGAGGTCCTGAGAGGAGCGAGCCAAGCGAGGCCAAGCGTAGACGCCGGCGACCTCCGTAGCGGAGCGTATGTCGAGTATGGAGAAGTGACACGCAGGGCCATAGACCTTCTGGCTCCGGAAGCCCACCCGGAGTCGAATCTAAGTGATAAGCCCTAATAGTTCAATCAGGAATGTACGTTCGTGATCGAAGGCCTAATAGGACCATTTCTTCTGTGATCATTATGTTTTGGTATTGCTATGCTTCTCTCAATGTGTGTCTTTAAACATTATGCTAAGTTATGTTTATGCTATACATGGTAGAGACGATCTTCTTAGCATTCCATGGATTCACCGTGCGGGTGCCGGGTCCATCGTGTGGCAGAGAGAGAAAAACTCGAGTAGTTCCCGAGACTTGTGACTCGGGCGTAGGTTTAAGGGGCCCCTTTCTGACGTACATCAACACTCACCTTCACCACTCGTTTTTCTCTCCTGCCCAGCCAAATCTGATATGAGCCTACTAGTGCAGCTTTAGATACACGTTCTAGTATAGAACTTACAGCACTTCTGGATAAGCCAAGGTCTTTCAGTAGGTTATAGAGAGATTTTGCTGGTATACCTCTCGCTCCCACTTCTACAGCGTATAAACTAACTACATAGCCGTATTTTGTTAATTCGTTTAGGAGGTCGTAATACTTATTTTGTTTCATCGCGTGGTCTTTAGGTATATTAGTTTCCCACGGTACGGTAAGTTCTACAAGGACTATGCGTTTCGTAGCTCTAGAAAAAGGAAAATGTCCGGTCTGGATGACGAAACACCCACATCCTCTGGGATTTTGTAGTGCTTTTCATACGTGTCCATTAAAATAGTCCAATCAGGTGCTGTACCCAGGATTGAGTAAGGCTTGTTCCTGGAGTTTGAAGTTGAGCCTTCTTTTACAAAGTTAATTTGTCTTTTGTTTGTCGTCAATCCTTTTGGGCTCTAGCTACCGAAAGGCTCATGGCTTCACGTATGATTTCAAGTACTCTGTCATGACGCCGTGAGTAATGACCCCATTAAGGAGCACCTTGCATCCCACCAATATGTGCCTTGCTGTACATATCGCCTCTCCACAAGTATAGCAACATTTTTCAGAGGCTTTTCCCCACCTTACCAAGTTACTCTGGTCAGGAGGGTCATTTGGAATGCATTTAGATAAAATTTTAATAAGGCAGGGGACCAGTCATAGATCAAGGTGCGCCATTTTAGAGCTAATGGGATACAGAACTCACCTATGGTTAACCACTCACTTTGCATTTCTAAATTCATAGCGTGCACTTTGTAACTGTCATTTTCGTCTTGTTGTAGAAAGGTTTTTACCATGTCTCGGTCTTCCTTTTTTTTCTCGCACCCAACCCAGCAGTATTTACTTGTGCACCTGCCATAAATTGTTTATGGAATTGAAGTCTAGATTCCAGGTCTGAAGCAGTTTTGTCTTTTGGGAGAGATGTAATTAATTCGTCTTGCGACTTTCCCCAAAACATGCGTTTTTTGTAACTCTTAGGTGTTTGTAAAGTTCAGACGGTTTCTTTAGTTTCAGCCCAAAACTATTGTGATCCCTAAAAGAGTAGAGGATCAGCCGGATGTGCCAATCCGAACCATGACTTCAATATCTTTATGACATTGGCATCTAGCTTTGCCAGGAGAGTTTTACCGATGTCATATACTAGGAAAGGCCAAGTGAGACGTGATGTGAGGTAGTTGTCATATATCCATGCTTTTTGATATTGCTGATAGGCTGCTGGTCTACCTTATTGAGGTTGTTCATGAAATTTTCAACAACCACCTCTAATGATGGTGTACGTCCTTTGTGATCTATCTTTCTACCAAGAAATTTGAAAGGCACTGCCTCTGCAATTGTGGCAACTCCTTGGCCACTTATGGAGAGTCCCGGATCGTAAGACGTATATTTGGTATTTCTTCTACCCAGACAAAGACAATGACATTTAGATGGTTTTGTCCTCATTCCTCCCGTCCATGTACAGAACTCATCGACTTCGTTCAACAATTCTTGACACTGTTTGGGATTACGTGTAAGTATTGCAAGGTCGTCCGCAAAGGCCAAGATTGACTCAGTGTACTTATTGTTGATTTTAAACCGGTAGCCCCATTTCTTTTCACGGGATATTAATTTGTCTACTAAAATATTTATAACTATATTAAATGCTATTGGTGATAAGCAGCACCCTTGGAATAGTCCTACATTGTATTCAAGTGGTTTTGTGTATTCCTTGTTTACTGCTATGACGAATTTTAAGTGGCAATAATAAGAATTAATTATGTCAATAATTTCAGCAGGAAAGTTATACCATTTTAGGGCAAATATCATAAGTTCATGCTGGACAGAACCAAACGCGTTCTCTAGGTCTATCCAGCAGACTGTAATTTGCCTCTCATGTGTTCTGGCATCTTTCAAACTTTCTGCTAGTAATGTATTGTGTTCCAGGCATCCAGAAATACCAGGCAAGAACCCTTTCTGGTGATTGGGCCTGAAATACCTATTGCTAGTCATAAATGTGGTCATTTTGTTTGCAAAATACTGAAAAGATTTTAGAAATTGTATTGGTTAGGGCTATCGGTCTGGTGTCTTTGGGATGAGTTACTTCCTGCTTTTTAGGGATGAGGACAAAATTGCTCTTCCAAATGCTACTGGGACTTGCTTTCTTGACCAGATCTTAATGAATATATTCAAGATATGTTTACGAACTGATGGACACTTTTATACACTATGTAAGGAATGCCATCTGGGCCAGGAGCTGATTTAGTAGTTTTCTTTTTAATTTGATAGTTTACTTCCTCTTCACTAGGTGGGGTGCCTTGAAAGCCTGTCAGAGGATCATTAGGTCTTTGGATGTTTGGTTCTACGTACGAGCTCCCGCGTTTAGGCACTTCGTATGTGCTTTTAAAGTGATCGTAAATTTGCGCGTTAGTCAAGATAAGCTTTCCATTTTGCTCCTGAAAATATTTTTGGAGTATTGAAAAGGGTTTTTATCAAAGTCTACTTCGTGTTTAGCTCTGTTAAAATTATCACGATTTTTACTAATTTGAAGCGATATTCCTTGTATTAATTTAAGGATTGATCTTAGAGCCCTGGACAGTTGGTGACTTAGATGGTTATCGCCCATGGTTTTAGCTACACGAAGACGTTTTATTAACTCTCTTTTCTTCCTCCGCAATTTCATTTTGAACATATTTTCCTTGCTATTTTGAGCATAACAAGTTGATGGTGGGTAATGTTCCGAGAAGTATGTATATATGGTGTCCTGGAAAGTTTCTACTTGGCTGTTTAGGTCTTGTTTTGGCCCAGGATGTTCTAATAAGATCGCCAAGTTTTCGTCATGAACTTTCCAGGTAGAGTTTTTAAACTGGGAATGCCAAGACGTGTCCTGATGACAATGGACTCCTGGTAGTTTTCACTCGATGGTTCACCTTGGGATATATGAGGGTCAACTCTATCCATAGTGTTTGTCGAAGTACTGACCGACGGCTGTCGTGCTTCAACACCATCATGTGTCTTTAAATGCTTTTGGTACCAGGCTCGTCTCTTGTAAATTTTCCCGCACACAGGGCATCTCAAGTCCGTATTCGCGCCAGGGTCGTCATTACTATCACACGGTGGACAGATCTTCCGCCCCGCCTCTCGGACTGTCCCAGGGTATTATTCTTATTTGGACTTTTAGCGATTTAATTCCCGGGCTTGGCTTGCTAGGCCTTCACCCTCGGCTGTCTTTCCAACAGTCAGATGTCTTTCCATCCGTCAGATGTCTTTTCCACCAGCCATCTGTCTTTCCAGCGTCATCCCGTCTCTCCGGGCTGTCATTTTGTTTGAGACGATCTTCTTAGCATTCCATGGATTCACCGTGCGGGTGCCGGGTCCATCGTGTGGCAGAGAGAAAACTCGAGTAGTTCCCGAGACTTGTGACTCGGGCGTAGGTTTAAGGGGCCCTTTCTGACGTACATCAACACTCACCTTCACCACTCGTTTTTCTCTCCTGCCCAGCCAAATCTGATATGAGCCTACTAGTGCAGCTTTAGATACACGTTCTAGTATAGAACTTACAGCACTTCTGGATAAGCCAAGGTCTTTCAGTAGGTTATAGAGATTTTGCTGGTATACCTCTCGCTCCCACTTCTACAGCGTATAAACTAACTACATAGCCGTTTTTGTTAATTCGTTTAGGAGGTCGTAATACTTATTTTGTTTCATCGCGTGGTCTTTAGGTATATTAGTTTCCCACGGTACGGTAAGTTCTACAAGGACTATGCGTTTCGTAGCTCTAGAAAAAGGAAAATGTCCGGTCTGGATGACGAAACACCCACATCCTCTGGGATTTTGTAGTGCTTTTCATACGTGTCCATTAAAATAGTCCAATCAGGTGCTGTACCCAGGATTGAGTAAGGCTTGTTCCTGGAGTTTGAAGTTGAGCCTTCTTTTACAAAGTTAATTTGTCTTTTGTTTGTCGTCAATCCCTTTTGGGCTCTAGCTACCGAAAGGCTCATGGCTTCACGTATGATTTCAAGTACTCTGTCATGACGCCGTGAGTAATGACCCCATTAAGGAGCACCTTGCATCCCACCAATATGTGCCTTGCTGTACATATCGCCTCTCCACAAGTATAGCAACATTTTTCAGAGGCTTTTCCCCACCTTACCAAGTTACTCTGGTCAGGGAGGGTCATTTGGAATGCATTTAGATAAAATTTTAATAAGGCAGGGGACCAGTCATAGATCAAGGTGCGCCATTTTAGAGCTAATGGGATACAGAACTCACCTATGGTTAACCACTCACTTTGCATTTCTAAATTCATAGCGTGCACTTTGTAACTGTCATTTTCGTCTTGTTGTAGAAAGGTTTTTACCATGTCTCGGTCTTCCTTTTTTTTCTCGCACCCAACCCAGCAGTATTTACTTGTGCACCTGCCATAAATTGTTTATGGAATTGAAGTCTAGATTCAGGTCTGAAGCAGTTTTGTCTTTTGGGAGAGATGTAATTAATTCGTCTTGCGACTTTCCCAAAACATGCGTTTTTGTAACTCTTAGGTGTTTGTAAAGTTCAGACGGTTTCTTTAGTTTCAGCCCAAAACTATTGTGATCCCTAAAAGAGTAGAGGATCAGCCGGATGTGCCAATCCGAACCATGACTTCAATATCTTTATGACATTGGCATCTAGCTTTGCCAGGAGAGTTTTACCGATGTCATATACTAGGAAAGGCCAAGTGAGACGTGATGTGAGGTAGTTGTCATATATCCATGCTTTTTGATATTGCTGATAGGCTGCTGGTCTACCTTATTGAGGTTGTTCATGAAATTTTCAACAACCACCTCTAATGATGGTGTACGTCCTTTGTGATCTATCTTTCTACCAAGAAATTTGAAAGGCACTGCCTCTGCAATTGTGGCAACTCCTTGGCCACTTATGGAGAGTCCCGGATCGTAAGACGTATATTTGGTATTTCTTCTACCCAGACAAAGACAATGACATTTAGATGGTTTTGTCCTCATTCCTCCGTCCATGTACAGAACTCATCGACTTCGTTCAACAATTCTTGACACTGTTTGGGATTACGTGTAAGTATTGCAAGGTCGTCCGCAAAGGCCAAGATTGACTCAGTGTACTTATTGTTGATTTTAAACCGGTAGCCCCATTTCTTTTCACGGGATATTAATTTGTCTACTAAAATATTTATAACTATATTAAATGCTATTGGTGATAAGCAGCACCCTTGGAATAGTCCTACATTGTATTCAAGTGGTTTTGTGTATTCCTTGTTTACTGCTATGACGAATTTTAAGTGGCAATAATAAGAATTAATTATGTCAATAATTTCAGCAGGAAAGTTATACCATTTTAGGGCAAATATCATAAGTTCATGCTGGACAGAACCAAACGCGTTCTCTAGGTCTATCCAGCAGACTGTAATTTGCCTCTCATGTGTTCTGGCATCTTTCAAACTTTCTGCTAGTAATGTAATGTGTTCCAGGCATCCAGAAATACCAGGCAAGAACCCTTTCTGGTGATTGGGCCTGAAATACCTATTGCTAGTCATAAATGTGGTCATTTTGTTTGCAAAATACTGAAAAGATTTTAGAAATTGTATTGGTTAGGGCTATCGGTCTGGTGTCTTTGGGATGAGTTACTTCCTGCTTTTTAGGGATGAGGACAAAATTGCTCTTCCAAATGCTACTGGGACTTGCTTTCTTGACCAGATCTTAATGAATATATTCAAGATATGTTTACGAACTGATGGACACTTTTATACACTATGTAAGGAATGCCATCTGGGCCAGGAGCTGATTTAGTAGTTTTCTTTTTAATTTGATAGTTTACTTCCTCTTCACTAGGTGGGGTGCCTTGAAAGCCTGTCAGAGGATCATTAGGTCTTTGGATGTTTGGTTCTACGTACGAGCTCCCGCGTTTAGGCACTTCGTATGTGCTTTTAAAGTGATCGTAAATTTGCGCGTTAGTCAAGATAAGCTTTCCATTGCTGCTCCCTGAAAATATTTTGGAGTATTGAAAAGGGTTTTATCAAAGTCTACTTCGTGTTTAGCTCTGTTAAAATTATCACGATTTTTACTAATTTGAAGCGATATTCCTTGTATTAATTTAAGGATTGATCTTAGAGCCCTGGACAGTTGGTGACTTAGATGGTTATCGCCCATGGTTTTAGCTACACGAAGACGTTTTATTAACTCTCTTTTCTTCCTCCGCAATTTCATTTTGAACATATTTTCCTTGCTATTTTGAGCATAACAAGTTGATGGTGGGTAATGTTCCGAGAAGTATGTATATATGGTGTCCTGGAAAGTTTCTACTTGGCTGTTTAGGTCTTGTTTTGGCCCAGGATGTTCTAATAAGATCGCCAAGTTTTCGTCATGAACTTTCCAGGTAGAGTTTTTAAACTGGGAATGCCAAGACGTGTCCTGATGACAATGGACTCCTGGTAGTTTTCACTCGATGGTTCACCTTGGGATATATGAGGTCAACTCTATCCATAGTGTTTGTCGAAGTACTGACCGACGGCTGTCGTGCTTCAACACCATCATGTGTCTTTAAATGCTTTTGGTACCAGGCTCGTCTCTTGTAAATTTTCCCGCACACAGGGCATCTCAAGTCCGTATTCGCGCCAGGGTCGTCATTACTATCACACGGTGGACAGATCTTCCGCCCCGCCTCTCGGACTGTCCCAGGGTATTATTCTTATTTGGACTTTTAGCGATTTAATTCCCGGGCTTGGCTTGCTAGGCCTTCACCCTCGGCTGTCTTTCCAACAGTCAGATGTCTTTCCATCCGTCAGATGTCTTTTCCACCAGCCATCTGTCTTTCCAGCGTCATCCCGTCTCTCCGGGCTGTCATTTTTGTTTGAGACGATCTTCTTAGCATTCCATGGATTCACCGTGCGGGTGCCGGGTCCATCGTGTGGCAGAGAGAAAAACTCGAGTAGTTCCCGAGACTTGTGACTCGGGCGTAGGTTTAAGGGGCCCCTTTCTGACGTACATCAACACTCACCTTCACCACTCGTTTTTCTCTCCTGCCCAGCCAAATCTGATATGAGCCTACTAGTGCAGCTTTAGATACACGTTCTAGTATAGAACTTACAGCACTTCTGGATAAGCCAAGGTCTTTCAGTAGGTTATAGAGATTTTGCTGGTATACCTCTCGCTCCCACTTCTACAGCGTATAAACTAACTACATAGCCGTTTTTGTTAATTCGTTTAGGAGGTCGTAATACTTATTTTGTTTCATCGCGTGGTCTTTAGGTATATTAGTTTCCCACGGTACGGTAAGTTCTACAAGGACTATGCGTTTCGTAGCTCTAGAAAAAGGAAAATGTCCGGTCTGGATGACGAAACACCCACATCCTCTGGGATTTTGTAGTGCTTTTCATACGTGTCCATTAAAATAGTCCAATCAGGTGCTGTACCCAGGATTGAGTAAGGCTTGTTCCTGGAGTTTGAAGTTGAGCCTTCTTTTACAAAGTTAATTTGTCTTTTGTTTGTCGTCAATCCTTTTGGGCTCTAGCTACCGAAAGGCTCATGGCTTCACGTATGATTTCAAGTACTCTGTCATGACGCCGTGAGTAATGACCCCCATTAAGGAGCACCTTGCATCCCACCAATATGTGCCTTGCTGTACATATCGCCTCTCCACAAGTATAGCAACATTTTTCAGAGGCTTTTCCCCACCTTACCAAGTTACTCTGGTCAGGAGGGTCATTTGGAATGCATTTAGATAAAATTTTAATAAGGCAGGGGACCAGTCATAGATCAAGGTGCGCCATTTTAGAGCTAATGGGATACAGAACTCACCTATGGTTAACCACTCACTTTGCATTTCTAAATTCATAGCGTGCACTTTGTAACTGTCATTTTCGTCTTGTTGTAGAAAGGTTTTACCATGTCTCGGTCTTCCTTTTTTTTTCTCGCACCCAACCCAGCAGTATTTACTTGTGCACCTGCCATAAATTGTTTATGGAATTGAAGTCTAGATTCCAGGTCTGAAGCAGTTTTGTCTTTTGGGAGAGATGTAATTAATTCGTCTTGCGACTTTCCCAAAACATGCGTTTTGTAACTCTTAGGTGTTTGTAAAGTTCAGACGGTTTCTTTAGTTTCAGCCCAAAACTATTGTGATCCCTAAAAGAGTAGAGGGATCAGCCGGATGTGCCAATCCGAACCATGACTTCAATATCTTTATGACATTGGCATCTAGCTTTGCCAGGAGAGTTTTACCGATGTCATATACTAGGAAAGGCCAAGTGAGACGTGATGTGAGGTAGTTGTCATATATCCATGCTTTTTGATATTGCTGATAGGCTGCTGGTCTACCTTATTGAGGTTGTTCATGAAATTTTCAACAACCACCTCTAATGATGGTGTACGTCCTTTGTGATCTATCTTTCTACCAAGAAATTTGAAAGGCACTGCCTCTGCAATTGTGGCAACTCCTTGGCCACTTATGGAGAGTCCCGGATCGTAAGACGTATATTTGGTATTTCTTCTACCCAGACAAAGACAATGACATTTAGATGGTTTTGTCCTCATTCCTCCGTCCATGTACAGAACTCATCGACTTCGTTCAACAATTCTTGACACTGTTTGGGATTACGTGTAAGTATTGCAAGGTCGTCCGCAAAGGCCAAGATTGACTCAGTGTACTTATTGTTGATTTTAAACCGGTAGCCCCATTTCTTTTCACGGGATATTAATTTGTCTACTAAAATATTTATAACTATATTAAATGCTATTGGTGATAAGCAGCACCCTTGGAATAGTCCTACATTGTATTCAAGTGGTTTTGTGTATTCCTTGTTTACTGCTATGACGAATTTTAAGTGGCAATAATAAGAATTAATTATGTCAATAATTTCAGCAGGAAAGTTATACCATTTTAGGGCAAATATCATAAGTTCATGCTGGACAGAACCAAACGCGTTCTCTAGGTCTATCCAGCAGACTGTAATTTGCCTCTCATGTGTTCTGGCATCTTTCAAACTTTCTGCTAGTAATGTATTGTGTTCCAGGCATCCAGAAATACCAGGCAAGAACCCTTTCTGGTGATTGGGCCTGAAATACCTATTGCTAGTCATAAATGTGGTCATTTTGTTTGCAAAATACTGAAAAGATTTTAGAAATTGTATTGGTTAGGGCTATCGGTCTGGTGTCTTTGGGATGAGTTACTTCCTGCTTTTTAGGGATGAGGACAAAATTGCTCTTCAAATGCTACTGGGACTTGCTTTCTTGACCAGATCTTAATGAATATATTCAAGATATGTTTACGAACTGATGGACACTTTTATACACTATGTAAGGAATGCCATCTGGGCCAGGAGCTGATTTAGTAGTTTTCTTTTTAATTTGATAGTTTACTTCCTCTTCACTAGGTGGGGTGCCTTGAAAGCCTGTCAGAGGATCATTAGGTCTTTGGATGTTTGGTTCTACGTACGAGCTCCCGCGTTTAGGCACTTCGTATGTGCTTTTAAAGTGATCGTAAATTTGCGCGTTAGTCAAGATAAGCTTTCCATTTTGCTCCCTGAAAATATTTTTGGAGTATTGAAAAGGTTTTATCAAAGTCTACTTCGTGTTTAGCTCTGTTAAAATTATCACGATTTTTACTAATTTGAAGCGATATTCCTTGTATTAATTTAAGGATTGATCTTAGAGCCCTGGACAGTTGGTGACTTAGATGGTTATCGCCCATGGTTTTAGCTACACGAAGACGTTTTATTAACTCTCTTTTCTTCCTCCGCAATTTCATTTTGAACATATTTTCCTTGCTATTTTGAGCATAACAAGTTGATGGTGGGTAATGTTCCGAGAAGTATGTATATATGGTGTCCTGGAAAGTTTCTACTTGGCTGTTTAGGTCTTGTTTTGGCCCAGGATGTTCTAATAAGATCGCCAAGTTTTCGTCATGAACTTTCCAGGTAGAGTTTTTTAAACTGGGAATGCCAAGACGTGTCCTGATGACAATGGACTCCTGGTAGTTTTCACTATAGTAGCAAAAATTATGCGAAAACAGTTATACGTTAGTTGTTATGGTATATTATCATTAGCCCTAAAAACGTTATGCCTACATGCACACGTTTTAGTTTTAGGCGTGTCTAGCGTCGTTTTTATTCCCCTTTTATTAGTACGCATCAAATCAAATCAGTAAATATTTAATGGTTGTAATTTAGTGCAAAAACTCCGCTAATGCAACCTACGACGTAGTTTATGTTTGTGCAATGTTTTGGTTACTGTTAAATACGTGCTAAATAGTTACGGCTGGTCTAGTCGTGAGAACGGTGGCAGCCGATCCGGAGCCCCGGGTTTAAATTCCACGTGCACCACTGTCTTTTCGGAGTCATGTGAGTAATGGTGCTAACTTAGGTGAACGAAAACATCGTGAGGAAACCGCCATGTACATAGAATCTTTTGATGTCATGTGTCATCCACCAACCCACACTGGACCAGTGTGGTGGATTATGGACATGAACATTGAACATATGAACATATGAACATTGGATCGTATTAGGTGGTCGGTAAAACACTGCACGACTCGAAAAAACGAGTCACACGGTATAAATTTAGATTAAAAGCAGTACCACGGACTCTCGAGAAGTCCGCGAGGTTAAACCACGTCATGGGCACGATGATATATAACCGATTGCCTGAGAATGTACTGGAGTCCCCTACATTACCCATTTTCAAAACTAAACTCAAGCGTTGGCTTATAAGCCAATCTTTTTATGACATAGAAAGAGAATACACGTCTCGAAAAGAAGTTATGTAGGTACAATGAGGTACCCTTTTATTTTTGCCGAATTTGGTTTAGTCCAAATGCTTTATTTGTAATAATTTTCAATTAATTCTCATATTTTGATAATTATAATGTGTTATTTAATATTTTTGGAAAATAATTATTTTAATCACAATATAAATGAATTGCTAAATAATTTTATTTATTTTGCGGTAGCTGAAAGTTTATACATTTAGCCAAAATTGATTATGAATTTACCTATTATAACATGTAATTGTACTGACTTATAATTTATGTTTATATAATTTCACTGTAAAATTGACGTGTACTTCTTGTATGAATAAATGAATATGAATATGAATATGGACTTGACTCTCTCCTTGCGAGAGAGGGCCCCGAGTCCCAGTAGTGGGAATATTTAGTGGGCTGCTTATTGTATCTATTGACACAGCTAAATGTCTGATCGTCACATCAACGTAGCCCTTAATGATCCGTTTTATTCTACTTTAGTAGATAGGGTAAAGGGGACCTTAGCGGATGAGCTCTATCCTTCATAAGTTTCGGCTGGTCTAGTCGGCAGAACGGCGACTGCCGATCCAGAGCCCCCAGCTCAAATTACACACGTTTCGAAGTCATATACGTAATGCCTCTAATTTAAAACGGTGAAAGAAAACATCGCGAGGAAACATAAATGCAATAAATTTAATGTAATACTATGTAGAAAGTGCGAGAAAACTTGAACAAAAACAGTAAAGGTAGAATACTTACTTATACGCAGTTCGGAAAAAACTTTTTGATTGGAACATAAAAAAGTGTTACGAAAAAATGTTTAATGTTTTAATATCATTTGCGTCCACTACATAGCGAGCCGACCGCGCGAAGTAGACGCGCGCCATCCAAATTCATAGCTGCAAACACTTCTCTCCCGTGCCTCGGTGTCCAACGCGCCGCGTTGCGCCGCGACGCGCCGTAATTTGATAGGATTGATATTTTTAACTTCGTAATATATTTTGAATGGAATGTCCGACTTCAATAACTCAAAAACTAATCAATAGGTATTAAAAGAGTCTTGAATAAGAAATAATTTATTTGGATGAGAATTCACACAAATGTGTGGATAACATGGTCTGACTTTGATATACATTTTTATCTACTTTTAAAAGGTAAAAAAGTAGTTGTAACGACGTAACTACTGTAGTTAGACATATGGTACTGCAAGGTTTTTTGTAGATTTTAATACGTTTTACAATATTGTAGAACATTGTTTTGGTCTATCATTAGTACTTTCCGCGGCGTTTGCGATGAAAGCTATTTTATCTCTGTTCTAATTCGACCTTGCGTAGGTTTTAGTTAAAATTTCCGAGGGTTTTTCATTTTTTTTGTGATAAACATAGCCTATGTTACTCAGTGATAATGTAGCTTTCTATTGGCAAAAGAATTTTTGAAATCAGTTCAGTAGTTTTTGAGTTTATTCGTAACATACAAAAATACAAATCTTTCCTCTTTATAAAATTAGTATAGAAGTATAGATTACCTACCGCTAGTTTTGTTGTTTTCTTAAGCCTCTTAAGCGGTGTAATAGTTTGTGCATTGTTTACCACCTCAAACTACGTACGATGGAAGTATCCCAGCAAATACTGTGCAATAACTGCAGCATAAGACAAAAGATCGGAATTCTAATTAGCATTGGCGAGTTAAAGAAGCATTTATTATTCGGTGGTAGCGAAACTTAAAAAAATAATTAGCTGAACAAGCAATTAATTCTCAACTTGACGAACATAGTTTAATTGATGTTAATGTGCGAGGAAAAGGGACCTTTCCTCGCGGTCATCTAAGTTTGTTAAGTGTGGACGATTACCAGAATTATTCCGAATATTCAAAACAGATTGCTCCAGGAAGATGACATTTTTTTAACTTCTTTGCAGAAATATGACGATTCGTTGAAGTGTGTAGAGGTGTAGAGGAACAGTGGACAGATGCTAAGGCAAACTGTTAAAAAAATGACCAGAAACCTGTCACAACTACTTAATTCCTCTTCGGACAACAACGACAGCTCATCAAGTATTTGTGATGGAATCTATATTGGTTTAAACAAAACTGGGAATTATGTGAGTCAAAGCTCCTTATTATTAAGACTTACATAAATTTGGTAATCCAATAAAACCATAATAATTTACTTTTGTATTGTCCGATGAACATCATCGATTGATACGGACCTTTTACAAATACATCTTGAATACAAAAATAATGAAGAAAATATTTGTATCAGAATTAAGATATTCCCTTCTGTGACAATATTTCCATGCAAATGAAGTGTTCATACTAGACAGGCAATTCCAGGATAACGCTGACTTGCCACAAAACCTATGCAATTACCAATTTCCATCTCCTGAATTACTTTTAGAACACAGGCACCAGCTGACTGCTGCTCAAGCAAAAACAACGGATGTGAAGAAGTATAGTATGTATATTTAATTGAAAATGATATGGACAGCAGAGGCTTTCCCTCAGTACTGCTGTACTTGCATTGTAGAGAGTCTTTAGTGAGATACCTAGGATGGGCCAGATACTAGGACCACCACATAAATCGACCAGCAGGGTTATTGGGCTATGGAGCAGTTTTGGACTATAACATAGTTATATAACAGTATTATCAGTCTTTTTTTATCCTCTCTTGCATTGGTTTGAATTTAGCTTCAGTGGAAACATGTTATCTACACTGATTTAAGTTTTTTTTTTTAGTATAAAATGATAGGATGAGCAAGAAATAATGTACTTGATGGTAAGCAAACATAATATGCTTGCCTATAACAACACATTTTCACAAATTATTGGAACATGATGACATGAGCCCAAATCATCAGACCTAGCCCTGCACTGAGCTTGTTACTTTAAGCCTTGTGAAACTATGAAAATTCCATCCGAGAACTATTTCGTGGTAATCAGGTGGTAGTGAGAACTACTATTATTCCTATTTATTCTGTTATGAAAAACGTTTTCAGTAATAAAACCACAGTTATTTCTTTTCTTTTCTGCTCTAATCCGAAAGAAAACATAATTCGAATGTAATTTGACAGTACCTAAACATAACTTTACTTTTGATTTAACTGTAGCTCATTTTCGGTATTTGGGACATTAAAAACACCGAACGTTTTTAGAAGCATTAATAATTCTATTTAGACACTATTAACTGATTCGTTGCGATGGCTAATTTCGCTAACTTTTAACTGTGGCGTCGAGCAAAAATAACGTGACACTGATCAGTGCCTAGCGCCATACGATTAGATGACACGCATCTGTGTTTTCCGCCATGCGGAAAAGAAAACAGTATTTTGACCATTTTTTACACGTTCAAAGCTTGAATACTGTTAGTTTACATTCGAAATTTGACGTGAACGGACAGGCGCGTTGTTTTAAGTGATTAGAAGTGGCAAAATAAGTGTAATTTTGGAAATGGAAGGTAAGTGACTTTTTAATACAGTTGTGCTAAACCTTTTCAGCTTATTTCGCATTTCCTAATGATATTATTGAATATACAATATTAAATTAGGCCTAAAATATTGTTTTACTTATAAAGTCTCACTAACAGCAATACATATGAATACGCTAGATAAATTACAAAAACATATTAATTCTGATATGTATGTCACTTACAAGTGAGCACAACATTTAATAGGTAGTTTTATTTAATTATAAATTAAATTTGAATTTATGGCGTTAACAGAAATTAGAATTACTACTCTAAGAAACTATGCTATGAAAACTGTTGGTGATCGATCAACAATCACATTACTTTTTCCGAATTTTTGTAACTGTCAGTAAAAAGCATTTTGAAAAGTACATACTGCCATATATTTGTTATTAATAGTGGATTTATTGTTTAAGAACTAAGGCGAAAAAGGAAGTACATTCCCGAAACAGAAATCGAGACACAATGTGACAGTGACGAAGAGACAATACCAAATTCACAAGACTGGGACCTACCACCAAGCTGGGAACGGGATTTAATACCGGACAAAAAAA
Organism: Ectropis grisescens; assembly: GCA_017562165.1. Taxonomy (NCBI): domain Eukaryota; kingdom Metazoa; phylum Arthropoda; class Insecta; order Lepidoptera; family Geometridae; genus Ectropis; species Ectropis grisescens. The sequence goes on along the minus strand of CM029772.1, from coordinate 14,276,728 downwards.
ACAACTAGGGATACTGCAACAAATAAAGAAGAAAATATGATGGACAGTGCGACTACCACAGAAAAAAAAAATGGTTGAAAGTGAACCATGCACAGAAACTTTAGTAATGGACAGTGTAAATAGCGTAGAAACTAAGGAATGTGATGTCCCTACCGTACTGGACATACATAGCTGTAAATATTTTGGCCAGTTGGTTTCCAACGAATTATTGCGATTCAAACCATACGAGCGAATTATGAAGATGCAGCAAATATTAGATTTATTAAAATAATCAAATGAATACCAAGAGTTAAATGAAACCAGAGTTTGAATTTAGATATTAATATTTATTGAAAAACATGACATAAGTGGATCCAATCAACCTAAATATACATTTTACAGCATTTACATTTTCGCAGCAGTAACATAAAACATAAGACAATGACTCTTCCGAGGGTTTTAATAATTTGTTAATCTCGCTCACTGCGAAGCTAAGGTCTATTCTAATGACATTGATATCAGTATGTAGGTAAATAAGGATGCGTTTTATAATTTTGTATGACTTGTTTTATATTTATGTAAGTTAGGACTGATTTTTTAAATAATGTATAAGCTAGATTTTTATGATTATGTTAAGAGGTTAATTAATCTTGTTGAAATTGGCAATAATAGTCTTTGGTGAATGACGCTTTGATCAAACAATAAATATGTACCTGATTCTAATAAAAATATTTAAATTTACAAACAATTTATTTGTAGACCATTAGCTCGTAACTTACATAAATAAACATAATAAAAGGAAGTATTTTATTAGTAGGTAGGGTTATCCTGTATAATAAAAGTAGTACTTCCTTTTAACAGTGAATATTTTTATCCCTTACGTAGTACCTACATTTCTCATTATTGACAACATACAAATTAGCTCGATTATGCAAAAAAAACCAAACGAGTTAATCAAAAAATGCTGAACCTCAGACATCTCAACTTATTTTTAATATAAAAGAAGTACATGCATATTATACTTAATTATTAAAAATAATTTCGCGGACTATTTCCAAAAGTTTGCCTTTTTTTCTTGTGTTTGAGTAGGTTCATTAATATTAACAGTTCGACCCCAAGCGGAAGCCCCTAGACACAATTAAATTCTATTGTTATCTAAAATGGCCGCCGCTGATAGGTTAAAGGCTCTGATAATATGAAATGAACGGACACTGCTTAATTTAAATATGAAACTGAACAAACAAATTTCAGGTTTAGCGCTTTTTCATTAACACGTTGTACCTATACATAGTACAATCAGGCGATACAAAAATGAAGGGATATAACTGTGTAGATGATTTAGTGATTTATATGTAAATATTCGTACGGTCGAAGACACAAACGGTGCTAATTTACAACAGACGCATGCATGATCACAAGGTTACAGAGAATTTCAATATTTATGAAATTCTCTGAAACAATCTTTAAGGCATAGGCCTGGGAATCCAGGGCAATCAGGACAACCAGTTATTACAGCAACCCTTTTTTTAGTTTTGGCGTAACAGACCTTGCATCTTTTTCTTAAGGTATTATTACCTCTCTTTGGCAAGTTGGTCGGTAAATGTATTTTCCCCTCTGATAGAGGCCGAGAAAGTTCAAAGGTGTTGGGCATTGGTAACAATTCCTCCATGACACTTCTTCTAAATTGATATAATGTGGTTTTATTAGTTGCATTGTTAGCATTATAAAGTAAATACCCATTCACCAAACATATTTGTATAATATGTACGATGACTTTTTATACCAGCGCAGGGTCTTGTGCTCACAGCAATAATAACTTAGCATCTGATCGTGACGGTCTATTGCCCGCATATATTGATTATATTTTATTTGTACTGCCGGTTTATATTTTATTGTGCGTACACGGCGACTAGTAGTCCCTCGATAGAGACTTTTATGTTCAGTACTTATAAATATCACCTCCCTTTATCTTGCCATTTGGTGATTATAATTTTTTATTATTATGTACTATATACGATTCGCCAGTTTTTAATTTGGTAGTTTTAATTCCGATGGATTTCCGATGCGGTTTGCTCTTAAGGTACCAGTCACGTACGTCTTTTTTCCTATTAGCTCCTCAGCTAATCCCACGCTGGTATAAAAATTATCCAAATATAAAGCATGCCCTTTTTCTAAATATTTTTGCATTAGCAAATGTACTACTTTTTGTGATTTCTACCTCCTACTAGTACGTCTTGTGACCCTGCGTATACATGGATTTTAAAATTATGCCGTTGGCGTCGGCTAAAATGTACAATTTAATGCCGTATCTATGAGCTTTACTTTTGATGTATTGGCGAAAAAATAGTCTCCCTTTCCACAGTATAAGAGATTCGTCAATTGTCAACTCTTTCACTGGGTAATACACTGCATTAACGGTGTCGTTGAATAAATCAATTAAAGATTTTATTTTATAAATACTCTCTGCCCTTTCGATGGTTTGCACATTCAAAGCTCTTAAAATTAAAAAAACCTATCCCTGGTCATAAATAGGCGTGGACTTAAGCGGAAAAAATAATGCGTTGACCAATAATCTACCATTCTATTAAGTTTTATAGTACCCATTAGCAATAGTATGCCGAGAAAAGTTTTTGATTCGGGGACACTTAAATCGGTCCAGTTACTAAAGCGAGCACGTGCAGTAGTCGCTTCAGCTTTTAATTGTTTCCGTACTTATTTGTACATTCCATTATTAATGTTAAAAATGGGAATTTAAAATAAAAAAAATAGTCTAAATAACTATTGATGTCTGCGTTATGTGGCTCCAATATACCACTTGTTCCCGTAAATGATATTTTTGGCATATCACTGGGGTTACCTGGAACCCAACCAGTCGTTTCTTCTACAGAATCTTCCTCTTCATCATTGTTATCGGCGTGATAATCTTCAGCATTTGCTTCCACGTTAGAACTTGCACTGCTTAATTCATTTAATACTTCTTCGTTATTGCCGCTTAAAATCCCATACAATTCTTCGTCTCCATATAAATCTAAGCCTGGTATGTCGTATAACGGATCACTTTCTTGTGGAGACATAATTTGTTCCAATTCCACGCTTATGGGATCTATGGTGGATGATGGTCTAGGTATGGGTGAACTTGGGAGAAGAGCCATATATGGATCTATGCCAGATGATGGTCCAGGAATTGGCCAATCCAAAGGATCTATGTCACACGATGGTCCAGGTTCCGAAGAACTCGAAGAAGGGTATTCCATACCTACAAAAGAAATATTCGAATGAAACTCCGTATATAGTTTTATTTCGACAGTAAAAAGGCGAGACGCTTTAAAGGGGCATTTTATTAGTCTATAAATCCTAATTGGTCTAAAAATATGTACTATGTAGGTAGTGATGTAAATTAGGTGTATTAAAAAAAAGCTAGTAAGTAAGTAGATATCATATTTGGGATTTAGCTACTCTATTTTGAAGATAATGTATTTTTTTTACATAATATTTAGCAGCGGATACACTCTTGAGTGAGTAAGGTTCTCCACGAGAGCGCGGATTAAAGAGCAAGCCAGTGAGTATGAAACGAGAGCGCATCTTTCCCGATTCTATTTTTTTTTTATTTATAGCGACAAGTGAAGTTGACTGCTCTTTGCCTGCACTAAATGGACGCGAACAGGAAAATTTCCCCAAGTATGAAAATAATCTTACTTACTTGAATTTCACGGCAAACAGAGATTCGCGTGCACAGGCTGAAGTCGTCACGATGGTAGATCACGGGTCCAGTTCAAAGCCAAAATCGTCGCAAGGCAAAATCACGATCCAGTAACACAAGCCAAAATCGTCACAATTGCAAATTACGGAGTCCTGTTCAAAGCCGAAATCGTCGCAAGGCAAAATCAGTAGAGTCCAGTAACACAAGCCACGGTCGTCACAAAAACACTTAGCGAAAGTCGGTAAGGTAAATAGGAACAAGTAGAGCACGCACGTCTGGTTACTAAGGATAGCAAACCAGAAGTAAAAGTAATTCAAAAACAAGATGCGCTTACAAGATAAATAGGTTGTATCCTTCCGTGCAAAAATAAAACATACACGCAAGGCATAAGACCGAATATTGTAAATTGTACTTCGTAGGGTCACGCAACTTGCATCCCTCCGGCCGGGGCCGTCCATTGTTTACAACAACTCGTGGTATTTTCAAACCCTTTTTTTTTGCAAGAACTTAAAATTTCATGCAAAATGAACCTTATCGCAGAGTGATTACAGTCCTTGCGGGCCAAAGGTAAACAATATCAACAAAACAGCTCTTTTCTAAGGGTGACAGCACTTTTAGCAAATGCAACTCTCTGTCCTAGCGTTATGACTCATATTAACCATGTTGACCCGCGCAGTTTGAAGCAGCGTGGTATTTTTCTATATCAAGTAGGTACATACATATGATGCATAAATGTCTGATTTATTTGTATATCTATAATTTAGCTTTATATAAAGTTTAATTCTAAATCCTTTTGTGTTTTAAAATAACGAAGAATGTAAATAGATTCTAGACGCCAGAAATATTTAGGTATGATGTCTTACTACATATTTTTTGATTTAGTATTTGTATTTTCTTATTATTCTTAACATAGACGATTATAAATATGAGGACTATATTTTGTATACCGCCAAAATTGTATGACAGTGACCTGCAATATTTCGAGACATTTTACATTTTATCAACACTTCAGGGACTGTGTTATTTCAACGTTATAGATAAAGTTGTCGTTACAATGGGAAAAGAAAATGTTATCGTGCGTTTTTAAAAATGTAGCATTTCATAGGAGACAAAGAAAACCAACAGAAGCAGTGTGATTTTCCCGCTTTAGGGAGTTGGTCGTTTACGCTGTAATAAATATATTATTTATATTATCAAATTCTGCAAATTTAATAAAAGGTTGGTGACTCCTTTTTTATAAAAATCTTACTAAATCCAGAAACGAAGTCTACGAGCTTAAAATACGTGAAAAATTGAAATAGTTTGGTTCTGGCTAATTTTTTTCTTAAACTGAATTGAAGGAGTTATTGTCGATTTTAAAATGACACATATCCGTGCCTAACGCCACACGCGAAAGAAAATGATGACACTGATACGTGCCATCCGCAACGAATCAGTTAATCCTTGCATACTTTCAGTATCACAAAAAATTTAACAGGGTTTTCAATATATGGGACGTGGGCATTGTCCTTTCGTAATTATAATGGGCTGTTTTTTTATACAGAAAACATCGATATTTTTCGGATATCGTTCATCCCCATTGAAAGTTTTTTTTCTTAATTTATGGCACCCGCTGTGACAAATTATGGTTGTCTCTGCCAATGTCCGTTTCGTGGCAGCTTCATAAACGGCAGCGATTGACATTAATTTTATAAAAATTTGGTCGGTTTTTAATTCGACATTACATTTATTGATTACCTTAAAACACAGAACCACAGACTAAGTAGAGAGATACACAGAAATCCCTTAAAACAATAAGGCAACATAAAAGGTTATTATATTAGTACAAAAGGCTATATTACACTTTGTTGGTGGGGAACAAAAAATAAAGTTATTTAACATAAATATATTTCAATCTTATATTATTCTTAATTAATATAATTTTACACAATATACAATTAATTAATGGGGATGAGGAAAGGGACAAGCGAAATTTCATGGATGAAGGACGAGAGATGCTAGGAGGGAAAAAATCATAGAGCGAGCGACTTATTAAGTGAGCCGTTTTCCGACGATACAAAAATAGTTCTAACGTACGCACTAGATGGCGATAGTGTGGATTCATAAATATTTGTCTCTACCATAGACTCTCAAAAGTGTAATTACTATGAAACCCTTCCCAATATTCAGGGAAAAAGTGTAAATCTAAATTATGTGCGAAAACTAAACATTTTGGAGGTTTCCCAAACACATCACTTATTTTAGATAAACTATAATTAGCTTCTCAGCTCAGCTGATGTGTTTGGTTTGTTAACTTTCTATAAACCCCAAATACTTGAAGAAAATTTTTATGCTAAAACAAGTTTTTTAATTTTTAAGTGTTAAAATATTGGGAATAAAAATAGTCAATTAAGTTGATAATGCAATAAAAAAACGTTACAGATCACATTCGATTTTCAATAAAAAATATTTAAAACTCTCGATGCAGAGACACCAACTAAGCACAAGTAAAAGGAAGATTCAAACATATAAATGGCAACACTGATACGAAAATATTTATCTTCGGCTGAAGGACTGGTATCCATGGCCAAGAATAAATAAAAAAATAATAGTGTTGGGACATGAGTTACCAAACAACGAGTATAAAGAACCGCTCTTTAAGTTTTAGTGAACTATGCGAATTAGCTCAACGATTATCTTGTTCCGTGACCGTTATTTTTCGAGGATCCACTATTGTTCAGTAATGCCACTTGGTCAACTGACTGATTTAGTTCGCTCTTACCCGAATTTTATGTTACGTATTCAACGATTTGAATATACTTCGTATTTTTTTTTGTACGTTACATTTCTTTAGCGTCGTTGTGATTTGACGAAATGAAAAAGCGATATTAAAAAGAAAGTTAAGCATTTCTAAAGTATCAGTTCTATCCCTTTCTTTTTCTAGATACAGAAGTAGACTCACGAAGTTTTCCTTAACCGTTTTAAGTTAGCGGCATTGCGCACATATCTTCGAAACGATAGGATCCCAATCGGCAGTTGCCATTCTCCGATGAGACGTGTAACTTTTTGTTTCACGTGATTTTTTTGTATTTTAAGTAATATGAAATAGCTAAATTTTGGAGCGCAGTGCGAATTAAAAAATTTAAATATTGTCTTCTAAAATATTTGAATAAGACCGAACGAACGAAAGATGGGAGTGAATTAGTTCAGCACAGGTATGCGAGCTAAGTTTAGTGTTCCCAGTGGTCCTTACTGTGTGGCTCAGTTGGTTTTTGACATTGACATCGCAATCTCAAACCTACAAGCGTTACTATCGTCGTTTTTTCGAACCATTTTTTTTGTCTCGTCGGAAAATGGCTCAAGTCAATTAAAAAAAAAGTGTGCACTTAAGACCGCACAGCAGAATTGAAAACTAAAATAAGAAATACTTATACTTAAATACCACTAAATAATTTTAATACTTCATTAAAAATACAAATTATTTAGAAATTGAAAATTAGTATATACCTAGCAAGCACAGCAACACGCGAATAACATGGGGCCAAATAATTAATATCTATGCCCAAGAATAAATTAAAAAAAAAATTACGCGGTTCAGGGTAGTGATTCTAAACGCAATCCGAACGGGTCAAATTCGGAATGACAATCCTTGTCTCTGTCAATCTAACAGATAAGACAAAGACCGAGAGATGAGATTCCGTGTCGGATCAATCCGACTGGGTTCAGAATCGCTAGCCAGAAATAGGGTTTGACTAGGAATTTTTTTAGTGCTTGCTATTTATTTATTTTATAGGTATTTCGCTGAAAATGTATATATATGTTGTGTTTGTGCAAGTGCTGTGATGAAAATAGGTATCATTTTGTGTGTTTACGTAGTGTACCTAAGTGCTGTGATAAAACAGTAAAACGAGTATATTACAACAAAAACTTTCTTGCAATGGATGTGAAATGCAAATTTAATATTTCGTGACAAGTTCAATTAATGACATAAGTACCTAGAAGTTAATGTCGGTATAAAAAGATATAAATATAATACACACAGGTTCACAGGGTCTATATTATCTTTCTCGCTCTGACGCGCTTGTTCAACGTATTTTGTTTCTCGCTCTAGCATCACGAGTTCATCCGGAAATTTTTATCATACCCGAGCGTGACGGTTCATTTCATTTAACAGCCCACGAAAATGTTGTCTCAAGAAGTTTTCACTTCAAAAATATGATTCACGTTTCCCTTTTGCAAATCACACGACAGATGCGGAGGCGGAGGTGGATGTACAATTGCTTGAACTTCCGCAGTAACGGAGGCGGAGGCGAAGTTCCGTTACAACCCTAGTTAAGAATAATATAAGATTGTAATAATTTATGTCAATAAGATACCTATGGATGCTGATTATAATAGGTAACTTTATTTTTTGTTCCCACTCACAACGTGTTTGTGAATCCGTCTAACCTTTTGTGTTACCTTTTTGTTTTAAGATAATTAATAAATGTAACGTCAAATTAAACGTACCAAATTTTTATAAAATGGGGCGTTTTCAAGAGACAAAAATACCTGTCAAAGACAGTTTCCAATTTCACCGTAGGTGGTGCTTCTGTTTTATTTTGTTCACTGATTACATTTCATTTTGTTAGAGAAATTTCACAAAACCAACAATGGTGCCACACTTGGCAATATTTAGAACTATCTTTGACTAGTGTTTTTGCATCTGGAAAACGCCTCAATGAGGCGTTAATGTTAATCGCTGCCGTTTATGAAGCTCTCACGAAACGGACATTGGCAGAATGTGACAACCATGTCATCGCGCGCGCCATATGGGGATGGGCAAATAAACAAAATATATCGATATAAATCGTATCGATACTTTCCAAATGTATCGATATATATTTTCAAAAACATTAGATAATTAAAAATGAAAATACAAAATATCTGGCATAATATTGACGTGACAAAGTCTAATAAATCGATGAACAGAAAAAGTGTCCCGTTACGCTCATTGTACGCTTGCGCCGCATATGTCAGTGTTTTGTTATGACGTTGTCACGTTAAATTATCGTTTGTAAACCAACTGACTTTACAGACAACCAATTTTATTATTTATTCATTATGCGTGCATATTTTACTGTTCAAAATTAACCATCACTGAAACCAGTATTCGTCTGCGTTATGTAGGTGTATTACTGCGCATTTAACCACCGTGTTGTCACTAGCTCCGCTCCGACCTACATTTACAATAGTCTGATATAGACATCAGCAGCACTCTTTCTTTAATGTGCTTACCTGTCAATCTGCTCCTATTATCTGGCACTGTTAAATTAACGACTGAAGCTACCCTTTCGGATGATACCGATAAAGCTTGACATAATATTAGATAGAGCGATTTCCGAAAGAACCAGCGTAAAAATTTGAAAATTCATTCAAAAATATATTGGATCTGAATTCCTCTAAAAAAGTGGTTGGTCCAGTTTTTTTAGTATTAGTAATTTATTTTCCAAAAATTAGATTACAAGACAATATAATATGACGGTAAATTAGCAAGAAGTAAACATACAAAAATAGGTATTTCCGTGGGCTCCAAACTAGGCTAAGCCTGTGACTTGGACGCCCTTCCATGTTTACAAAACATTTCCAGTTTTAGAAAGTGCTGACGACTAGGTGCCACAATTTGCGAAGGTAATTTAATGACAAAGATAAATTTCATGCAAATAATAATTAGGCAATTAAATACTATTATTTAGGATAAGATTGTTAAAAATTATAATCTGCCATTGTTAGCAATTTGAGATTTAAAACATTTCCTACAAAACATTTTTGAAATGTTAAATTGCTTACAAACAGAATATGAATTAATGAAATATGTTAATCAAATCAAATTAAGCTTATTGGGGACAGATCCAGAGCTCGGAATCTCTGGCGTAGCTGTTTTCAGATTTAAAAGCTGGTCACGTCTGCACCAGACAAATATTTCATTTATTTTGCTTACATCTGGAGAACGTTGTTCTGAATAAATTTGACACTGAAGAATATTTTGAGCGAATTTAGTTGCTTGTGTTTCATATAGCATTTGATACTGCAATTGGAGAATTAAAGTGGATATGTGCTTGAAAATTCGAGGCAAAATATATAGTTTTCGATATCCGAAAATTAATATCGAAAAGAAAAAAATCGTCGCTATATTTCGATTATTTTCGAAAATAAAATCGATATTTTGATAAATCGATATTTTTTGCCCAAGCCTAGCGCCATCTATTAAAAGAAAAAAAAATTGTTGAGGTTATGTGTTATAGTGTTATGTTTTTATTATCATTTTCGCTATAATCATAACAGATTATCAGCTATTTTATTGTATTTAGATTCATTTATCTTTTTATTTTATATTTTCCTGCATAGACATAAAGGTATAAAGTTCTTTAGAAGATATATCTAACTATTTAAAATGCAAGAAGAGAAGAAAAATCCAAAATTTAAAGTTTTGAAGGAGAAAGTATCTCAAGAAACTCTGCAAGCAGTCAAGCAAATGGGTTTCAAGCGTATGACCAACATTCAGAGTGAAGTACTGTCTACAGCGTTGGATGGAGCAGACATAGTGGCTACAGCTAAAACTGGTTCTGGAAAAACATTAGCTTTCCTCATACCAGCTATAGAAGTTGTGGTCAAAAATTTTGAAAAGCAATTACTAGGTATGTTAGATTCTGCCTACCTACTAACTTTACTACTTATCTGAATACGGTAAGTGATGTTTTTAACCGACTTACAAAAACGAGGAGGTTATCAATTCGAACCCTATGTTTTTTATTTTTTTTATGGATGTTACCTACCTGATTTCTCGAGATTTTACCCCCCCGTACCGATTTTAAAATTTCTTTTTATGTTCGGATGGGTATGATTCCCGAATGGTCCCATATAAATCTTATCGAATTTGGTTAAGTGGTTTTTGAAATGTGAACCAAAAACTAAAATTTCCATACAATTGTCTGGATGACGTAATAGGGATGTTAACAATATTTCGAAACTGCTTTTATTTTGAAGATTGGCTCTTGTTTACCGTAAAAAATAACATTTCATTTTAAAATATTAGTATTTTAGATGAGTTCTTATCATTATTTGAATACAAGCAATCAAAATTGTCGTCGCTAAGATCGCAAACTATAATAAAAAAGCAGAAAAGTAAACAGTTTAATCAGTTTCAACAGTTTGTTTTGCGACAAGTGACTTAATAATTCATTTAGCTGTTTCCAGTCATGTGACAACAGATTAAAAATATTGCATTTAAAGAGACGATCTTCTTAGCATTCCATGGATTCACCGTGCGGGTGCCGGGTCCATCGTGTGGCAGAGAGAGAAAAACTCGAGTAGTTCCCGAGACTTGTGACTCGGGCGTAGGTTTAAGGGGCCCTTTCTGACGTACATCAACACTCACCTTCACCACTCGTTTTCTCTCCTGCCCAGCCAAATCTGATATGAGCCTACTAGTGCAGCTTTAGATACACGTTCTAGTATAGAACTTACAGCACTTCTGGATAAGCCAAGGTCTTTCAGTAGGTTATAGAGAGATTTTGCTGGTATACCTCTCGCTCCCACTTCTACAGCGTATAAACTAACTACATAGCCGTTTTTTGTTAATTCGTTTAGGAGGTCGTAATACTTATTTTGTTTCATCGCGTGGTCTTTAGGTATATTAGTTTCCCACGGTGCGGTAAGTTCTACAAGGACTATGCGTTTCGTAGCTCTAGAAAAAAGGAAAATGTCCGGTCTGGATGACGAAACACCCACATCCTCTGGGATTTTGTAGTGCTTTTCATATGTGTCCATTAAAATAGTCCAATCAGGTGCTGTACCCAGGATTGAGTAAGGCTTGTTCCTGGAGTTTGAAGTTGAGCCTTCTTTTACAAAGTTAATTTGTCTGTTGTTTGTCGTCAATCCCTTTTGGGCTCTAGCTACCGAAAGGCTCATGGCTTCACGTATGATTTCAAGTACTCTGTCATGACGCCGTGAGTAATGACCCCCATTAAGGAGCACCTTGCATCCCACCAATATGTGCCTTGCTGTACATATCGCCTCCACAAGTATAGCAACATTTTCAGAGGCTTTTCCCCACCTTACCAAGTTACTCTGGTCAGGAGGGGTCATTTGGAATGCATTTAGATAAAATTTTAATAAGGCAGGTGACCAGTCATAGATCAAGGTGCGCCATTTTAGAGCTAATGGGATACAGAACTCACCTATGGTTAACCACTCACTTTGCATTTCTAAATTCATAGCGTGCACTTTGTAACCGTCATTTTCGTCTTGTTGTAGAAAGGTTTTTACCATGTCTCGGTCTTCCCTTTTTACTCGCACCCAACCCAGCAGTATTTACTTGTGCACCTGCCATAAATTGTTTATGGAATTGAAGTCTAGATTCCAGGTCTGAAGCAGTTTTGTCTTTTGGGAGAGATGTAATTAATTCGTCTTGCGACTTTCCCAAAACATGCGTTTTTGTAACTCTTAGGTGTTTGTAAAGTTCAGACGGTTTCTTTAGTTTCAGCCCAAAACTATTGTGATCCCTAAAAGAGTAGAGGATCAGCCGGATGTGCCAATCCGAACCATGACTTCAATATCTTTATGACATTGGCATCTAGCTTTGCCAGGAGAGTTTTACCGATGTCATATACTAGGAAAGGCCAAGTGAGACGTGATGTGAGGTAGTTGTCATATATCCATGCTTTTTTGATATTGCTGATAGGCTGCTGGTCTACCTTATTGAGGTTGTTCATGAAATTTTCAACAACCACCTCTAATGATGGTGTACGTCCTTTGTGATCTATCTTTCTACCAAGAAATTTGAAAGGCACTGCCTCTGCAATTGTGGCAACTCCTTGGCCACTTATGGAGAGTCCCGGATCGTAAGACGTATATTTGGTATTTCTTCATTTATAATAAATTTACTACGTAATATTAAATTATAATAATGTGATAATTATAATAATGATGTGATGTGGTGTGTAATGTGCGACCCGGCACCCGCACGGTGAATCCATGCTAAGAAAATCGTCTCATTTTTGATATTCTATTAATGCAAACTGTCGTAAAATTAACATTAAACATTAATGTGTGATTAGTGTTAACATCCCTATTGTAGATTTCAAAAAAGTTATGAAACTCGAACCTGTCACTACAAAATAGGATAAATACGTTTATAAAAACTTGTTTTGCACTAAAAAGGGTATACAATAAACTGTTTTCATACAAAGAAATTAAACCAACTTCAAAACCACAAATAGGCACTCAAAAGCGAAAAATAAATTAAAATCATTATGAGATGGTCAAATAATGATTAAATTACTTTTATGATGAAATTATTTTGTAATACATATTTCTTTCAGGGACTTGCTGTATTATTATATCCCCGACAAGAGAGTTAGCACTGCAAACATATTCAGTTCTTCAAGAGCTTATATCATTTCATAATAATATCACTTCTGCTCTTATTATTGGAGGTGAAAGTAGAAGAAAGCAGACCACTCAACTTGAACAAGGTAGCATAATTATTATTCTCTAAAATTGTTTAGGTCAGTTTTGACTGGAAACAATGCCCTTCAAACTGGAACAGAGTGATGTTTCGACATTTACTTTGTGAGGTATACCAGCAAAATCTCTCTATAACCTGCTGAAAGAACTTGGCTTATCCAGAAGTGCAGTAAGTTCTATACTAGAATGAGTATCTAAAGCTGCACTAGTAGGTTCATTTCAGATTTGGCTGGGTAGGGAGAGAAAAACGAGTAGTGAAGGTGAGTGTTGATGTACGTCAGAAAGGGGCCTCTTAAACCTACGCCCGAGTCACAAGTCTGGGGATCTACTCGAGTTTTCTCTCTCTGCCACACAATGGACCCGGCACCCGCACGGTGAATCCATGGAATGCTAAGAAGATTGTCTCATACTAGTAAAGTTGTGGTACCTTCCCAGGTGGACTGGACTATGCAAAGACTTTACATACTGACATGTTCTTCATTAAGCTATTTACCATATTTATATTATCATTGCCAGTTTTTTAACCCCGACCAAAAAAAGGGTTATAAGTTGTTATAAGTTTGACGTCGATGTCTGTCTGTCTGTCTGTCTGTCTGTCTGCCTGTCTGTCTGTCTGTCTGTCTGTCTGTCTGTCTGTGTGTGTCTGTCTGTGGCACCGTAGAGCTCAAACGGATGGGCCGATTTCGATGCGTTTTTTTTTATTTGAAAGTTAATTACCGTGCGGGTGTTCTTAGCTATGTCTGGTTAATATCGATTCAAAATGGCCGCCTCCACAAAATGGTGGATAAAATATTTCTTCACAACCTACCTCAATATGGGTATCAAATGAAAAGGCTTAACTAGTAGAGTACTATACGCTATAACAAATTACAAATCCAAGATGGCCGCCACCACAAAATGGCGAATTAAATTATTTTTTTCACTACTACTTCAATATGGGTATCAAACGAAAGGGCTTGATTAGTAGAATACTTTGCACTATGACAAATTTCAAATCCAAGATGGCCGATACCACAAAATGGCGAATTACATTTATTTTTTCACAACTCCCTTAAAATGGGTATCAAATGAAAGGGCTTGACTAGTAGAATGTTGTACAGATAACAAATCTTAGGTAGTCGGGGGTTAGTCAAAATTTTGAAGTTATACTTCTTTAGGTGCGTTATGAAAAAATGATGAGAGTGAAATTTTTAGATGAAATTTTTGTGCACCTGTGACACAAAATTAACAGTATGAAGTCGTCTGCTTAAGGTGGTTCGATTTTCATACTAATCTATTTGACCATTCATCGGCAACGAGAGTATAATTTTACACTGAAATGACTATAGTTGGCATTTAAATTGGTCTTTATTTGCGGTATTTCATATTTAGTTGAAGAAAATTGTAGATTAATAGTAGAAATAACATCGAATTTTTTGTTCATTTATGTCAATGTGTGAGTGAACACAGATAGTGTCGTACGGTTGCCGCTACTAGTCATAGAATACATAATAGTAATTATACGGCGAAGACGCGCGACGTTGCCAGCTCGTGACATACGCGGGTAACGCGCTGTTGCCGCTCTTCTCTGTCAACTTTGCTCAGCTGGCTCAGCTCAAGAATCAAATAAATTATTGAAAGATTGGACAATGTATTGCCAGTATTTGAATGTTATATATTGGATAAATTTTCGGTGGCGATAAATTTAATAAAATAAAAGAAGTATAACTTCTCACGCGCGTACATAAGTACACGCACCCATTTTTTTTAATTTTGTTCTTGTTATCAGATATCAGCTCTAAGTAACATACATTTTTCAGGGATTCATATTGTAGTGTCAACACCTGGCAGACTTTTTGATCACATGAGAACAAAGGAATTTGAGTACAGAAATGTGTCACTCTTGGTATTGGATGAAGCTGATAAAATATTTCAGTATGGTTTCGAAGAAGATGTTAAACAAATTGTTAGTAGATTACCAAGTGAGTTGTCTTTGATTATAAATTTGAATGCCAAGAATTGTTTAAAATTATCCTACTAATATTATAAAGGTGAAAGTGTGTATCTATGTTCCCAAATAATGTCTTTGGCTGATGGGATTTAATTGAAATTAATGAGTAGCTCATCATTTGGATTAACAAAGAGGCTATTTTTTGTCCCATTAAAGTTAGTGGTTGTCTAACCATTGGGCACAGCCTAGTATTTCTATAATTTTCAGCTATTTATAAATATTGTTCAAAGTTATTTATGTTTTGAACACATTTGTATTAGAGTAGAAATAGGTTATCCTCTCATCAATCATAATCTAGATACATATATCTATATATACAGCGTGGCGCTTTGGTGCCGACATTAAATTAACACACGGGTAGGGTTACTGACCAGTAATCATACAAAAGGAGTGAAAAATAAATATTCGCTTATTTAAAAAAAATCTAACAAACTAAATAATTGTATCAACCGATCGAATAAAAATCAGCCTGTGCACTAGATTCATTCAATAACTTCCGTTGTGTGAGTAAGTTGCGTGTGAGTAAAGCTGGCAACGCTCAACTCAACAATTTATTTAGCTTCTTGTATGCAAAATACTATTATGCGATTACCGGCATGTATATAGTCTGCTAAAAGAATTTTGTTGAATTGTTCAGGCACTTTAATTTCTTCAACATTTTTGAACCGCATTTTTGATACACCAGCCGATTTATTTTTACTTCCATATAGTGATGACTTTATGTCGTTTAATGCAGGTAATTTTTCTATCAAATCCATCCCAGAATTTGCTTGCTCATAAAGTGGCTCTAATTTCCCCGCAATCAGGTATACAATTACACCTGTAATCAAACTATGACTTTTTTATTGGTTGAGATGCTTTGTTCTTAAAAAGTTTCGCTACAATAAGAGAGATCGTGTTCAATTACAAACACCTACATTTCATTATAGATACATTTGCTATAGTTAGATTACATTGACAAAACACTGAAAATAAATATTATTTTTAATGTCCCAACGTCCGCCACTGGTGGACGTTGGCACAAAAAATAATGCACTGTTCCAACGTCCCCCACTGGGGCCGGTTTTAGTGGTGGACGTTGGGAGTATACCCACAGAAACCTGCTGAATTGGTTAGCCTACAACATTCTTTAAAAATAAAATAAAAACAACTTCTCGCGATAAGATTTGGTTTGAAAATTTGAATTTCATAAACAATTTACCTAACCAATAAAACCCTTTCAAATAAAAGATAAATTTGTTTGAAATCTAATTACGATTATGTAAGTAAATAAAATTAAGAATGCCTTAAAAACAGTAACTAGGTAGGTACCTATTAGTTGTAGGGATAGTTGTAAGTACCTTTACACCTCTACCTCTACATGCCTCACGCACGAAGCGGCAACACCGCGCCTACTCCGGCGCGGCGCCGCGCCGGGTAATCCTATGAAATTTTAGGTACATACATCGAAGCCAAACTTTTTTGATCTGCATTTTTAAAATAGTCCACGTGACCACCACTTTCGCGAACACTAAACCTTATTAAAAATGAAAATGACAACGAATGCTTGCCAATAAGTGTCCAGGTGAAGCCGCAATCTGTGATGCTCTGGGAAACTTGCACTTTGTCGATGACTTGCTTTGGGCGACAAATCGTTATTGCAAAGGCAGTTATTTGATGGGTTTCTGTGTAAACTAAAGTCATGTCTCCATACTATGGAGTTCCACAACACCAATTAAATAACTACTCACAAAACAAAATCACAACATAAAGGTACATAACAAAAAGGCGTCTTTATCGCGGTATCTAACCTAATCTAATTGACACTGACTCTTAAAACAAATTACATTAAATAAACGACAAAAATAATGCGTAAGTCTTTTTCGCGAATAATTAAATTACTTAATTACCTAGCTAAGGATTTAAAACAGTAAATTAGATATTTACAGTTAAAGTTTTAGCGCGAGATATGTGTCAAGGACAACGGTCAACGAGTGAACTAGTGGAGAGAAGGACAAGAAATTAGACGAGCACATCCTCTCTGCATTTCATTAACTCGCCCACAAACGCATGTGTTGTCTTATCTCTTTCTAATGTATTTTCCTTTCAACTGATTTTCATTGATAAAACATATGGATCTGAGGTCTGCGACCTAGTGACGTTGTGACTTACATTTTTAGATACAGGTTGCTTTGATTTGGAATTTTTGAAAATTGCAAATAACTCAGTGAATAAAAACGATACACGAAATTTAATTTTACAGAATGCTTAAAAATATGATTTGTGATATGTGGTTTCATTTAATGTCGGCACCAAAGCGCCACGCTGTATATATATATATATATAAATATAAATAAAATTGAAGTGTTGTTTGTAATACATATTAAAATAACCACTTTTTACTACCTGCATAAGAATGTAAAGACAGTACCTTCATGCACCTAATTTTTTTCCAATATTTGTGTCTGTCTGTTTTTTCTGGCTAATCTTCGAAACAGCTGAAGCGATTATGTCGGGCTTTCTCTACTAGATAACTCATGTTCCAATGGATAACTTAGGCGAAACTTATCTGAGAAAAACACAAAAACAAACAGAAAGAAACAGAGTTCTGCAAAATAAACAAAAACCCATAAAATGGGCATGAAACCATGGCTATTTTTGATAGTGTTTAATGCAAAATGATCTGTTTTTCAGAAAACAGACAAACAATGTTGTTTAGTGCGACACAATCAGAAAGGACAGAAGCTTTAGTGAAATCTGCTATGAAGGAAACTACGCAAAACATTAACACAGATGAAGACAATCTCAAAGCTACTGTGGACGGATTAAAACAAGGGTAAGATTTAATATTCCACTAGCTATTCTTTAGCTATCCTGATTTCTATATACAGGGTGACTGGTGCAGGACCGGCCATAGCAAAATCACGCATGGAGGAGGTTATATGCTACCTATTAAAGCTTACTTTCCCTAACTAAAGTTTTATAGTTTAGGAGATAGGTTAATTTTTAAACCTTTTTAAAAATTTCCCGAAATTTGACCTTAAAGCTGCTATAACTTTTTTTATTTAAAGTTCTAGTGAATTATTCTTTTTTTTTGTTAGCACAGACAAATGTTTGATCAAACCTACGTCGGAACTCCGCTTAAACAAGGATAAAAAAAAGATATTACGCTTGAAAAAGGAAAAATTACCGAAAATAAAAACATTAAGATCATTTTATTTTTTAATAATTAAAAAACCACAAAGTTTCAATAATTTATTTTACTATAAATAACTTTTCTAGTTCATCACCTATCCAACGGTACCAAATTTGTATCCAAAAAGTTATTAAATTATAAAAAATCGTGATTTCTATTGTAAATGCCGGTCTACTCAGGTAAAGGTTTATTGTTACTATTGTTAAACAAACAGCGGCAATGGTCCCTTAGCATGACGTCAGAGCTTAGGAATGCGATGTCATGTTTTGTCTCTTTCTTACGAAAAGGAAGGGCCACGCCAATCTGATTTTGGAGAGAATTCACTGCATTGAATATCATGTTCAGTCGTGTCTTACCGCTCCTACGTACTACCGACCGTGCTCTGTTCTGTTTCACCATTCCTTGTTATTAGTGAACTGTTATCTTGTTGATTGTTTTGTTATTGACTGTTTTCGTTAAGTTTCGTTATTGTTTGTTTTCGTATTCAAATGCCTGAATACACAAACGAAGAATACGCCGATATGCTGTTGGCGTACGGCGCTGCTGACTGTAATGCCCGTGAAGCGCGGCGTATTTACCAGGAGCGATTTCCAAATAGAAGTGTACCTCACCGAAACACATTTTCTACAACATATCGCCGGTTAAGGAAACGGGTAACTTAAACGCCAGAGAACCCCGAAACAGTGCACGTCAATTACCTGTCGAAATTGACGAGCAGATTTTGGCAGCATTTGAGGAGGACCCCACTACTAGTACCAGAGTGGTAGCTGAAGCTTTGGGCGTCAGCCAATGGAAGGTCTGGACAGTAATGCATCGTGACAATCAACACCCATATCATTACACACCAGTTCAAGGTAATTTTAATTAATTTATTTAGATTAATTAGCTTAGATGTTACAATGTATTTAACAATGTTTTTTTTTTAGTCGCTACAACTATGTGAAAAGTACATTCACGAATCAAATTTAATAACCATTAAGAGTTGGTTTTGGCTTGTTGACAGGGTTTGAAACTGGTGACTATGCAAGGAGGACGAATTTTGTCGCTTGATTCTGCACAGAGATGTCGACGACCCAACATTCCTCAAACGCATATTGTGGACCGATGAGTCACATTTCAACCGAGAAGGAATTCACAACTTCCACAATTTACACCATTGGTCCCCTAATAACCCACACAATAAGAGGGTAACATCATTCCAGCGGAAATTTTCTGTGAATGTATGGGCCGGTGTGATTGGTCGGACTATCATTGGGCCCCATTTCCTACCTGACATCTTAAATGGGGAAAATTATCTAGAATTTTTAATGGACGTCTTGCCTGATCTGCTGTCGGAAGTTTTAAACGACGAAATGCCCATTGTGTTTCAACACGATGGGTGCCCGGCGCATTTCAGGCTGGAAGTCCGAGAACTACTCAACAACACATTTCCTGAGTCATGGATAGGGAGAGGTGGACCAATTGAATGGCCGGCCCGATCCCCAGATTTAACACCTCTGGATTTCTACGTTTGGGGTCGAGCCAAAGAGCTGGTCTACAATAAAGGACAAATTAACACAAAAGAGGAGTTGATACAAAAATTAATGATGCTTTCGTGATTATGAAAGAAGAGATTAGATTAAATTTAACTACGACAGAAATTAGGAAGAGATGTCGGGCATGTATTAGAAATTGCGGACAGCAATTCGAGCAGAACCTAAAATAACAATGTCCTTTCAATGCCCGATATCTTTTCCAATTCACAATTTTTTCTTACTCGTATCATTGTATTCGTCAAAATAAATAATGTACCATTAAGCACTTGTTTTATTTAATTACTAATACCAACACTGACCAAATTTTGTTTACTATTATTGATTAAATTAGCTTTAGAAATCTGAAAATCCTATCAATTACTAGCTGCTAAATATCCACATTTTGTAGTACGTGTGTTTGTACGATGAGGTTTTAGATATGTACATGTAGTTTGTACATTTTTTGTTATACATTTGGTACCGTTGGATAGGTGATGAACTAGAGAAGTTTATTTAGAGTTTATAAATTATTGAAAGTTAGTGGTTTTTTAATTATTAAAAAATAAAATGATCTTAATGTTTTTATTTTCGGTAATTTTTCCTTTTTCAAGCGTAATATCTTTTTTTTTTGTCCTTGTTTAAGCGGAGTTCCGACATAGGTTTGATCAAACATTTGTCTGTGCTAACAAAAAAAAAGAATAATTTACTAGAACTTTAAATAAAAAAAAGTTATAGCAGCTTTAAGGTCAAATTTCGGGAAAATTTTAAAAAGGCTTAAAAATTAACCTATCTCCTAAACTATAAAACTTTAGTTAGGGAAAGTAAGCTTTAATAGGTAGCATATAACCTCCTCCATGCGTGATTTTGCTATGGCCGGT
Source organism: Ectropis grisescens (assembly GCA_017562165.1). Lineage (NCBI taxonomy): Eukaryota > Metazoa > Arthropoda > Insecta > Lepidoptera > Geometridae > Ectropis > Ectropis grisescens. Next base: position 14,256,006 of record CM029772.1, on the reverse strand, counting down.
CCTGCACCAGTCACCCTGTATGTATAGGTATTACCTAGTGTGGGAGACAGAGTTCCCAAAAGTGAAATCACTCTCGCTCATACAGCACGCTTATTACTAACCCTTTAGTAATTAAGTTTAAAAAAAAAATGTTTGTAAATGTATAATAAATTTAATTTAATTTCATAAGGCAGGGCGAGAAAGTGAACACTTTGTGTCCTGTTTCAGATACAAGCTAAAACTACTAATGAATATTTATTTTCTAGAACCTAGAACCAGTTCGAGATTATCCACTCCCTGCGCAAACATAAACATTTCTTGTATCTGCAACCAACAATCTCAATTCAAAATGTACCCCGAGATGATGCCCTCCATCTTTGTATTGAGATCGTTGTCTGTTACTGTAACAAAAGACGATAAAAAAAGCGTTCGGTTTCGGTGACTGGGAAACTAAGCGTCTACGTTTGCGTAGCAATAGGCGTGTCGACAGGTCTTGCAATTATATTAAATTATTTGATATAATGACAGTATTTAAATAGAATAAAATATATACCAATTTTAACTTTGATATTTTTTAGTTTAACATACTTTATGATCATTCAAAGATGGACGGGCAAGTCCATTTTAAAAGTACGAAATTATTAGAAAATGTGTTTACCATTGGATAACCCATTCAATTTTAAGTTACTTTTGTTATGAAACCAGTTTCCTAAACGCCATATTTAATATAGCTACCATACAAACTTTACGCGCGACGAATAGAAAATACGACCGTGACGTCACGTTTCTGTAGCGATTTGTATGAAGCGTTTTTGGGAGAGTCCAAAATTGTGATTTTAAAATCGTGATATCACGGGAAGTTTTTAAGATAACAAAGTAATTCTTTCACCTATGTATCAGTTATTGAGAAGCCTTTTGATGGCACATTAAATCACAAATGAGTCGTCATGCCTATTGACAGTATTGTACTTGTATTAAAGCACAGAATATTTAGAACAGTACGTACGGCATATTCATAAATATTGGCCGTTTAAATGTGCACATGCGTACTGGGTGTCCTCTGTCGTGTACACATTAGCAAAATTTATATGAGACTCTCGGGGTGGTTGCAGATTCATCTATGCCGTGAGTGTCGTGATTGTGATCGCGCGCATTCAAGGCTATTCATTTCGCAGTACTACATTTTTTATTTGGTTGTTTCCAAATAATTAAGTTACGGCTGGTCTAGTCGGGATTCGGGAGAACGGCGACTGGCGATCCGGAGACACCGAGTTCAAAACCACGCGCACTACTGTCTTTTCGAAGTCATATGCGTAATACAGCTATCTTAAAAATGGTGAATGAAAACATCATGAGGAAACCGACATGTACTCGTACCTAGAATCTTTCGAAGTTATGTGTCATCCACCAACCCGCACTGGGCCAGCGTGGTGGAGACTTTGACTCTCTCCTTGTGAGAGAAGACCCCGAGTCCCAGCTGTACGAGCATTTAGGGGTTCTTTATGTTTCCAAATAATTGGGAAACGACCTCGTTGAAAACGATACGAGTAGTATTGTAAATAGGGCGTATTAATTGGTTGCTTCATTGCAATTATGGTGTAGGTACGCCGTGGCATAGAATATACAGTAAAAATATGAATTGTTAATTGAAATGTTATTTTTCCAGATATTACATTTGCGATACAGAATATAGACTATGGTGGCTGCACAAAATACTCAAGAAAACTCAAAATTTCAAAGTGATGGTATTCTTTTCAAGCTGTAAATCAGTTGTATTCCACTATGAGTTTTTTAACACTTACTGCCAATTTCCTGTGCTTTGTATCCATGTAAGTATGAGATTTATCATTTTCAGTTAATATTCAAACAGCATAATAAATAAATTAAATCTTACTGTATAAAACACCTGATTTCAATTAATAGTAGTTTTAATCCATACTAATATTATAAATGCGAAAGTAACTATCTGTCTGTCCGTCTTTACAGACTAAACCACAGAACCTATTTTGTTGAAATTTGGTGCATCGATAGAATAGATCCTGAGAAAGGACATAGGGTCCTTTTTATCGCGGAAAAGGGGTTGAAATGGGGGATGAAAGTTTATCTTGAGTTAGCTCAACATTTTACATTTATTACACGCGGACGAAGTCGCGGGTAAAAGCTAGTGATTTATAATGAGCAATAAACTAATTGCTAATCTTTTTTGTTATTGATCGTATGTTCCATTAACAGATGGCGCCTCAATAGGCTATGTCGATTAGTTTTTCAACCCAAACGAAGTTGGACGGGTCACTAGTAGCCGCCTAAATAAATATTGATGGACACTTCTCACACAACACCATCCAGCCCAGTGCTTGAACAATAACTTGTAATTAATATTAAATAAAAATAAGAATAACAAACTGACCTTCCCTTAGAGATACTCTGATGATTCAAGAAACGCTCAAATGACTGCAAATACTGCTGCAATACACTCATGGTTAGATATACACATTTGAATGAAGTTTGAATGCATCTTACCAAGTGGCAGTGTAACGTTGCCGTTTAGTAAATTAATTAATTAGTCATTCATAATTCACTATTGCAGGGTAAAATGAATCAAGCAGACAGGACGGCGACGATAACAGATTTCTACAATGCTGAAAAAGTTGCATTATTTTGCACAGATCTCGCTGCCAGAGGGCTGGATATTCCTGCAGTCGATTGGATCATACAGTTCGACCCTCCTGCCGACGCCAATGTAGGTGTAATTAATCTTTATTTAGTACTAGCGGCCCGTTCCGGCTTAGCTCGGATAATAACCCAGATACCAACTGCAGCGCCATCTGCCGGGCCGATTTGTGAATCTAAACCATCCAAGGCCCTACCCAATCGTATACAAAAAAAAATCATTTAAATCGGTCGAGCCGTTTAGGAGGAATTCACTTACAACGAAAAGTGGCATTGATTTTTATATACACACTAGCGGCCCGCCGCGGCTTCGCCCGTGGTACATTTATATAACCTATGGCATATGATTATGTACGAATGAAAGAATGGTGAAAGATTTTTTAAATCGGTCCAGTAGTTCCCTAGATTAGCGCGTTCAAACAAATAACTTCTTTAGCTTTATAATATTAGTATAGATGCACATCAAAGATACGTTTATATATCAAGTGACATTTTACCATCATATAAATATCGACATCAATATACGATGCTTACGTCAGAACGTCACTCAATTGTTTTCCCTTTCTGGAACCTCTCCACTAACACCACTGACAATTTGAAAATTTGAACTTTATGGTATAGTAACAAATTTCAAATTGAATTATTATTACGAATCGTTTGTATGGGAAAAGGAAAAGGGCTGGTTTAAGATTTTCCCAGCAATTATTCGAATTTTTCTCGCCGTAAAAACCATCCTTGGACTTCAACGAACATTTAAAAAAAGAATTGGTCAAATCGGCCGAGGCGTTCTTGAGTTATGCGCTTACCAACGCATTTTGCGATTCATTTTTATATTATAGATATAGAATATAAATAATACGAGTAGGTACATACATATAAAAGACAGCATACTTTTTGTCATCATCATTATTTTTAGCCTTTCATCTTATTTCATAGTTAAGTTAGGTATCCACATAGATCTCTTCTGTGACACGCTACTCAGTCCTATTTTAGGCTTTTCTTCCCAAGACAACATCTGCTTGTATATATTGTCACTTCAGCGAGTTTGACGTGATAACGTTTTATAAATCGATTAACGACGATGTTCGATGAATGAATGAAGTACGGAAAAGTGGCACGTACCGCCTGAGCCAAACTTGTAAGCGAGAGTGCGCAACAAGCAATAGAGAGGCACGATCGGCCCAAGCGTTCGGCTTGTGACCCATTTATCTCTCTTCCACTCCGTCGGCCGATGCGTTCGAATAGAAGAGAAACAGCGGCGGTAGTAACTCTGCCTGCGAAGCCGAGGGTCGTGGGTTCGATTCCCACCCAGTGTAAATATTTGTGTGATGAATTCAAATGTTTGCACTGTGTCTGGGTGCTAATTAAAATTATATTTATGTATTATATCAGCTCTCTGGCCGCCATAGTACAAGCTTTGCTTAGTTTGGGGTCAGATGGTGTTGTGTGTGAATTGTCCACCAATATTTATTTATTTATTTATTATATTATATTATATTTCATAAAATTATGCTATTTTTGTTATAATATATTGTTTTCTTTTGACGTAATATCGTAAAATTATCGCCCGTAAATCGATTTTACAGACAACAATTTTTATTTCTTTATAATATTTATCATCGAAATTTGTATTTTCAGGAATATATCCACAGAGTAGGCAGAACAGCTAGAGGAGTAGGCGCCGCGGGCAATGCTGCTTTGCTCCTCCGACCAGAAGAAAAAGATTTTGTTAGCTATCTGCAGGAGTCAAAAATATACTTAGACAAATATGAAGCCTGGAATTCATTTTACAACTTACAGCCCAAGGTTAGTCCCGTGATGTACCACCTACTATAATTTAAAATTTGGAAGCAATCGAGCTTGGGATGTAATAAAGAGGTGAATTCATAGTTAGGTACCTTGAATAAAAACGTGATAAAGCTGGACTGCACTGACTTATGATGCCATATAGGCTAGGCAAGAGTGAACAAACATTTTTTTTGTTTAGTCCTGCCAATGCTTGGAAGTAGCTAAAAGTAATATGTTAAAATTGATAAAATATCTAAGAACTCAATTCTTCTTAAAATGTATAGTCAACGTAAACCCAAGATTCATGTTTGTTTGTTAAAATGTGGCATTTGGCGAAATTGAGAACTATCTTTGAGAGATCAATTTACATCCTCAAAACTTCTTATTTCTTTCGATTTCAGGTTGATGCTGCCATGGCAGATCCGGAGATCCAAAAGTTAGCAGTTGAGGCCTTCGAAGGCTATATGAGGGCGATGGAAGTTCGGAAACAGAAACACATATTTAACGTTATTTCTATGGATGCGGATGCAGTAGCTAGGTCGTTTGGTTTGAAAGAACGGCCTGACGTTGACGTTCGTAAGTTTTATTTTCTCTTATTTTGAGTTATGTGCCATTGATCAGTTTAGTAAGAATACTAAGTAGTCTGTCTCTCAGTTGCTGGTGCTAAAACTTTTTTGAAGTGAAATCTTCTTTTGGCGCACCACATGCAGATTTTCCATGGGCTGTGAATTGAGTTCAAGCGTCACGTTCGAAAATGAAAGAAATCTTCGGGTAAACTCTATTCTTTACTTATATTTTTTTATAATTTAGAGTGACGAGACGAGCTGGACATGTGCTTGATGGTAAGCAAAATGCCAGCCACATAACAGCACAGTGACACGCAGCTATTGGAACATGAAGAGTCCAAATAATTACCTAACACTGCACTGCGCTCGTCACCCAGAGATCTAAGATATTATATCTCTAAGCCCTGTAATTTTTCTGGTAACATTGCCCTTCAAACCGGAACACAGTAATGTTTGCACATATTCTATTATATTCTTAACTTCGGGGATCTAGATGACCATGGTCATGGCCACGCCTTCCCATTTCACCCGCGTAGTTTCCAAAGTGAGCTATGAAATTTTGAGTCATTAGTTTTCACTTCTATAGGCAGTCAGTCCCTAATACTGAAATTTTTTTTTGTTTACCGATTTTGGATTTCAATAGTTTTTCTTGCGATGCCCAGTCATCATATTTAATTTATTTGATGTAGCACTCATTGAGTACAGTAGGTAAGATTAGGTTAGAGAGGGCCCTATGCCTTCTGCCTTTCTTCTGTAGAGATCATGTGAGCTGAGGCGAATTGTAATAGGTCTTTAAAACCCTTAGTTTGGTGTAAACAACAACTTGTAGTTTCACAAGGATCTCTTGTTTCAGGAATTGGATTTAGTAAAAAACATAGACCAAGAAAGAGAATGGCGGCGGTGCTTGCGGCGCAAAGTAATTCAACAAAACTTAGACGAATATGAAGAATTTGAAGTTACGAAGTTGAAGGTATTTTCATCATTGTTGCTATAGTAAGTACTGTGAGATACATAACATAAATACGTGTATATTCTGTGAATATAGTTACTAAAATAAAAAAAATGTTATTTTACAAGTTGTTTTTCTTATATTCAATCTTATATCTAAAACTTATCAGATCTATGAGTAAAAAATATATGAGCGATATCTATAGAATCTGACTAGATGACTGAAGATAAATATATATTACAAAACTTGTGACAGATTGGCAGCTGCTGAAATTATATGAATTATTCATTTTCCCACCCTAATGTGGAACTCGGATATGCATATTCATCTATCCACACCAGACACCTGGGTACCTAATGGGCCGATAGATATCAATTTTCATCATTTTTAGGGTTCCGTAACCAAATGGCAAAATACGGGACCCTTATAGATTCGTCATGTCTGTCTGTCTGTCCGTCCGTATGTCAAAGCCACTTTTCTCCGAAACTATAAGAGCTATACTACTGAAACTTGGTAGGTAGATGAAATCTGTGAACCGCATTAAGATTTTGATACAAAAAATAGAAAAGAACAAACATTTTTTAGGGGTGTCCCATACATAGAACTGAAACTTATTTTTTTTTATCAATACCATACGTGTGGATTATCTATGGATAGGTCGTAAAAAATGATATCGATGTTTCTAACATATTTTTTTCTAAACTGAATAGTTTGCGCGAGGGACTTTTCCTAAGTGGTAAAAAGTGTAGACCCCTGTAACTTCTAAAATATGACATAAAAAAAAGTGTATGATGTACGTTATCATGCAAACTATCAACGAAAATTGGTTTGAATGATATCTAGTAATTAGTTTTATTAAATTGACTATTGGTAAAACACTGATTAAAGGAACAACGAAGTATCAGAATTTTTGTATTATGTTACTTGCTGCTACGCAAGCCTTCGTGGGCGAGCCCGACTCGCACTTGACCACTCTTATGTTTTTCCTACGACCGTGATACAGTCGTTTGATTTTGTTTACATTAATGTAAGTAAAATGTCTGATTAAACAAAATGAATTCTAACTATCCAAGATGTCTGGAGTTGATAGACGAACATATTTCCGAGTATTCGCTCTAATGTGGATAACCGGAATAATCGATTTATATGATAGGAACTTGAATCTTATCTAAGTGGTACTTTGTACACTATTTCGGCGAAACATTCATTTCATAAATGTTGTTTCTTGAAAGTTTTTCGAAGCAGTTCTCGTGGTTATGCTGATGATTGATGGTGTATATCATATTGTCTATCGTCTCGACTGTCGCTGGGCAGCGGTTTAGTGTGAAATACTGGACGCAACGCCACGAAGTCTTCCCGTGAGTGGTGGAATGTTTGGTGTAAACAAAGTTCATATGGACTAGTTGTTTGTGACCTTTCCTACTGTAAATGTATTTGTAGGGGACGGGTAGTTGCGTGTTCTCGCTGCATTCATTCATCACTAATGATAGGGCACCTGGAACAGATACAAAGTCATAAGAACATAGTAGGTATGCTTGAGTTCATCAATCTATAAATGTGAATGTTTGTATATAGGTATTATGTAAATATCTAAGGTATATGGATGTTTGACACTCTTTCAAACAGAAACTACCTACTGAAGAGATCAAGATAAGATTTGGTACATACATAGACAGACTATATAGTCTAGAATTACATAGGCTACCTTTTATTGCGGAAAAATATCGGGATTAGAAACTACGCGTATTGTCTACCAATATTTATATTTAATGGTAAATACATTTTCTAATCATTTCGTACTTTTAAAATGGACTTGCCCATCCAGCTTCGAATGATCATAAGTAAGTTAAACAAAAAATATCAAAATTAAAATTGGTACATATTTTATTCTATTTAAATACAGTCATTGTATCAAATCATCATCATCATCTGCAGCTTGCAGACGTCCACTGCTGGACATAGGCCTCCCCCAATGATTTCCACAATGACCGATCTTGTGCCGCCTCCATCCACCGACTTCCCGCGACCGAGACAATATCATCGGTCCATCGTGTGGGGGGCCGTCCTACACTGCGTCTGCCGGTTCGTGGTTGCCATTCGAGAACCTTTACTCCCCAGCGGTTATCGGTTCTGCGAGCTATATGGCCTGCCCATTGCCACTTCAACTTGCTAATTTTAAGAGCTATGTCGGTGACCTTCGTTCTTCTGCGGATTTCCTCGTTTCGGATTTTGTCACGCAGTGAAATTCCGAGCATAGCTCTCTCCATTGCCTGTTGCGCAACTTTGAGCTTGCATATCATGCCAATAGTTAGCGACCACGTCTCAGTACCATATGTCATCACTGGCAACACACACTGATTATAGACTTTCGTCTTGAGGGTTTGTGGTATTTCTGACGAGTAGATGTGACGCAATTTCCCAAACGCTGCCCATCCGAGTTGGATTCGTCGGCTGACCTCCTTGTCAAAGTTTGACCTGCCTAATTGGATCATCTGACCCAAATACACATAATGGTCTACAACTTCGATACTGTCGTTTCCAACATGGACCGGTACGGGTGCAACATGGGCATTTGACATGATTTTTGTCTTACCCATGTTCATTTTTAGCCCTACCTGTTGGGAGACAGCATTGAGGTCTCTGAGCATTGAGCCAAGGTCATCTAGCGATTCAGCCATAATGACTATATCGTCGGCAAATCGAAGGTGAGTGATGTATTTGCCATTAAAGTTGATACCATATCCGTTCCAGTTTAAAAGCTTAAAGATATCCTCCAATGCAGAGGTGAACAGTTTCGGAGAGAGATAACGTCTCCCTGTCTCACCCCTTTTTGCATTTGGATCGGATTTGTGCTTTGGTCCTGAAGACGGATAGACATGGTGGCTTTGTTGTATAAACACTTCAACACTTCGATATACCTATAGTCAATTTGGCACCGTTGTAACGACCGTAACACTGCCCAGGTCTCGACTGAATCGAAGGCTTTCTCGTAGTCCACAAACGCTAGACAGAGCGGCCGATTATACTCCTCCGTCTTCTGTATAATCTCTACTACTGTCTACTACTCTCGAAAACAGCTTATAGACGTGGCTCAGCAGCGCAATGGGCCTGTAATAATTTAATACAATTCCAGGATCAGTCGTCATGCCTATTCAGTAAAATTTTTACTATGGAGGCAAACTCATGAAAGTGATTTTGGAAACAGTCATCGGTTTTATTGGAAAAGAATTTTAATGACAAGAATACATTTATTTTCTGAGGAAAAAAATGTATGCTGTTAAATATGGACACTTTAGTTTTTTGAGCACCTAAATGTTATAATAAAATACTAAAATAAAAGACTTTCCATGTTAATTACCTTGATTGCTCTTTGTTTTATAAGTATTGGTAAGAATTTGTAAAATGTTTGGACATTGAAGACTTGCGAGCTTATTCTATTCAATTCAAACTGTTTCCAAAATGGCAACAACAGTGCCCGTCTTATTCTTGGTCATACAGTGTGACAGAGATGGTCAGTTGGTCAGTGCTGATTCCATGTTGAAATCAAAATATCCCTATCTATGGTGTAATATACAGAATAAGGTGCTTTTATATACATGCCTCAAGCCAATAAATAAATTAAGATCTTAAAAAAACATTTATTTCAAATATATGGTTATAAAAATACAATCATAGTATTATTATTAGGCACACTATTTATCCAACATCACACAAAACCGCTTGAACAAACACTCTATTAAAAAAAACGTCTTTTAAAAAAATACAAAGATCATTCGGCGATCAAGGAATGTAAATCTCATTTTGGTTCACTTAAAGTAATCTAACTCTTACAGAGATCATGCGAATTTTAAAAGCAAGCCATACAAGTAGGGAATATAAGGAATCTTATTACTTAAACATAGACTAGAATAATGAGCAATAAAGATTTTATGGCTGAAAATGGCACATTCCAAAAAAGGTGTGGATATCATAACAAAAATAGTCATTTGCATTCAAATGTATATGTAAGCTATGTATAATAACGTAAGTGCAATGTCATACTCATTATAATGTAAGTAATTGGCACATGAGAGCATAATTTCCGCTATCACAGATAGTTATCTAATTTTATTGTGCATTTTGTTCACTTTATTACTCCAATATTACTGGTATAGTATAAGAACTTACAAACTAACTTTTATGTAACTATTTGATAAATTATTGTAAATGGTCCCAAAACTCTTGAATCTATGATTCAAAATCAAGTACAAATTTTAAAGTATCAGGCCACAATATAATTTATCATTACTGGTTATAAAATGTGTATAAAAATATAATTGTAATCTTTCCTCTTTAGAGGTGAGCTACCCTACATCCAGTTTAAGTATAATGTTATGTGGCATAATAGTCGCCCTGTATCTGAGATACTTTGAGTATATCATTGTAATGAATTTCAAAACAAGGTGATTTGCAAAACGGCAACTCGCAAGCATTGCACATGAACCTAGTGTCCCTTCTCTTCCCAATTTTCCAGCAAAGTCTACAAGATCTTTGTGGGTACTTCTTTTTCCCATCTTCTTTTTGGGGAATAGTAACAAGGCGGTGATCTAGTGCATTTCTAGGATACTCTTCGTTCAAATTACTTCTTGTTGTGTTAGCAACCTTCCCGTTAACTAAATTTTTGAGATCGATGAATAAAGAGCTGAGGCATGCTGTACCTGAAATCACGATAGGCATTCTCATTTATCACAGACAATAAAGCAATTTATAAACGAGATAATGTTGAAAATGCCATCGTGTTTTCAAGATAGAAAGGTTTTGCAAATAAAAAGGAAATCTAGAAAACTAATGTGATTGCATTTTCAACACAATCTCTAAAATAGATTGGTTTAACTAAAATACTTGAAAAATAAGCATTAGTAAGCAAAAACATTGACTGTGACTGTGTGACAATGACTAGAACACAGAAATCTAGAAACTAATTGTTTTTATTATTTTATGCTTATGAGCTTTTGTGTTCAAATCAGATTAGATGCCTTCTGCTCTGACACAATAAATATGAATTTTATTACTTGAATTGACATGGAATGCTCTATAGATATCAGAAAGCTTCTTAGTACAGTGCAAGAGTAGTTGTGTGCATAGTTTTCAAGAGCCAATGTGCAACTAGTAATATTCATAGATATAATACTTACTGTCTTGTGGACTTTGATAGTCCATGGGCATAGACAAGTCTTTAGCTCCATCTCTGGTCCCATCATAACTTTTTGGAGTGGTGCAAACAGCGGGATCTGTTACAATAATGTCACTATCATCACATTCAGTCTTCATTTCTGCAGTAGTATCTGATGAAGACTGATCTTTACTTGAATCATTTACTTCTTTTGTGTTGTTTTTGTTTAAATGAGTATTGTATGAGGATGTTATATCAACTGGATTCTCATCATACAAGTTTTTTAATCCTTCATAGTTATCAGAGAGCATATGGTTATTCTTAACATATAGAGGTTTTTCTTTTGTCTTGGGTCTCTTGTCAGAGTTTAATAAGTCAGTGAAGTAATTTTTTTGTAGGAACTCTTCAGATTTTCGCTTGAGGTTATTGTACCTATGTAATTTGTCGAGGAATTGTTTCTGTTTAAGAAGTTCCATCTCTGTCTGTGCCGTGTCATCCTTTATGCAAGCATCATAGGGCTCCGGGGGACATGCTTCAGGTTCCAGTGTGTGTTCTGGCTTTTCTGGACTATGTTTAGGCAGTTCTTGTTCTTTTTCATTGTTCTCATCATCAGTCTAAAAGAAATAAACTGGTGTTAAATAGGTCAGCTTCTTACTACCTATAATCACCTGTTTGATCAATCTATAACTATTATTTTTGTGCTGTTCTTACAATACAAGTATGTCAACTTGAGATAAGATAAAATGCTTTTACCTCCTTGTACAACTATAGCAGTTTTAAATTAACAAAAGATTTACTTTTATAGGTAGTATGTATATATACTGCTAAGGAAACAAATAAACACCTTGGATCAATACTGATACAGAAACTTAGTCTACCTTGAAATATGAAATTAGTTCATGGAACATCTTTGCCAGGCCCACTATATTGCTGATGCATATATGGAGCATCTAGCCCAGAGATTCATTCCAGTACTTAAAGTATTAAAATTGTTATAAACCAGGTTTTGATATTTGTAAAGAAACAAGTAGACAAAACAGTTCTATTCACTGTCCCATAATTGTGTTGAAGTGATGGATTATGGCTTAGATTTCTATCTAAGAAGAATGGAATGTAGCAGTGAAAAATAATATGGTATCAAGTAAATGTACCTCTTTATTGGTCAACCCTTTGATTTGCAACACTTCAGCAGTTCCTATAAAACTAGTTAGATCTTCGCGTTTCACGCTCACTTCCCCATGATACATAAACTGAAGCAAGTCTTTCATTGCCTTGAGTGTAACATCTCGCAGGACAACTGAAAAATGCAATAAGAATTTATTATTACTCATTCACTCAATTTATTCACATCACTACTAATAAGAATCCGAGCTAAAATAAATAAGCCAATTGAATGAACTTCAAGCCAAGAAATTTTAGGAGTGCTTAATTAATTGAAAGTAAGCACTCACTTATTGGATGCTGACATGGATTCATTTGGAACATTTTCTTGAAGTAAGGAGAACATATTGAGAGTATAACTTTATGGGCCTGTAATAAATGACCTTCGACAGCTATAGTAACGTCCACAAATTCACCATTTCCTAATAAACCGGCGAATCCTTTTGTCAAGTTCCCGTGGAAATTGTTCCAAGACAATGAAAATTGCTGGTCCATTTCTAACCACTACAGTGTTGCATCTGGAAAGGGAAATGTTGTTATGTAACGGAGAAGTTAATAATTCATCACACAGTAATGTTAAATGCAGTTTTCTTACAGTTTTTAAGAAATAATTACAATTTATTGTGACAAAAATATTTTTATTAGAGCGTGGTTGACAGATATTTGACAGCGCGTCGCGTTCTACTAGTGATGAGCTGTCGAATCTTCTTAGCATTTGGCTAAAGCGATTTTGTTAGTCGATTAACTTATATGAACACTTGAATATGGTTTCAACGCACTACGAAGTTCGTGGCGATGGCACGAACATGGTTCACCTTCACAGGTTCACAGGCTATACCTCACTCTCTCACGAGTCACGAGATCGGAAAAACTGACTCATATTATGGGACCGGAAGTTTATAACACTCTTCCTAAAATAGTTAAATCAGCACCGAGTTCGGGTAGCTTCAAAAACCGATTATAAAGCTGGCTTATCGATCAAACTTTTTATAGTTAGAGCGAGTTTTTATATAGTGATGGCAAACTCACAATAAAATTGTAAAAAATTGACGTTGTTCATTACAATTGTAATAAGCACATACTAGGTACTCTGTGTAAAAAGTATCGGGAATATGTCAATAAAAAGACCCGTGTAAAAGAGGTCGTTCTAATTTTTTTACTGCATGTTGGTAGCATTGTACTGATTTAGCGCGCAAAGTTTGAGCGGGATCTGTCATTTAATTTGTTTTAAGCTACACTTTTTGTTGGTATTAGTTTTGAGTTCTCGGCGATTTTTACAAAGGAAAATATTGAACAAAGAGTGTGCCTTAAATTTTGTGGTTCGAATGATATTTCATGTGGTGAATCACTAAAAATGTTGCGAAATACCTACGGCGAATCGTGTGTATCGAAAACAAGGGCTTATGAATGTTATAAGGCCTTTAAAGAAGGCCGAGAAGTAGTAGTAGACTTGCCTCGTTCTGGTAGACCTTCAACCGCTACGACCAAAGGAAACATCGACAGAATCAAGAAGCTAGTGCTCGAAAATCGACGTATGAGTCTGAGAGAGTTGGCTAGTGCGGTGAACATATCTTTTAATAATAATAATAATAATAATAATAGATTTCTGACATAAGCTGCCAAACTAATTGCACGTCACAATTTTTTCTTAGCAAATTTTATTTCATTTTAATATTTTACAATAGTTTAAAGTCGACAAATATGTACTAAAAACCTGGAATACCCTTTTATCTCTGTTTTCAACAATTTACAATAGTGTTTTATCAATTTTTACAAGAAACATGAATTTACAAATACAAGAGGATACTTTGACATCCGTACGTCAAAATATATATTGGACTATTACGACGCAAATACAAGAAAAATGGAAAAATATGCTGACGCGTGCCAAAAAGAGCAGCTACTGGACAAAGCACACGCCCAACACCACCGCCGCCTTCTTCTTCGTCGTCCATAAGCTCATCCGGGGATGAGTTCATCACTCCGCCTGAGACAGCCTCCAGCGATGAAGAGAGTGCGCCTTCGCTGCCGCTACCATCTGCGCAACGAGGACGCCAACCACTGCCGGCACGCTTGGGGTCTGCGGGGCGCTCTGCCTCGCGCCTGGCTCCCGCTACCGGTGGTTCAGTGTGCCGCATGAGATGGACTGAGCATATTAATCAGAACTGCATGCGAGCATACTACGAGGCTACAGATGGAGAAATTAACCTAACGGCGTACCGTCCCAGAATGCTGTCTTTGTTTCAGACCCTCGAACCGACCGTCACCGTGTCAGCTCAGCGACTATCGGATCAAGTGAGAGCAATCCAGCGGTTAAAACTGCTGGATGACTCGACGCTTGATCGGCTACGCCAGGAGATACTACGTGCTCGCCCGTCTCTCGCAACCTCGCAGGTAACGCTCGCTGCATCGTCTGCTCCGATATCGGCGCAAAACCCGACGACTGTGGCGACGTTATCTGTTGACCCTGATGATGGCGGAGATCGGACGAGCAATGTATCTAACCAGGTAAAAGATCAATTGAGGAGCGCTTTGGAGGATGCGATTTCTAGATATCGATATAGTACGGACTCTAGGCCGCGACTGCCACGTTTGCCTATTCATAGACGCAACTTGGCTTTAATGGGAGCCCTGAATGCTTTACTATACTCCTATTTGAGGACTAGTGAAGATCTAGTTGATACCCACTCTATTCTGTATTGTGGTGCCATTGCAGTATGTAATGTTGCACGTGTTAAACTTCTGGATAATAACCGTGCAACACGACCTGTCGGGAAGGCACCTGAATGGCAGATGCGAATAGAGCGGCGTATCAACACATTCAGGACACTCATCGCAAAGCTAATCTGCTTCAGCAGGGGAAACAACCGCCCCGAGCCATGCGTTTCGTAACACAAGCTTTTGCTGGGACGAGTATCAGCCCCCAACAGTACTTATCAAACGTTACGGAACGCATTGACTATCTGAAGCAGAAGGTTTATGCGTGGGCAAAACGTATTCGCCGTTACAGAGAACGTGTTAATCGATACTGGCAAAATCGCATCTTCCAAACTGACCAAAGGAAGGTATACCGAGACTGGGAAAGAACTAATCAACGTGTGAGCGATTGGCAGCTGCCGGATGCCGACGCTATGAAAAACTTCTGGCGTGACATCTGGTCGTTGCCTGTCGAACACACGGAGGGTGAATGGATGCGCGTTGTCGAACGGGCATGCGAGCATATTGGACCTATGGAGTCTATAACTGTAGACCCTGTAGACGTTAGTTGTGCTATCCGGACGGCTCAGAACTGGAAAAGTCCTGGGCCGGACGGATTGCACAACTTTTGGATAAAATGGTTTCGGTGCTCGCATGAACGATTGGCAACGCAATTTCAAGAAGCCATTGAGACAGGATCTCTTCCTAGGCTCCTGACCACCGGTGTTACCTTCCTGCTCTACAAGTCCGGTAGTACCACAGATCCTAAAAACTATAGACCCATTACGTGCTTGCCTACCATCTACAAGCTGCTTACATCCATTCTGAGAGCAAAAATTTACGCGCACATCATTGCAAATAACATTTTGGCCTCCTCTCAGAATGGATGTAAGATGGGATCCCGTGGTACTAAGGAGCTGCTCCTCATTGACATGACCATTTGCCAACAAGTCAAACGAAACAAAGGAGCCCTCTCCGCTGCTTGGATTGACTATAAGAAGGCCTATGATGCGGTGCCCCATTCATGGCTGGAAAGGGTTTTAGAGTTGTACAAAATAAATCCAACTCTAAAATCTTTTCTAAGCAAATGCATGGGACAGTGGGTCACAGTCCTTCGTCAACCAGGTAGCGTAGACAGCTCGTTTGATTCGGAGGACTTAATAAAAATTGAAAGAGGCATTTTTCAGGGTGACAGTCTAAGTCCCCTGTGGTTCTGTTTAAGTCTGAATCCTCTCAGCACTCTGCTGAAGGATTCAGAGTTAGGTTATCGTCTTCGTAGAGGAGGTGAGGTTATATCTCATTTGCTGTACATGGACGACCTCAAACTTTTCGCACCGAAACGCCAAGACTTGTTGGAGCTATTAAAAACCACGGAGGTTTTTAGTAACGCCATCAAGATGGAGTTCGGTGTGACAAGTGTGCGGTCATGCATGTACAGCGAGGGAAAGTAGTAAATTCAGAGAATTTACAACTTTCCGAGACTATGACTCTCAGATCTCTCTCGGAGACGAGACCTACAAATATCTCGGTATGTCACAGTCATTGGGTATATCAGCAGATGACATTAAGAAATCGGTGAAGGAGCGCTTCTTTTGCCGGCTGACAAAAGTACTTAAAAGTCTTCTGTCAGGCGGTAACAAAGCGCGAGCCTTCAACGGTTGGGTAATGCCTCTGCTGATATACTCCTTTAACATACTGAGATGGACTCAGACTGAGCTCGACGCCCTGGACAGGAAGGTCCGTCAACTGCTCACAACTCATCGCATGCTACACCCGCGCTCGTCTGTTATGAGACTGTATATTCCGCGGAAGTGGGGGTCGAGGCTTTTAAATGCCAAGAACCTACACAACCGCGAAGTATGCAGTCTCAGAGATTATTTTCGCAACAGCGAGTTCGGGATGCATCGCGATGTTGTGGCAGTTGACAGAAGTTTCACGCCTCTTTCACTGGCAAACGAGAACTGGCGTAAACCATCGGTGCTCAGCACTGATGATCGCAAGGAAGTGTGGAAGAGCAAGGAGCTGCACGGGCGATTCTATCGGGCCCTAACGGGACCCGATGTGAATCTGCTCGCGTCGGTGAACTGGCTACGCTTCGGGGACCTCTTCGGAGAAACCGAGGGTTTTGCCTGTGCAATTGCAGACGAAGTTATCAAGACGAATAATTACCGGAAATACATAATGAAGGACGGTACGGTCGACGTTTGTCGGGCATGCCGCCGTCCAGGCGAATCTCTTCGTCATGTTATTTCCGGTTGTTCGCATCTTGCTAACGGCGAGTACTTGCACAGACATAACCTAGTAGCCAGAATCATCCACCAGCAACTTGCTCTTCAACACGGGCTTGTCGAGTCCGAGGTGCCGTACTACAAGTACGCACCTGTGCCAGTTCTTGAAAATGGTCGTGCGCTACTCTACTGGGACCGCTCTATCATCACGGACAGGACTATTGTCGCCAATAAGCCTGATATCGTCCTGGTAGACCGGTCTCAGCGCCGAGCTGTGATCGTCGATATCACCATACCACATGACGATAACCTCGTGAAAGCCGAGAAGGACAAGCTTAGCAAGTACCTTGACTTGGCTCACGAGGTTACTGCCATGTGGAATGTTGATTCGACGAGCATAGTCCCGATAGTCGTGTCAGTAAACGGTCTTATAGCGAAAAGCCTCGACCAACATCTTAAGAGGCTTTCGTTAGACGATTGGGTCAAGGCTCAGATACAAAAGGCAGTCGTTTTGGATACGGCACGCATAGTCAGGAGGTTTCTGTCTCTGCAGCCTTAACCACCAGTACCTTGGGCTCTGCCCCGCTGCAGGCGGCATTCTAGTTTTTAAGTTTTTTATGATCTTTGTTTATTTTTAATATCTATTATAAAAAACTTAAAAAATAAGAAAATAAATGAATATGTGATAATAATAATAATAATAAACTTTATTTCGGATACCTATGATCCATACAAAAATAAACAAATGTCACATTATACAAAAATTACAGTGAAAATTAAAACAGTATGGCACGCAATTACAAATCTAAAAATTAAAACAAGATGAACGTATGTGCAACCTATTACAGAAAAAAAAAAAAAAAAGATGTTTAAGAATAGGACAGTTGAATTTATCACTAATAACTGACAGAATATTGTTGGAACTGCCTCTCACCCTATAGAGCAAAGACGTTATTCTCTTTCGAATGATAGCTGGAAATCCATCAATTCGCGCTTCTGCAAACATTCCAGACGCACTGCAAAATCTCGGCAGTTTCAACAATATTCGAAAGATATTATTGTATTGGACCCGTATAGCGTTTAAGGATTTCTGCTTGTATGACACCCATAGGCTGCTCGTGTATGTGGATTGACAAAATGCTTTAAATAACGTTATTTTAATAGGAATAGAACATCGAGCAAACCTACGAGCTATCATGTTGCCCCTCACAGCCAACGCTCTACGTTCCCGCTCTATATCGCTGTCATCTCTAAGGTCTTGCGTAACAATGTGCCCGAGATATTTAAATTTATTTACAGTCTTCAGAGGAGTTCCGTGCATGAAGATAGGTGGTATATATTGTGGTTCCTTATTTCCTGCTGTAAAACTAATATTTCGCTTTTACTTGAGTTGTATTGAAGGCCATGCTCAACAGCATATAACTCACATGTCTTCACCAGCTTTCTTAACCCGCTAATTGATGGACTCAAAAGCACCATGTCATCAGCATAACTCAAATTATTTACCTGTAAGCCGTCGATGGAGCATCCTGCATGCATGCTACTGAGTTCAACAATCAGCCGGTTCACGTATAGATTAAATAATTTTGGAGAAGTGATCCCTCCTTGCCTCACTCCACATTCGAGTTTGTACATTTCCGATTCTCCAGTGGACCATTTTACCATGTTCAGTTGATTAGAATACCAGAATTTAAAAATATCGAGCAATTCACTAGGTAAAACACCTTCCAGTTTCCTCCACAAGAGTTCATAAGATACACGGTCAAAAGCTTTAGAAAGATCTAAAAAACAGGCATACACGGGAGTTTTCCTGTCGGTATAGTACCGGACAATATGTTTTAAGCTCAAAATAGCACTCTCAGTTGACAAACCTGCTCGAAACCCGAATTGAGCGTCATGTAACTGTAGCGTACGATCAAGTTGAGCGTCAATTAAGCTGTCCAATACTTTAGCGGTTATTGTTGCTAATGATACTGGTCGATAGTTATTCCTATCCGTTACATCTCCCGTCTTATTCTTAAGTATAGGTACAACCAACGTCCTCATCAACTCTGGTGGAAGATATGAATGTCCAATACAAAATGTATAAAACATCGCTAGAACTCTAGGTAAGTGTTTCCCAGCGTGCAAAAAATGTTCAATGCTAAGTCCGTCGTGTCCAGGTGATTTTCCTCTCTTCATATTCTTTAAAATGTTTATTACATCTTGAGAGGTAAACCGCACCAGTTTATACTCAAGATCTGACTCCGCATTGAACAGATTTCCCGTACAATCTTTTTCGGCTCTCGCATGGGACACAGGTAATGCTGATACTTTAAAATGATTCATAAACAATTGTGCGATATTTTTGTCCCCAGAAATACCGTCTACACTCTCTGACACACTTGGTTTAGTATTCAGACTTGCTGTATATTTCCAGAAATTTTTGAAATCATTATTTTTATAAAGAGAAGCTAGTTTGTCCATTTGATTTTGTTCTTTATTTTTTTTACACCATTGGAGTTTGCCTTTAAATATTCTCCGATCTGTTGACATTCTATCAAAAACGCTCCCACTAGTTGGTTTGCCACTTTGTATCCAATTCTGAAAACTAACCCTGGCCTGCTCATGTGCGTCCGTCCACAACATTCTCATTGATATTTTAGGCATGAAACGCGTCGCCGCTCGACTAGTTCCAAAAGAGCTCAATTTTGTTCAAAAAGCGCAGCGAAAGCTTGTCGCTGAAGACATGGTTTTCCGAGCTTCTACGGATCCGACCTTTATGAAACTTATAATAACTGGCGACGGGTCATGAGTTTATGAGTACGACATGCAAACAAGCCAACAGTCTTCAAAATGGCGTCTCGAAAACGAGCCGAAACCCAAAAAAACCGCGGCAAAGTCGTTCCAAAATCAAGGTGATGCTGACAGTTTTTTTTACTACCGTGGTGTGGTTCACTCCGAATTCCTTCCAGAGGGAGAAACAGTGAATCAAGAATATTATTTAGGCGTCATGAAGCGTTTGCGTGAGAGTATCCGCCGAAAACGTCCAGATTTGTGGCAACACAACTCATGGATGCTGCACCATGATAATGCACCATCACACACAGCTATTATAGTGAAAGGTTTTTAGCGAAAAATTCAACAAAAGTTTTCGACCAAGCACCGTATTCACCTGAATCACCTGATATGGCTCCGTCTGACTTTTTTTATTTCCCAAGTTAAAATTACCACTTCGAGGAAAACGTTTTGAGTCGATAGAAGCCATAAAAGAAATTTCGCTGAATGAGCTAAAGGCCATACCGCAAATAGCCTATGAAAAATGTATGGAAGACTGGGTGAAGCGTTGGAGATGTTGTATTTAGATGAATAATTTGTATTTTTTTGTTTTATTGACAAATTCCCAATATTTAGTGCACATAATGTATATTTTAATTTTTGACACTTATTTGTACGATACTTATAATGTACTATTGTATAATATAATGTTTCAATATAAATTTTAAAAACGTGTAAATTGTACATTTATCAATAAAGAACTTTGACTTTGGCTATTATATAGAATAGAATAGAATACAATATCATTTATTGTCATGGAAGTAACATTCACATAATAATTGCAGCAATTTAGTATGAACGCCACTGCACAGACTCGTCATATTAATTACATTTGATTTTATTTTGCTTTACAAAATAATAATAAATGAACATAACATATCTTAAACGTGTTAAATACCAAATCAAACAACAAGGTAGTAATTATGGTAATAGACAACTTCTGCTGCATAGGAGCTAGGGGCTTCGTCTAAAATCTTACTTTAGTATTTAAAACAAGTCAATTTAAATTTGAAAATTAAAAATATCCAATTGAGATAAAATTATAAATAGGTACTAAGCTATTTGTATAAAATACTGTGTCAAAGAAATCATTACAGATAAAAAGACAAAAACATCAATATTAAATACCTAATCATGGGAAAACAAAATACCTAATATTATAATTTTTGCACTGTCAAAGTTGGTTGTTCAGTCGAAATTCCTAGATAATAAACTTCAACATTATTATTATTACCATCATTAGATCAGAATGACAACAGCACTTAAAAATTCAAATCAATTTTCCATCCATCAAGGCTACAATCAGCATGGAAGCATTTTCTAGATAATAATATTAATTAGTATCATTATATAATTGGAAGTTCTGAACATGTCTATTAAAATTAATATCCATGGTTTGTCATTTAGTAAGTTTTATGTAGAAATAGAAATACCCCTTGTGGTGTACCTATTTTACTTTAGTTTGAATTAGTACACAATTAAAAATCTCGATAGTTCTTTTTTAAGTAGTCATCAACTTTATGCAATGTTTTAGACAGTAACAGGTCCTTGACACCTGAACAAAACAATTCATATGAAGTGCATGCTTTGATGCAATTTGGCAGTTTATTACAAAGTTGTTGCACGATAACAGCTGGATTTTTGGTTGAGTTATGTAACCTATGTTTAATACCTAGTAATTTTTCTTTGTTCCGAAGATTTGATTTTGTGTAGTCTCCACGAGTTTGATAGAAGTGAATATTTTTTCGAACATATTTTACAACTTTTAAAATATAAACTGATGTAATAGATCTAAGTATACCTAGATTCTTAAAAAGATTTCTATATCCTTCTCTATATTTGGCTTTGACTAGCACTCGTAATACTTTTAAGAGCCTTTTGGCACGCCTCTCAATCGATTCCAGAGCCTCAAGCTGATACTTAGCCGATCCATCCCAAAGGTACGAACAGTACTCCATACAAGAGCGAATCTGTGCTTTGTATCACAAAAGTAATTGTTCAGAAGTACTTTCGCACCTTTGAGAGGACACCTAGTTTTTTGGCAGCTAATTTAGCCTTGGACTACGAGCCTTGGAATACGAGCCAAAGTTGAGCAAATAAGTCAAGGTAACGCCCAAAAGCTCAAGATGATCAGTAACCGGCACGGATACACCACGAAAAGTAGGAGTCAGTTGAAATGGACTCCTTTTTGCGGAGAACAGACACGCCTGCGTCTTTCCCTCGTTAAACTTGGCCAGATTGGTTTCGCCCCATTCAGAGACTTCCTCAAGGGCCATGTTCAAACGCTCGATCATGCTCTCTCTCAGTACCTTAGTTTGCTGTCCACTGGCTCTCGCGCTAGATATGTAACTCTCTACAACGGTGCTATCATCTGCGTACCCAAAGATATCGGGCTTCAACAGATCGTTGATATGTAGCAGAAAAAGCGTCGCAGAGAGTACCGACCCTTGAGGGACTCCGGCATTAATAGCCATTCGATCTGACGAGCAGCCATCAATGACAACTCGTATGGATCGATCCCTCAAGAAGTCCGATATCCACGCAATAAACCCTGAAGACAAACCATAACTGGACAGCTTGCTAATAAGGCCATCATGCTAAACCCTGTCGAAAGCCTTCGAGATATCCAGGGAGACTGCAAGTGCTTCCCCGTGTTTCTCGATAGCTTCACTCCAGATGTGGGTGACATACGCTAGAATATCCCCAGTGGACCGGTTTCGCACGAAGTGTGTGGTAGAAGTAGTGGCCTCTATTAATTTAGAAACAGTCGGTACTATGGTAATAGGCCTGTAGTTTTGCACATCAGTTGTTTCTCCTTTACCTCCTTCTCCGTTTATAAAGTGGACTTAGGCGACATACTATTAATACTTCAGGATATGTATCCGACGCCAAGATGTGATTAATTAGGCACGTCATATGTTCACACAATGATTGCATTATCTGGTAAATTAAATTACCTGACATATCATAAATATCTTTGGTATTCGAGGTTTTAATTTTTATTTCAGCTAAATTTAATACTACAGTAGAGTGAGTATATTTAAACTCGAATTCAGGTTCAACTTCCTCATACTTTCACTATCTGGAGAAAATTTGAGACGTAATACTTGTCCAATTGAAATAAAGTAGTTGTTAATGTAATTTGGGATGTTATTGTTTGTTATTAGTTGGTTTGACTCTGTATTTACAAGTACCCACTTCCATTCCTTTATATTTTTATTGGTTTCTTCTCTTATGACTTTCTACACTTTTCTCTTCGGATTTTTTGCGTTTGATATTCCTTGCTCTACATACTTATTGTTCCCATTGGAAATGTATTCTTTTCTTAATTCAATTTTTTCATGCACGATAATTATCATCAGTCAATCAGTCATCAGGCTTTTGCATATTGTCTATTAAGCTTGTGTAATTTTTTTTTTGATAAGAAGTGACGATACGAGCAGGATATGTGCCTGATGGTAAGCAACATGCCTGCCACATAACAGCACAGTTACACGCAGCTATTGGAACATGCAGAGTCCAAATCATTACCTAGCACTGCACTTCGCTCAACACCCAGAGATCTGAGATGTTATATCTCTAAGCCCTGTAATTTCTCTGGAAACATTGCCCTCCAAACCGGAACACAGTAATGTTTTCACATTACTGATTGGCGGTAGAATAGCTGCTGTAATTTAATTACTACTTCTGATATCCATAGGACTTGTTTCCTTTTGCACTTAAGAATACATCCATGTTCCATTTCATTTTGGATATAAAATAGTTTCAAATAAAATCCCAATCATATGACAACATCGAGTTACAGAAATCTTCAATTTTTTCTACTTTAAATATGCGTTTCCCTATGCGTAGAGTTTTATTTTCTACTAGTCTACTGAACTTTATGTAGGTATGTCAGACATACCCTGGTCACCATCTAGCACCAAAGTATTCATAAAGACTAATAAAATGAGCTTAAACTCGATGGGGATTTGAGATATTCTAGAACCTTATTATAAATTCCTAAAGCGGCTATATAACAGTTTCTACGGTAAAGTTCATTATTACATTGGGAAACTAATCTATTTGGATATCTAGTGCTGTAGTGGCGATTATTTCCTAACTTACAGAAGAGTTCTGGGTATTTTTTAACGAACACGCACATTTCGTAAACATACAGAGACGGAAGTGGAAGCACTTTTTATGCATTGAATAAAGGTTTACATGAATCTAAGGGGCCAACACCTGACCATACGCGAGTAATTATTACGTATGTGTGATTCATAATTTATCTTTACTATGTGGGCCATAATTTTTTGCTCTTCAACACAGCACCGCCACCCCGCGGGAGACGGGGTGGGAACGACTCACGAATGGTAGCGTCCACGGAGCAGGAGGAGCGACGATACCGTGGCGCAAGTAAACGCGTCTATGCGGGAAGATCCAAGTTTTTCTGCGCGCAAACGTTCGAGCGCTTTAGCTATATACCTCGAACGTTTATGCGTCGAATATTGAAGTTGGAGTTCAAAATGCTTCCTTTTAAGATACAGTTGGTGCAAGAATTGTAAGAAAACTACGAGAGTTTACCAGTTTACCCGTGATAAGGATCTGTTCCCTAGCAAATTGATCTTGCGCAGAGAGGATACTTTGTGTTAGCTCCGTGGGATATTCCATGGCCTCCACGTAGCCCAGACCTTACTAGAGCTGATTTTTTTTATTGGGTTATCTTAAGAGCGAATTCTACGTGAATAAACCAAAAACAATACCCGAATTAAAGGAAAACATTAGTCACGAAATCGCAAACATACCCAGTGCTCTATGTCGCAGAATTTTGCGAAAATCTGAGGGCCATATTTAAGGAGTGCTTGCGGCGAAACCGAGGCCACCTGAATTATATTATTTTCATAATAAAATTCCATTGTATTTTCTTTAATTTGTTTAAACGTTTATTGAGATACAGTCTGTTGTTTATTTTTATATGGAAATTTCAAAAGTGCACAAATTTAAGGGCCGTCCTGTATTATATGATTACATATAACTTAGGCCTTTCTTTGTTCATTCTGTTTGGGGCACGATAATTCTCGAAAGTTGTATGTCTATAATTTATTGGAGAACTCGGTATGTGACCGGGGCACCTTTGAGGGAACTGAGTGCCCTCGCGTGCCCCCACAAAAAAGCCCTACATGTAACTAAAAAGTAGTAGTACTTCCTTGTTTGTTTCTTAGTCTAGCTGTGTTAGTTTCTATCTATTCTATCTAGTTTGTAGGAAATTCGCTGATTCGTTCACTGAGCCCGCTGGATCAAATCTATAAGATACAAGACTTTGATAAAGTGTTGCTTTGCACCGATTGTTCAGCAGACGCGTCCACCATGCGACGCGTCAATTAATTAAGTTTAGCGAAAGCCCCGTCACCCCATCCTCGAGATAGCCGAAGCATGACGGCGCACTTTTAATTTTCTGGTGTCGCGGGTTACTCCGATAAAGCCGTTTCCCCTCTTCCCGACTTTCCCTAAGAAAAGTATGCGATTAATGCTTCTTATTAAAAGTAGAAAAGTTTCGCTAAGACAAAGTTTCTTGTATTGTACGGGTTACATGGTAATAATAAAATACTTGGTTGCGCAGTTTCTTTTGTCCTTAACTTCCTGCTATAACAGAGTGAGGCAATATAGGTACATACCGTAGATATTGTAGATAGATAAACTCTTTATTGCACTGAACAAAATTAAGACAGTTAAGAAGAACCTGGAAATGGAGTGAAAAATGACATCCTTTTTGCTAACAGAAATCTCTTTCAGGCAAGTTGGGGGATGGAATATAAATTACGATAGAAGAAGACCAAAGAAATGAGTATGATGTATGCTAAATATGCGTACTAATACCTAGATAGTACCGACAGAGCAATTGTTGTTGGACGGAATCCACTTCAAGTGATGGTACGTCACGCGTCGTGAACCTGTATTCAGTCCATCTATCGGAATTCGCAATAAAAGATCTCGGACACGACACACACTTAAAAATACTCCTTTTTATGAGCAGTCGCGTAAAAATAAGAAGTGCACGTGAACCTAGGTAGGGATATAAAGGTCCGGAGCGAACCGGCGCGGTCACTCGGCTCGAGGCTGCCATTGACAGGTAATCGATGCGGTTTGCTAGTTTATTTGGCTATCGGTTCCGCCGGCATGTGTATCTACTCGTTATAATCGATACAGCCCCGGGCGGTTACGGATCGGAGCGTATTCGATTACAGCGATTCCGATATTGTGCGCTTTGCGGTGGGTACTCGGTAAAAATCAGCGCAAGTTTCATGATTGCAGTAAAATTGGTTCTCTTGGATATGGGATAGTATTATCAGGATTTCTCTTCGAAAGTAAAATTGCGATTGCTGCTAATTTATGGATACCTACATACCTGCGTATAATGTTTACATAGTACATACGGGGCTTAATGACGAATCATTCATTGTTTAAATACCTCGAAGTATGTGTTCCAATCGCGAAAGCTTAAAAACAATACCTGCGTAATAATGTAAACATGACGGGTATTATACCCGTCATGTTTTCATTAGGAGGACTACCTATATTAAATGGCTCAAAACGCCTCATTAAATTCTTTAGATGCATTTTCAGACTTAAGTTAAGTGATTTGTAAGTTCTCTCCTTAAATAGTCTTATAGTGAGAACTACAGTAGCCTAGAGTTTACGAAATTTAAACTAAGTATACCTACAACACAGTAAGACAGTAAACAAACGAAACCGTAACCAATCAAAAGGTTCAGATTTACTTAAAGGTGGGTGTTTTCCGCGACGCTCCTTCTGCTTATTAATTTGTTCTTGGGCCGGGCCCCGGGTCTCCATGGCCCGGGGCCCCAGATGTACGTAACCGAAAATTAACGAAAACTTCCCATTTTGTACTTATAAGTGACTAAATTAAAAAAAAAAACAATTTCTTTTTTCCACGCGTAAAGCGTTACTCGTATGTATATTCCTTTCGATTTCTTTTGGAAATTTGAAGGATAGATTAGAAGAATATATATTTCATTTAATTTTATGCAAACATTAAATATTTACCCTTCATAAGGGCTCCCAAACATATTTTTATATGGGGCCTCGCCAAGACACGCTACACCACTGATCAACGATCTGTTGAACTCCGGTATATTTGGGTACGCAGATGATAGCACCGTTATAGAGTTACATAGTAAATCTACCGCGAGATCCAATGACCAACAAGCTCTGACACTGCGGGAGAGTGTGATCGAGTGTCTGAACTTGGCACTTGAGGCAGTCTCTGTAAGGGGTGATGCCAATCTGGCCAAGTTTAACGAGGGAAAGACGCAGGCGTGTCTCTAATCAGCAAAAAGGAGGAAATTTCAACGGACTCTCACTTTTTGAGGTGTAGGTATCTGTTCCGATTACTTACTGACCATCTCGAGTTTTTGAGCTTTACATCTACATTGAATTTTAAATATTTCATCAAGTTAATAAATTGACTACCAAAAACTAGGTGCGAAAAGGTCAAAAGTGTGAAGATACTTCAAGTCTGAACATCATGTTCACTCAAGTTCCTCATGTTATATCAATCACAAATACGCTTTTATAAGGACTATTGTTCGCTCTTTTGGGATGAGTCGGCTAAGTATCAGCTGGAGGATCTAGAGTAGATCGAGAAACGTGCAAAAATGCTCATAGAGAAAACACCTTGCTCGAAAAAGACTTCAAATTCTCTAACATCACCGCAAAATTCATAGGTAGTCGGGTTTTTATAGAACACATTTTGTAGTGGTAGGACTCTTGGCAGAGTCCGCCTGGGGAAGTACCACACCTTTGCCAGTTATTCTACCGCCAAGCAGTAATGTGCTAACATTACTGTGTTCCGGTTTGAAGGGCATTGTTTCCAGAGAAATTACATGGCTTAGAGATATAACATCTTAGATCTCTGGGTGACGAGCACTTCTCATGTTCCAATAGCTGTGTGTCATTGTGATGTTATGTGGCAGGCATGTTGCTTACCATCAGGCACATGTCCTGCTCGTCTCGTCACTCTATGCTATAAAAAACACATTTCGGAGAGTGTGCAACTGATCTGTCTAATACAAGTTTGACCTTTTATCTATCGGTCTGCTCGTGGCTCAAAAAAGCGACATTGTTACATGGTTGACGATCCAAAGACACGAACGAAGAGGGTTGACCCTACTTTTGTGATAAGAGCGTCTAGGCGAGGAATACGTTGCCTGAGTGGGGTTTCCCGATGGTTACAATGTTGGTGTCTTCGAATTGAGAGTGAATCAGTTTTATTTAAGTAAGCACGCTCCATCGAAGACCGCTTATCACCAGGCGACATGGCAGTCAAGTGTAAACCTATAATAGTTACACAAAATCCCCAAACAAATAGACACATGCAAAAAGTGTGTGTGTGTATGTGCACGCGAGAAGATAATCTGCTTTATTTTTAACCCCCGACCAAAAAAAGTTTGACGTCGATGTCTGTCTGTATGTGTGTGTGTCTATCTGTGGCACCGTAGAGCTCAAACGGATGGGCCGATTTCGATGCGGTTTTTTTATTTGAAGGTTAATATCCGTGCGGATGTTCTTAGCTATGTTTGGTTAATATCGATTCAAGATGGTCTCCTCCACAAAATGGCAGACACAATATTTGTTCACAACCAACCTTTATACGTTATATATAAGTGGCTGATAGGCATCGACTTAGAGATTTTCATTATATCTAATAGAGTAAGATCCCAGGGTCGCCAGACGTCACGTATTTTCTGATGAATTATTGAGTAGAGTTAGTCCGTACTAAGAACACATGCTTACCTGCTAACTTGCTTAGACGGACTATTTTGAGACATGGGGGTCAGAAGGTAAATAAAAACATTACTTACTTCACGTATTTTTTAATAACTCATTTTCATGTATGTTATAGACAATATCTTTAAAAATAAATCCCCTAAACTCAATTTTAATGAGTCTATGGGTAAGAGCGCTAGACTGAGTGAGTCATGTATTAGGAAATCTTGACTTCAAATTGAGAGTCACATAGATAGTCGTGGTCAAGTCTCAAAACAATACGATAAGTACGTGAATGCTTTTTAATCAGTGGCCCCAGTACTGGACCCAGTCCAGGGGTCATGCCCCCTACGACCCACCCCCGCTGGATGTGCCCTTGTGCACAACTTTGCCAAAGATCACCACATGATCAAATGCATACCTAGGTTAGTAGATCATGTGATGCATTTTATTATATAAAGGACATGCTGACAAACAATCATAATAATTATAAATGTAGGTACCTATATCAATCTAAAACGTTTGAACCATACCTATGTATCCATGTACTTATAGGTACGTCACAGACCTACATGTAGTGGAAATTCAAACAAGAAACTCCTCCTTAACTTAATCGAAATTGCACCTGTTTTACCATTCGTAGATAAGTTCGGCGCGATCAACTTCTCACCGACCTATTTACTGCAGAGCGAATTGTGCCGTACCTACTACCACCTGAAAGTTCGACGAGCTATCTGATGGATCTAGTTGTATCGTGATTACGAGACTACTAGGCACTACTTGTTTATAATATCAGTAGGACGACATAAAATAGATAATACAGGATGACTAAGGAGGAATCGAACTTTAATGGTAGAATAGGTAAAATATGTCTTCCCTGTAATCTTTATTTGTACGAGTAGTTTTGTTATCTAACCCCTGAATTTGTTTTGATACAGTTTGGAAACGTTGCTCTTTGCAGAGAACTTCGTCAAATATCTACATAACAATTTAAGTAGTTAAATGTATTCACAAACACACAACAATTAGAAGTTTACTAAACTAAATTCTACTCGTAGAAGTACATTTTTATAACAATTTGAGTGATATTGGTCATGATAATATCTTGATTTGTGCGAATGGCTCCACAAATTGCCTCACAAAAAACGAAATGAACCCAGAACTTTCTTCATGAATGAATGTGAACAAGTTCGTAACTAAATCATTGGAAAAACTTGGAGCGACCGAATTGAATAAATTACGTTATCTGATATCATTAAGAATGGTATGATCCGCGGATTGATTGGGTATCTTTCGTTCTGATTTCCAGCGGGAAGTATCAGTAAGTCGGAAGTGTGAGTACGTGCCTTGAGAGAGTTGGTGGACCGTGATTGGCCCATTGTGCAATGGACTGACTGGAAGCCGCCATTTGGACCCTTTCGTGATACTGTTTGACTAAAATCGCATACGTATTATGTAAATTAGTAAGGTAATTCCAAAATTCGTCTGACTTTTATGTATAGACCAGCAGTGACAGGCGGGTTTACCCGAACAGCTCTCGTTCCCGTAATTTACTTGTGATAAAAAGTGTATGTCGTCAGACTACAATATAACAGTGTTCCAAATGTTAACCCTATTCTTTCATTAATTATTATGGCACTAGTAATAAGTATTTTCTGTTTTGTACTTTTTAATTTTACTGGTGTGGATAATAAAGTGTTTCTGTTTGTCTGTCTTTCAGAGACGTTCCGACGTGATTGAGCAACAATCACCCAAACTTTCGCATATATAATATTCGTAGGATACAATTACTTACAATTAACGTCGAGATTATTGAGGTCTTCAAGTAAAAAAAAAACTAAATTAAGTAAGTACGGCTTGTCGTCCTCTTAATTATATATTTGACTAGATGTCTGCCCCGGCGTTGCCCGTGGTACATTATATAGCACTCATCAGAATCCCGTACATATATAACGGTGAAAGAATGACTGAAATCGGTTCAGTCATTCCTGAGAATATCGCTTTCAAACAAAACACCTCTTCAGCTACCTGCTACGCCACCTGTCGGAAATTGGTTGTACCAACAAAGCATTAGCAAAGGTTTATATTCAAGAGGTATGTAATCTGTGATATTCAATGACGCAATCTTAGACACATGGTGTCATGTCAAAGCACGAAACGTACGAAAACTCTGAAAAAGGAATAGTTTTCCCGATTTTGTTACATTCTTCATTCATGCTCCGCTTTTATTAATAGTAGCGTTATGTTCTGTAGTCTATATATAGCCTTCCTCGATAAATGAACTATCCATTTGAAAAAGAATCTTTTAATTCGGACCAGTACTTCCCGAGATCCTAGCGTTCAAACAAACAAACAAAATCTTCAGCTTTATAATATTAGTATAGATATTTGTTTTTTTAGCTCGCTTTTATAATTCAGCCTAATATTAACTTTTTTCCTTAAATCTAATGAAGACAATTTGTCTTTGACACACAAATAGCTATCAACGACAATACAATAAATTAGAAAAATATCGTAAAAATCGGCAGATTAAATTTTGTTCCATTCGAAATAAGTGGCGAAAGCCGTCAAAAACTGTAATTACGGTCACAATACCAGAAAGGAAGCTCAATCATGCGGCAGACGCCGGCGGCTGACCGTTTACCAATATCTCAGCTGAATGGACCTCAATTAAGCCTTGCTGACTAACCTAGAATAAATCTTTTACTTAAAAATTCGATCTCGAAGAATAACTCAGATGACAATCGAAAAGTAAATTACATCCCCTCCCAAATGGGTCCGCATGAATTATATTTTTGCATTAATCCAACCTCGAGGAGATTTCTAGTCACGTTCTCAAATTTTATTCGCTTCGGATCTATTATTAAGTAGGAACGCGGTGTTATCTCAGTTTTATGCAGGTACATATAAAGTAGAATTGTATTCTACGGTAGATAGGGGCTGGCTGCCCTAATCTAGAGTAACGTCCTCGGGAGCGGACTGCCTCGGGCCTGCACCTTTTGTTTCGAACATAAAACTTCACGTTTTCTGTATGTTTATTGTCAACACACCAGTCATCAATATCTAGCGAGTTTTTGTCTTCATATTGGTCGTACCGTACGATATTTGGGAAAGATCCAAGAAGACAATGGGCGGCTTTTACTAAAATGACTGCGAAACCAACCGTGCCGTGTAATGTATTGTATTGTTAGTGAGGCTCAATGCAGAGATTTTACAAAAATTGGTTCTGGGCATCGCAACCGACTGTTCTCAAAGAACAATGAAAGATTAGGGTCTGAAAAAGATTGGAGATGGTTTTGTTTCATGTTTTGTGGTTCTTCATTTGGTATAACGTATACCTACCTATGTGAGCTCCACATACCTGCTATCAATTGCAGATGTTTAATAAATAATTAATGAAGGTAGGTTTATAAATAAATCGCAAACCGTGAAACAAATCTATGTCCGATCTTTTTTAGACTATGTTACTTTCAGGTTTAAGACGGTCGGCCTGAATACCAAGTTGTTTATTATATTTTTCCCAACAAAGAGCTGTCAGCTGCACAAGAAGGCGTCAAAACGCAAACACTCCGGCACAATGCAGGTGCTTATCCCTCTGAGGCGAAGGTCCCGAGGTAATACCTCTTCAGTTAGAGGATTATGCCGTGAAACGATTCTGCTTATCGTCACCGTCACTTGCCAGTTATAACTGTGCTGATCCCTCCTGCGCTCGAGTAGTGTCTTTTCTGTTTACGTCGGCAAACTTAAACATTTTGCTCTAAGGAACCTTCTTGAAGAAATATTCTCTGGTTCTATGTCAGAATAAATTCTACTATTATAAATGCGAAAGCTTGAATGTTTGTTGCTCAATCACGTCAGAACATCTAAACTGATGGGTTGTAATTTCGAACACATTAAAAGCACATAGGCTACTTTTTATACCACGTAAAACCGCGGGTGTTGCTAGTAGATTACAACAGTCCGAGTTGGAAGATGTTTTGCGAACTCTAGAGCTAATCACAACACAGAACAATTTGACAACTTTTCTAATGGTGAATATTTTGAATCCTGCTAATGTTATACCTAAATGCAAAAGTTTGTGAAGATTTGGAATTGGATGTTTGTTACCTACTATTTCACGCAAAACTGAAGAAAAGATCTAGATGAAATTCACTCTGTATGTACCTTATAGATAAATGAAATTTGGTATATAGGTACTAGATAATAGTCTGGAATAAACACATAAGCTGTTTAATCCTAGGAAAATAGCAAGATCGCGAAATTGGGAAATACGCGGAAACCACGGGACGGGCGTTGCCTGCTAGTAAGATATATTTTATTTTTGTAAATATAGCAGGAGAGAAGAGACCTATCTCGCACAGGGTTGTGAGCTGATGATGCTATTAGATAAGGCAAACGACCTTGAGTATGTTTTACCTCATAGCACACCGCAAGAAAGAGCAAGATCGAAACAGTAGGATTTGTCGCTGTTTGCGCTCTCATATTACGTTTTATGATAATTACAATTATTTCTATTTTTTATGGTTTCGTTGTGAGGAGATTATGTAAATATTAAATTAATTAACAAAAAAGGTGTCAAGTGCGAGTCCCGTACCGTACCGTAGCAGCAAGTAACATAATATAAAAGTTCTAGCAGTTCGTTGTTACTTTAAATTTATCACGTATTAAAATAAAACTACTTACCTACTAGATCTCATTCAATCCAATTTTCATTGAAAGTTTACATGATAATGTACATCATATTTTTTTTTTAGTTTTGTCATTCTCTTATTTTAGAAGTTACAGGGGGAGGACACACATTTTACTACTTTGGGAGAATAATACCTCGCGCAAACTATTCCGCTTAGAAAAAAAAATCTTACAAACCTCAATATCATTTCTTGAAGACCTATATACATAGATGCCCCACACGTATGGTTGTGATGGAAAAAAAATATATGAGTTTCAGTTCTAAGTATGGGACACCCTAAAATGTATTGTCTTTTTCTATTTTTTGTATGTAAATCTTAATGCGGTTCACAGAATACATCTACTTTCCAAGTGTCAATAGTATAATTCTTATAGTTTAGGAGAAAAGTGGCTGTGACATACGGACGGACAGACAGACAGACAGACGTGACGAATCTATAAGGATCCCGTATTTTGCCATTTGGGTAACCCTAAAAAAGAAACTACCATTTTGAAGCCAAGAATTTGTGGAAATTTAATGTATTTTTCACCAGTTAATATTTGTTTTGGCTAAAGAGTAGATAGCTCTGAAAACTGGTCAAAAACTCGTTTTGCTGGGGGACGCACCATAAGTATTGATTTCCTTTGAATCCTACTAATATTATAAATTAACAGCGCCCCGTTTTACTCGCATAGGTAGTTCCCAGTCCCGGTATATTCCCAAGACTAAAAGTTATCTACTTTTGTTCTTTTAGACTAACTCTAAATGTGTTCCAAATTTCAACCTGATCCGTTCAAATGTTACGACGTGGTTGAGCAACAAACATCTAAACTTTCACATTTATATTATTAATAGGAAGTACGATGAAAATGTTTGAATTTTTATTACCCAATCACGTCGATGACCGAATGACTGAACTGATTACTGACTGAATAACTTTCTCATCGTCTGGAGAAACAACACACTGTGTGTGTTTAATTTTTGGCACGAGAAAATTTACGAAACGGGAACTACACGGGTAAAACCGTAGAGTGGTGCCAGTTTTATATAAATTAGAATTAGCTTCTTGAAAGAGTGACAAAGTTTAATTCAATCTGAACTCTGTTTCAAAATTGCTTAACTTTCAAAAAGCAGTTTCCAACATTAAGTAAGTAGGTAAAGAGTTACAATAAGAGCGCGACAATGCAGCCAGTGCTTGCGAGGCGAGGCAGGGAGGGAGGGATGCGCTAATGCCTCTCACAGCGCGGATTACGCCGTGGAATGGTCGCGCTTAGCGCCACTCCAGCGTGAAAGCTGCAGGCGATCTGTTTTCCGCCACTCGCCAGAACAATCAAGTGTCAGCCAAAAGATCTGAGGTGTCTATAGACTATATAGGTTGCGAACCTTTCGAGTATCTGTTAGACACGGACGAGCTTCTAAGAACTTGTGGATCGGGGATTTGACCGTCGACCGTCTTGAAAAAGATTCTAGATTTTCGTTTTAAAATTCTGTGAATAAATGCTGCGGTGAATACGTTCTTACCGATGAATCAGACAGATCAATTTCACAAAATTTATCTAATACCTACTTAGTCTCGGTGTCTCGTATAAAATCTAAGGCATAGACTGAATTGAGACAGTTTTTAGAAAACAAACATTCTACAATTTTAAATTGAATATTATCTCTTATATACAGAAAAATGTAAAAACAAACACGGGATTTTACTATAGAAATATTAGCAAATACCCACGTAATGTAAAATTATATTGAAGAAACCAAAGGCGCAAATGTTAAGGAAGTAGATACTGATTAAAACAGAGTAGTCGATAATTGGTCAAATTAATCAACGATTAGGTTAATACCCAAACGATTTCGAGAATCATTTTCTACCCCATCGAGTTTTCCTTTCAGCTGTCTCAACGAATGTTGAACTTCAGTTGACACTCAGAACAAAGTCGTGAGAAAACTTTTATTTTCTTCCTCAATTGGCTTCCTTCGTAAAAAACTCCTACCAACTGCCAATGGGGGCGAACTAACCAGCGTTGATTTAAAGCAGATGATTCCTACTTCGACGAATTATTGGATTCTTGTTCGAAGAAAACAATCCGTTTTGCACGTTGGACTTATATTCGACGGAATTCCACGTTTGAAACGAGAAATTTATTTAATACGAGTTTTTCATGTTATTTAAAAGAAATGATAGGGCTGGGATTTGGTGACTTTTTGTTATTATGGTGAATGATGGATAAAATACAGTCCGGTAGTATTTTATCGAAAGTGACGCTTAAAAATTAGAGGATCCCAGGATATACCTATTACTTCAGAAATGCAGGCACTTTTTAAGAAAATTTTGAATATCCAATTCACTTTTCAAATACTTACATACATAGAGGTATTTGACATTAATGTAGTTTGCGTGGATTTAGCTAGGTGATACGGGCAAATAGTATTATTGAGGTATTTGTAAAAGTAATATCATTTTTAAGCGATAGTCGGATAGGTTATTTTATATTCCTTATATGTAATGAATTGTTTTAGTATGAAAACTAACGTGGTTATTACACATTTTAAATAAAAACACGGGTAACTCGCAGCTCGTTTAGCACTACGTGTAACACGCGCGCGCATCTTCTTGAAAATTATCACCGGACGCGATCGAAACGTGAGTCGGACTGGACTGACTATATCAAACGTGAGGTACCTGTGTATTTATTTAAAATAAGGAATAGTTATTTGCAACTATGTCAGTTATGAGTGCACTCTACTAAGTACCTGCCGCACTTTGGCGTAGCGTAGGAAGCGCAAGGCTTTACTAACCTAAACTTACGCACATATGAGGATCAAATACGCACCTATGCTTCTACGAGGATTTAAATTGGTAGGTGCACTTGGCGTTGTTATTACCAAGTAGGATGGTAGTACGTAGGTGTGGTGTATGCAAGTTATGGCTAGCTTACACACACTCACTGACTCCAGTAGAAAATTGGTTCAATAAATCCGAAACAATAAGCCAGTGCTTTGTTTCGGCTCAACATAAAGGCCAAATCCGGGAACCTACCAATATTTCATGTGGTTTTTGTTCATTTGCTTTTATTGGGTATAAATTGGTGTGTATGAATAACGCGACTGATTTTAGGGGTCATTATTATACGAATATATTAATCCTGACGTAATAAAAATGATTGTAAGTTGAAGATGTTCAATAAACACGATATTTGCAATTGTACAAACCTATGAACGAACTACAGTATTAAGAATAAATCCAAATGAAATTTTTAAGATAGGAGTTTTGTCACGTACCCACGTTGGCCCGATAGAGATCGATCGACAAAGTCGCGAGTTAAAAAATCTTTAAAATTATAGATTTACGTTTTACTTATATTACACCCGCTGTTTCACCCAGGTTTTCTGTTTTTTCCCGGAACCCTAACTACGTTCCGCAATTAAAACTAGGCTAAGTTATCGCTTAGAACATCAGCTATCTGGTAGTGAAAGTCCCGTCTCCCATCAGTCATAATCAGTTCAACCGGTTTAAAGATTAGATGGAACAAACAAACAGACAAACAAAAATCTAATAAATAGCTTTTTAGATACAGATATTCATTTAACACGGTCACTGCGAGGCCATTTTTCGTAGGCTTTCAGCTAGTGCGTATGAGGTCTTTTCGAGGCAAAGTCGCCCAACTTTCCAGTGCGTCTGGGATCTTTTAAGCCTCACAAAATTGTTTCCTAAAACACCTTCAATATTTACACATAATTGTGAAAATAATTGCTTGAAACTTTACCATTAATAACTTAAAGATGAATCAAAATTGAATCCTGCTTCGCCCACAGTTATGACATTTAGATATTGAATAAATTAAAAAAATATAAATGACATCTATTCTGCCTCACATCGCACTGAAAGACAGTTCTATGAGCGCCTCAACTAGAGTTGGGAATAAAAGAGAATTGCAGTTACGATATTAAACCAATTTATTTACTCAAAATGTTTTTGATTAAAACAGGGCAGGCAGAAGGATTTATTACATCGGACACAAAAAGTAGCAATTTTTTTAGTTTCTTTACAGCCTGTGAGCTATTTAACGTCAGTTATTAAAAATAAATTTTACAGTCTTAAATTCTCGCAGCAACCTATGCACCGCTTTCGTTCAACAACTTTTTTAAACCCTAACAAAAAAATGGGTGTTATAAGTTTGACGTCGATGTCGTCTGTCTGTCTGTCTGTCTGTCTGTCTGTCTGTGTGTGTGTCTGTCTGTGGCACCGTAGAGCGCAAACGGATGGGCTGATTTAGATAGGGTTTTTTATTTGAAGGTTAATATTCGTGCGGATGTTCTTAGCTATGTTTGGTTAATATCGATTCAAGATGGCCGCCTCCACAAAATATTTCTTCACAACCATTCTCAATATGGGTATCAAATGAAAGGGAAATAATAAAATACTATACAGTATAACAAATTCAAATCCAAGATGGCCACCACCACAAAATGGCGAATTGCATTTCTTTTTTCACTACTCCCTCAACATGGGTATCAAATGTGATATCCATATTGAGGTATGGGTGTTTCATTCCTCAATATGGGTATACGATATACTTATATTCAATACCTAAACATTCCACAATAGTCAATAAAAGAGCTTGACTAGTAGAATGTTGTACAAATTTCAAATCCGAGATAGTCGAGGGTAAGCAGCGTGCTTCCGTATCGATACTTATCACGTCACTAAGCTAGGATGCGCGAGCGCCCCGCCGCCCGCGTCTCACTTCGTGCGGCTATGAGGCCTACAATTTTTGAGACAGATATACCTCACTCCGCACTGTACGTAACTAATTAATACTCAGTGCGGTTGAGGCTTCTTTGACCTCATGTTACTTTAACATAGCTATTAGGCTAGGCTTTGTAAGAGAAGCAAATTTATATATTTATCTCTTTTATACTCATAGAAATGTTAAAATGATCGCCTCCCGCATAGAGTGAGAGAACGCAATTTTGACTGCCGCACCTGCGAGAAGCCACGCATGTGGTTTGTTCGACCTCATAATGCAATGAACGTGTTAAACTTAGTAAAAAGGTATCAATTTGATTTTACATACAGACACTCAATTTTATATATTTGTATAGATAAATCCCGTATTTTGTAACCTTTTACTAGAGTTGTGTTGAGTTTAGATGAAATTTTGCTTTTTTAATCCAGATTGACAAAAAAAGTTTATTTTCTCTCGAAATATTAGCAAATCACGTGACTTAGCAAATAGAGTACAACTGTGCAAAAGTGGCATAACATACTAAAACTTAAATTTATTATAGGTAGGTAGGTACTATTATTTAAAATTATACATGTCAATGTTTGGATGTTTGATGCTCAATCACGTCATAACGTCTGAACAAATCTGGTTGAAATTTGGAACACAGTTAGATTATAGTCTGAAGTAACACAAACGTTACTTTTTAACCCAAAAAGCAGACTTCCTGAGCGAATAGCTTTTTCACACAAATTCGTGTACAGAATAAGCAAATCCACAAAGCGAACCATCAAACTCGTCTTGAACAAGTTTTAAAATAACCGTTTTTGTATAAATCTGTAACATTTTGTAAGCCACCGAAAGTTACGAGAGCTTATCTATAGCCGGTCGAGAATTCAACTCCAGGCTCGTACATTCCGGCTCGCATGTTGATACTCCGATAATATTCCCGTATTGTAGCAAATGGAAAACGTTATCACGGCAGCGGTAACGTTTCCTGTGATCTCTCGTAAGCCCAGATTAGGTCGGATTGAGTCGAACCGTGCCACCAAACCGGTTATATTGAAGACGCGTATGTCGCTGCCTGAAAACAGACCTGATTTACATTATCAAAAACTAATATCTAGTTATACGGTAGTGTATATAAAGTAGTACCTCAAGTACTTACAATAAATGTATGCACTTTATTGGACACCCAAAAAAATAATAATTTAAAACTAGAAGCAATTTACAAACTTAAAGCTAGTGTGACATTGGCGGCCTTATCGCTAACAGCGATCTCTTCCAGTCAACCTACAAATACAATAACTATACACAATAATTATTATGTTGTTTTCGTCGGTACAATTACGAATCAAAGTTTAAAGTTTTAGTTTTAAAATCAAAAATTAGACTGCTTTTGTTTTTCCTTCAAACACTTGTACAACAAAAGAAATAGCAGACCCCAAATAATTCAACTTTATTATCATAAAAACAGAGCTTATGACATATAAGTTAATTCTTATCGTCCTACTACACTCTATGCTTTAAATTCGCGATGCATTTGTAAGTAATAAGTTAATTAGTTACAACAATTTTAGGATAAAAATGCAGAGCTACACTACGAAAGAAACTGAAAAGGAAAGCTAA
The DNA here is from genome assembly GCA_017562165.1 of Ectropis grisescens. Lineage (NCBI taxonomy): Eukaryota > Metazoa > Arthropoda > Insecta > Lepidoptera > Geometridae > Ectropis > Ectropis grisescens. Next base: position 14,216,208 of record CM029772.1, on the reverse strand, counting down.
AAAGCATTTTTACAAAGAATATCCCATATCTTTTTAGCTCGCATTGAATACGAAATGATCTTTGCGTTTAGAATTAGAGGCTGGCTTAAAGCTTTGGAGATAGAGCGGAACATAGTTATTTTGAAAAGGCTTGCACGGCGCGCCCGCGGCGGTAGGCGGGTAGAAATATAATAATAGTCGACGGGGCACCACGGAATATCATCTCAGTACATTGTGAGAGGCAGGATGCTCATTAGATGAACGCCCGGGGCCGACCGCCAACCCGACCCTACCTCTACACTGCCACAGCGCATTCAGTACTGTGGCGCTTCTGTAGTAGGTCAACTTAGAAGAACTAACAACTTCAAGTAAACTATTTAGGATCAATATTTTTTGCGAATTGTGGATCAACAATAAATTGTAACTTATAAAAAGGCCGTTAAAAAGCTGGTGATATTACTAAATAAAAATTACGTACTCTCAAATTTTTTTAATGAGTGTGGGAGAAAAATTTCAATGTTGTATACAATTTTTTAAATAAATTGTACAAATTTTCCCTAAAAAACATGAAATCTCCGCACTGTACATAAGATCAGTAACCGTCTTTGGTGTGACCCCTGCGATACAGGTCTTTCCTAGTGCAGGCGTCACTAGTATTTATTTGTCTTAGTGAATATACCTATGTACCAAAATTCTTAGAATAATTAAGATAAGCACCCTGTAACATGTTCAATCACAAATCAACTTTTTTGTAAATAATTACGAGTACAATTATCTTGTGCGATAGCACATATTTGTAACGGAGGAATCAAATACTTAGCTATAGCAGTTAATAGCACTCATCTCTCACTTTAGATTTTTATCCAAAAAGTTGAAAATGTAACGTCATATAAATCTTACGGCCAATGAATGTCATCTATGGTTCTTGTGTTTCCTTCACAACACGTGATATTTAAACTAGTTTTAATATAAGCAAGATTGTTCGACTACAACATTAAGTATAATAGATTGAACATAGGACACCTGTGCTGTGGTCTGTTTAAAATTTAACTTGCGTATTTTATCTCCAACTTGTGACATAGTTTAGTAAATAATATTAACTTTCCAGAAAATTACAGTGTATAAAAGCATCATTTGCTTTATTTGGCTCATTAAACACTTTGAATTAGCATCTACACCACATAGTAGGTATTTTGATTTAGCGAGACCGATACTTACAGATTTGATTTTCAAAATTTGTTTGTTATTTTTGTTATAGTTTTCAGAATAGAAAATGTTCATTCCAGCACCTCTAATTTTTCATCCGTCTTCGTATCTGACGTTTTAGATTACGAAACGTCTAAGAAAAAAGTTCACTTGAGCCCGGTACCCAGTTCAATTTTTAACCCCCGACCAAAAAAGGGGTGTTATAAGTTTGACGTCGATGTCTGTATGTCTGTCTGTCTGTCTGTCTATCTGTCTGTCTGTCTGTCTGTCTGTCTGTCTGTCTGTCTGTCTGTCTGTCTGTGTGTGTGTGTGTGTCTGTCTGTGGCACCGTAGAGCTCAAACGGATGGTCCGATTTCAATGCGGTTTTTTTATTTGAAGGTTGATATCCGTGTGGATGTTCTTAGCTATGTTTGGTTAATATCGATTCAAGATGGCCGCCTCCACAAAATGGCGGACAAAATATTTCTTCACAACCTACCTCAATATGGGTATCAAATGAAAGGGCTTGACTAGTAGAATACAATACATTATAACAAATTTCAAATCCAAGATGGCCGCCACCACAAAATGGCGAATTATATTATTTTTTTCACTACTACCACAATATGGGTATCAAATGAAAGGGCTTGACTAGAAGAATACTTTTCACTATCACATATTTGAAATCCAAGATGGCCGCTACCACAAAATGGCGAAATACATTTATTTTTTCACAGCTTCCTGAATATGGGTATCAAATAAAAGGGCTTGACTAGTAAAATGTTGTACAGATAACAAATCCGAGGTAGTCGGGGGTTAATCAAAATTTTTAATTTTGTTCTTATTGTTATTTTTTTAACCCCCGACCAAAAAAGGGGTGTTATAAGTTTGACGTCGATGTCTGTCTGTCTGTCTATCTGTCTGTCTGTCTGTCTGTCTGTCTGTCTGTCTGTCTGTCTGTGTGTGTGTCTATCTGTGGCACCGTAGAGCTCAAACGAATGGGCCGATTTCAATGCGTTTTTTTTATTTGAAAGTTAATATCCGTGCGGGTGTTCTTAGCTATGTTTGGTTAATATCGATTCAAAATGGCCGCCTCCACAAAATGGCGGACAAAATATTTCTTCACAACCTACCTCAATATGGGTATCAAATGAAAGGGCTTGACTAGCAGAGTACAATACATTATAACAAATTTCAAATCCAAGATGGCCGCCACCACAAAATGGCGAATTATATTATTTTTTTCACTACTACCACAATATGGGTATCAAATGAAAGGGCTTGACTAGTAGAATGTTGTAGGTACAGATAACAAATCTAAGGTAGTCGGGGGTTAAACAAAATTTTTAATTTTGTTCTTGTTAAAGTAAACACTACAACGAGCTCCGCACAGATGTATTTTAAAAGTATGAATTTTAAACGAATTTTAAATTACAAGAAATATAATACTATACTAAGCACATTTAAATTATTTACTGACATATTATTAAGTACATACTAAACCTATACTTACCAAAAAGTATCATACACTTATTGTATCAGTACCATTGTACTTGTCACCAAATTTTTCACACCGCACAATTCCTGGATTCCGTGTAAAATGTTCTTACTGGCTAAAAAATAAAAAACACCATTGACAATATTAGCCCTAAAACTGTGCTTAGTTCCAAATAATACCTACCGATGTTATAACAACTTTAGAAGTTTATCTTAAGAACCTGCTTGAGTAGACAAGGTCTATAAGTATAACACCCATGTTGCGTTATCGTCAGAGTTGAAACGTGTTAACATTATAATTGTAACGAGTGTAACTCTTAGAATAATATCTGAATTTCTGAAGCCGAAGTAATATTTTAATCTTATCATTTGAGTCAAGTTCCAAGTCTCGCGAGGAAAGTTTGATCCGCGGTTCAAGTTTCGAGACGAGCTTACAACTGTGACTGGGACTCAAGTGGCCCTGTTTGGCTCGGTTTGCGTTTAGTGGGACACTTTACTTTTATTGTGATACTTTTTGCTTTATCTAATTAATCCGCGATTACCATCAAAAACATTCCATTCATAAATTAAATGCATAAATAGATTTAAACCCTGACACTAGTTAATAGCCTAGCAGTATCTGTACAAATGTACGATCATAGCAACAATACCTATTATTGTACTCGTAATTCTGCCCTTGCGCTACTCTTCGTAGAATATGGTTTCAGGCATTCTACCGACTAAATCGGCTATAGCTTTGCTATTGCTGTCTCTATCATTTCAAACGAAAAGAAAACATGAACATAATTTAAGCGCCATAAAGGGCCGTCTTCTGCATTACGCATCTACTTTCGACCGCCAACCTTTCGCAGATCGTCGATCCACCTGGCTGCAGGGTGTCCCACTCTACGCTTGCCGGTTCGCGGTCTCCACTCCTGTACCTTCCTACCCCAGCGATGGTCGTCTCTTCTACAGATATGGCCAGCCCATTGCCACTTCAGCTTGCTAATTCTGTGGGCTATGTCGGTCACTTTAGTTCTTTAGGTACCCAGGTACCTACGCTTTGAGTTTGTGCGTTAGTATACCTACTTAGATCATTTAAGTTAGTGGAGTCCTGCATTTTCTGCGCTAGTCAAAAGTTCGGCATGTTAGAGGCCAACTAAATAAGATGCTGATAAATAACAACACTAAAACTACCAACTAAATAAAAAAACATAAATTGTACCAAGATTTCTTAGTTAAATAAAATCAGTTCATATTGTTATTTTGAGAATAATCATATATCGTAGGCTTTTCTTTTAGCACATTTGAAGTTTTTGAAATCATACGCTAACGAGAATCCGCGTTTCAAGCCAGGTAATGGTGAATCGCAACCTGTGTTGTTAACAAATGAATTAAAAAACAAATGAGTAGTTTAAGAGACTGCCGATGGAAGTGCAAATTTCTATGTATATACCTGTATAGATATACTGGTATTACGCATGTCAGTGACGTGAACTCACAAGGCATTGCGTTGACATCATGGGTTGTCATCCATAAAGTGTCTAACACGTACGTAGCGCTTCTCTGGTCCGCCGCTCCTTCAACGCTGCGCTGCCACATACCATATCGATGGCGCGTACCCCTTCTACCCCCTTCCCCCACCAAAAAGCGGTTAATACAAGAAAATTAAACAACACAAAATACAATACTAGAAAATAGGCGAGACGATTAAAAAAAACAAATTAGTCCGTCAGTTAGATGTACTTTGTATTATGTTTCATAAACAAAAAATGACGAAGATACAGTGCTTAGTTAGAAGTTTCGAGTGACGTCACGTTATGGGACGATTTTTACGATAGAGTAACGTCACAACCCCCACTATGGAGTTTTGATGGTCTATAATTTGTAAAATTTTGACAATTTGATAGAACAAAGAATACTTGTACCATATTTTTAACCGACTTCAAAAAAGGAGGAGGTTCTCTATTCGGTTGTATGTTTTTCTATAATCTACTTGACAAATTAATTAGAATGGTATATTTTTGACCCTGTTGTCATCCCAATTCTAAAAAAACGGCGTACATAGTAACGTATAGCTAACGTGTTAAACGTTTGAGGCTGCAGAATGTACTTGCCTTAACTCCATTCTAGAGCAAAGCTATTAATTTTACCTATCTATTTGCAGTTAGCTGCCTGCCGGTGTGTTTTGGAAATAATCTCTTTTGTTCGAACCCGGGCTGACTAAGCATTCCCGAAGTTAAGAAGCCTTGTTTGGTCGCTCCGATATTTGTTAAGATCGTGTCGGTTTAGGAGATGCCAACTTGAGATAATTAATGTGTAGAGCTCCTTCAAACTCATCTCGCGGTAATTTAACTTGTAATTGAATGGCTAAGTTTTACAAAAGGTGTTTACGTTACGCAGGCTGTCGTTGTGATTACCAGCAAGGATTGGTTCAATTGATTAAGTTTCAAGTAGTTTTGGTTTCAACATAAATACTTATGATAGTTGTATTAAAATTGTTTCTGTTATAAAGTATTAGTAGCGCTCTATATATACATAAAGTATTAGTAGTATTTTAACCGCGTAGTTCTCATTTTCATTATTTCCACGCAATAAAAAGTAATCCAGGTGTTATTCCAGATACAATCTAAGCGTGTTCTGAATTTACACTTGACCCGTTCAGCCATTTCAACGTGTTTGAGCAACAAATACACAAACTTTGAAATTTATAAAGTGAGAATGGGAAGTAGGGTTAGCAGCGCCCCACGTCTTTACCCGCGTAGGTCCCGTTCCCGTAATGTTCTCGTAATAGAAAGTAGATTATGTGTCATTTCAGATAATATATATTTCATATTTACGAGTAAACCAACGTTTAATTTTGATTCACGATCAAACGGCATTGAGCTAAAAACAACGATACTTTCCCCATTTACAATTTTAGTACCTACGATAGCATTAACACCTTTTTCCAAGGCGACAGTTGAAGCGTGATGCTCCGCGTCATACTAGTCTATAACACTACTGTACAACTTAAGAACACGCTTACTTTAAGAACACGCTTACTTTACTTAGTTAGGCTTTAGTTTTATCTATCAGTGTAAGAGAGTGAAACGTGACACAAATAAGAGGTTCAGTAATGGATGCGCTGTTTGCACTATCAAGATGACATAATGAATGGAAGATGGCGGCACAATTAATAGCTTCTTAGGAATGCACCCAGCTGCAACGGTGCACTGATAGCGGGTAAGATAAATAGTTAAATGGAACCTTGGCTATACATCGTTTAGCTCAGTTTTATCTAGAATAATACTAGTAACCTTCTCGAACGCTTGGCTGACTCGAAGCGTGACCAAAGTGGTGGCGCGTTTTTGACTTAACATATTAGTTTTGCTATTCAGCGTGGTAATGCCGCCAGCATGATGTCTACGCTTTTAACTGGCAAGGTTGAACATATTGGTTGTTACTTAATTTTTATCGATTATACAGTCAGATGATTGTTCAGATTTTGATGTCATTTGGGTGGTATGTAGAGTACCTACTGTAAAAGTAGTTATCTTCTCGTATGTAGGCTCTGCGTGGTTGTAAAAAAGACGTTTATTATATCAATAAACTGAGTTGAACTGAACTGAACATATCACAGTACCTAGATCTTTATAAAAACTTTACATTGATATTTTATTCGCGTTAGACAAACTAAGGATTTACACACATTCTTAGGTATGTCAGTCTATCTATCAATATTAGGTACCAATCAGTAAAAGTTTGCTTCTTATTTTCTCTTTATTAAGTGTTAAAATAACTCCATGAAAAAGTTTCGTTAACAGTGTTTTCCATTAGGCTCGCAAAGTAAAACCATAATCAAGATAATTTTTAATGAGACAAAACCCCAAATGTAAGAGACCTAAAAATCCATTACACGCAAAATCGCTTAAGATTTCACGGGGCGAATAAGAAACCCGTTCCACAATTAAAAAGGGATTTGAAGGTAAACACAGCCCGCGGCATTATCAGAACATTGTAATGGGCAAATCAATGTCGCTTCGTCGCACAACTACAACTACGTAGTCTTAAAACGCCACTTCGCTCAGAGTCATTCGAGGTAACGAGACCATAACTCCGTCTTGTCTGGATACAGCATAATCCCTGCGTTCACGAAACTCCGCAGATTCAGATAGAGGATAGAAATACGATTAGTGGGGTTTGTTTAGTTTGATTGGAGTCGGGTAAGCCGCGGTTGGCGGGAGATAGCACGATTTCTTCGCGTCCGTGGTTGATAACTACGATACTGTGTAACGGTGGGATCAGTGACGGTTAATCTGTAAGCCGGCGGGTTCACACGATACGGATCTAAGTCAGATGTTGTCTGTCTTGCTTAGGACGGGCACGAGTGGGTTAATGACTCGGAAATCATTCGGGTTAACTTACTCGGGCACGGATTGGAAGATAAGGGATAACAGATTTGTTGGTGTCGTGTCTCGGACGACCCGTACTCGACTCGAGTTCAGACTTCGAGGACGATTCTATTAACTGCGTCTAATAAGATTAAGTTTTATTAATCTTAGAACTATAACGGTTCGGAGTTTCTTGACTGAAATTCGTCAGTTTATTCGGACTATTTCAATATTAATAAGGGAAGGCTTTGAAATTTTCATTTAGAATTTCAAATATCCAGACTGCAATTAAGTGTTGACTGAAAATTGTAGTACAAATTAATGTGATATTCTGGAAAATTTTCGAGGAAAGGTCGTTTCTGTGTAGTTAAAATTAATTTAAGGCATGGTAGTTTGAGTATCCTGCGGCTTCGTTCTCGCTTAGAGCCGGATAATCAATTAAGAGCTGACCGGGTGCATCCGGCTGCACCGGAACTATGACGAGACTTGGATAAATGGTCCGGGAAAATACACCGCCCCTTGCAGCGTGTCTCTTGTTTACCGCTGTTTTTCATTTAGAGGACACATGTCGAGCTTAGTGGGTTTATGTCAGAACTCTTGTGTTTCATGATAGGAAAACCACAACGTAACACTAGAGTAGATATCTAAAATAAAACAATGACGATAGAGAATTGGAGCTTGCAAAGTGAATGTGCAAAAACAGCTACAAAAATACACAGCTAAGAACAAAATTAGCTTTTAACGAAATAAAAATCATTAAAAGTTGAGAAATAGAAACAGGCACACACATACAGACAATCGTAAATGTATATAATCATACGCATATAATTATGTACGATGGTACTGGACGTTAAAAACGTAGATACTTTAACATCTTCCTAATCTTACAATCACTCACACACTTACACAATATTATTATTCTCTAACATTCGTAATAAGAACACGTACCTATCTAAATAAAAATGTATTCGGAAACATCGGAGGCTTAAAGTGTATAAACGCGCACATCCTGCTCCACCACCGATGCGACGTCGCTCTGCTACGCCCATGTTGGTAACGCGAACTCAGAAAATGTTCCCCAACTAATACACAACTAAGAAGTTTTCACAATAATTTGTTTTCTCCGAAAAAACAAAAAACCGACTTCAATTCCAACTAAATTCACCCTCGACCTAATTTCATAAGAATCAATAATTCGTCTAAATACATGAATTTTGTTTTTTTGTTTTTTGTACATATTCCAAAAACCGCCGCACCGATTTCGAAAAAATCTATTTGGGACCTCTAAACTATGACATACCTAACAAAAAAAACATCAAAATCGGTTCACAAATGGCTATCGCAAACATACAACCGAATAGATTAAAAATTGATTTAGAACCAATGATTTTTTTAAACTTTAACATAATTTTTGTTTAACTAAACGGTTGACGCTAACGCTAACTTAAAACGGTGAAGGAAAACATCGTGAGGAAACCGACATGTACCTAGAATCTATCGAAGTTATGTGTCATCCACCAACCCGCACTGGGCCAGCGTGGTGGATTATGGCCTTAACTCTCTCCTTGCGAGAGAGAAAGTCCCAGCAGTGGAAACATTTAGTGGGCTGTTGATGATGATGATGATGATAATTTTTGTTTAACTTTAACATTAATGTTTGGAACAGGATTTTTTTTCCATTTCTCGAATTCCATTAAAATAAGGGTAAGTTCACAATGTAACGTCTCAGTCAGCTCATAACAAGGTGTTATCAAGTGTCTTGACGTAGGCCCTCGACCGCGAGAGCTTGATAATTGACGCTCGGGAAATTACATGTCGGGCCGCAGACAGTTGTTGATGACGTCACGACACTTGATTATAAACGATTTATTTCGAGGTATCTGCGCGTATCAAGGACGGGCATCTGTCGCGGAAGGAAGATGCGACACGATGTTTTGTTTTAAAATTAGGAATATATGGGTGTCGTGTTGATAGCGAACTATAAATGTAAAAGATGTCTATGATATCCTGATACTCAATTGGTTGAATTGATTTTCAAACACAGTTTACATACTCTGGTATACATACACAGTAATATTTGCAAATTACTTATAGGTGTGGTTACTGTCCAGGCAGACTGCAAACTCGGCAGAGAGTCAATGGTATAACATTATTGGAACATGGCGGTAAAACTCGTGAAATACTACTAATATTCTTACTATTCTTACTAATAAACGACAATGTTTGGATATTTGGATGTTTGTTGTTCAATCATGTCTTAACGTATAAACGGATCGGGTTGAAATTCGGAACACACATAGATTATAGTATAAAAAAACCACATTGGGTAGGGTTTTAATTCCGGGAAAATAACAGGAACAGGAACTACACGAGTAAAACCGCGGGGCACTGATAGTTATCTATACACATTTTTTATTTTGATTACAAACCTACTTGGTTTATAATTTGGACACCAAAGTTTGGCGTCAAACACACAGCCTAAAACGGCAACGTATCGTAACGTTATCACCATGGTGGCTATCACAATATGTACTACCGATCACTAGTCTGCTTCCCCTAGAATTAACATTTTATAATTTGTAAACTTTGTTTTCAGATAAACACTGTAATAGATTCTACTAACATTATAAATGTTTAATGTTTATTGCTCAATCACGTTGCAACGTCTGAATGGATCTGTTTGAAATTCGGAACACGGATTATAGCCACATTAGGCTACTTTTTATTCCGGGAAAATAATGGGAGTAGGAACTACGCAAGTAAAACCGCGGACGCTCCTAGTCAAAGAAAATTCTAGAAGATGTATGGATTTAACTAATTTAACGTTTACGTACATTTCACATTTTTATTCCAAGCTTAACTAAAGCAAGGTACACTTTTGTGTTACTCGTGTCTGTGGTTCCTTGTAGGTACAACCTGAATGTCTTTAAATCTAGAGTAAGTAGATTACTTCTGAGTAAGCGGTTTAAAATGTAGCAACATTTTAAGTTGCGTCATTGCTTAGCACAATGTAATTTTAGGTTTTCAGTGAAATTACAGCAAAGAAATAAATCATCTCAAATATCTGTGTGATTTGGACTGTATTTGGATCCAAACACTAGCTGCGGTCCGCGGTTTTGCTATCTTAGTTCCCGTTCTTGGGCGGATCCAGTCGGGGGATCATATGGGTTATGACCCTCCCCAAAAAAAAACTGAAATTGACTTTTATACCTAGTGCCGTAATGGCGGTTTTATCGCTTACAGCAATTTCTTCCATACAACCATCCATAGCGAAAATATGAGAGATAGATAATAGGTGAAAAATGTAATGAAGAATATGACGGAAAAATAATAACAAGGAGAAAGCAATAGTAATTCTTACTTATTCTAGCAAATTTTACTACTTTAATATTATACACACATATATATACCTACATACCTATGATGTACATAAATACGCAATAAATAAACACATAACAAATATTAAATACAATTAACCAAATGGCAGTGAACCTATAGAAATAAATAAGAAGAAAGAACTGATGAAAATATAAATTTTCAATAATATTTTAGTAAATACTATCTATTTAAAAGCCTACAATATGACAGAATAGGTTTCCATCAGGCCACTCGGTACCCAGTAGGTGACCGGCTAATTAATGTTCCGGCAAACACTGCGCCGGATATCCGGGCCCGGTCATGGTAAAATTCCCGGACGCTGAGCTATTACGATGTTGAGATTTCACCGACGCTTTTGTGCTGTGATTTTGGAGACAACTGTAAAATGGCAATAAAGGACTAAGTTTAGGGTTATTACATTATTTCTTTGAGTCAATATTGTTTTGCTATTAATTATTATTAATTACTTATCGAGTTTCTAAATTGTACAGAAAAAGTGATCCGTGTCTCAATAATATGTTTAAAAACAAGAGTTCAAAATCGTACACCGAGTGCGGTCCTCATATTATGCACACTCAACTCCATCCAGCGTCTGGTCTAATTATTATCATTCCAAAAACAGTTACTTAGTGAAATTTTCTGTGAAATGCTTGCGATAAAAAAAAGGTTCACTTCCTTTGTAGTTTCATGAAACCTCACCATACTATTTGTATATTTTACAATCTCAAGGATTAGTTACCATAATGCCCTACTGTGTTTTTTTTCGAAGCATTCAACATATTACGCAGTGAAGCGAGAATATCTTGATCAAAATGCGCTTTTCCATTTAAAATGTTTCGTATAAATAAAATTATTGCTCAACATAAAAAATTACAATAATTTTTAGATTGTATTTCTGAGAGGAAACTACATACTCGTAACAGAAGCTACTGTTATACTGGACATAATTGGAAAGACCGCATATCAGCTGTGGGGCGAGTTCTGAGCTCGAACACGAAAACGGAACGAAAATTCAATAGTGCGAGTTGGTAATAAAACGTGGCCTGTTGACAGCGAACCGTTGCACCATAGTTGAGACTTCATTCCACTTGGTAAATTTGTCGACTGTCTGTCCGAAATTGCGAGCTTATTGCGTTCCGTGCTTGTTTGTCCGGCCGGTCAAAGCTTTGTAAGTTACAAGGTGCACCACAATCAAATAAATGTTACGGAAAATGATGTTTCACAGCCTTCAGCTGCCGTGTTCGCCGATTTGAGGCTGCATGCACTGGCTTTCATAAATTATGCTGTTGGTTTCGCGAGTGCAGATCGGTGCCGTGCATCAATGGAAAATGATAATGCATTTCCGCTTTGGCGCAAGAGCTTAGCTCGCAGTATTAATTGAAAGTACGGAAAAATACTTTAAAGTTTTATAAAAAAGATAAAACTTTACTAATAGTTATAAAAATATTTTTATAACTGTTTAAGCAATCAGCAACACCAAGTTCTTCCTGGCCCATGTAGGTTTTTAAAGTATTTCCTAAATGAACAAACAAGCGACCAGTAAAACCAGAAGTTAAAACAGCACTATAAATAATTTTGTAATTCCAGAAACAAAGTCTTTCCAAAGATTGGTAGGCCAAGAGCAAAACTCTATAAGAGAATTGAGACAGTAATCGTGATCCCAAGCGGCAACGAAACGGAATCACACCGGGTAATCCGACCATAACTAATATTCCACATTCGAAGAAGTCGCAAGTCGGTTCGCACTCGGTTCCGATCCCAGCGCGCCGATCGAGGCACTTGGCACAAGTTAAATGTAGTGTAAACAGAGGGTAGGTAGTTATCGCAACACAGCGAGCCACTAAATCTTCACTACTGCTCGAGCGCGACCGTTTGTCATGTCGCCTACCGTCGCTCATGCCCCTGTACTGCTTATGTCGTGTGTGATGAGGATTACGATTTATCAATCTACACCATAGCTTGAAAAAAAAACACGCAACAATCTGTTATGAAAAACATATTTACGAAATTAGATAAAAGTGGGGTCGTCAAAACAACAGTACCTACGCTACAATATGCCATTATTATCTAAAGTAAATTTCAAAAATACAATATGTCCATTTTAGAAATGTAATTTTGAAGACCTTTGCTTTGATATTGTATACGAGACAATATGTACTTTTTGCAAATGTGTACTTATATGTACGGCTTTGAAGATGTCGAAAAAAATATAAAATATGTTAAAACGGACTAGAGGAATTGCGGAATATGCGTTGTACGCAAAATGAGTACCTACCTAAGTGGAGTAATAAGAGTGAACACCTAAATGTAAAAATATAACTTCTCTCTCTCACATAAAATCCACATGAGAGAGAGCATGTCTTCATGGTCCACTTATTTAGGCTATAATGAATATACGTGAAGTTTGATACGGTGGTACCTACTAAAATGCGCCCGGATATTTTAGGTAAAAGGAATGAATATTGCATTTCTTTTATTTTATACTTTTCTGGAACACACTCTTACACATACGCAGATACGTACGTACACATAGTCACGCACGCACTAGTTCGGGTTTCCTCCAACAAATTCTTACTTGTAGTAATAATATCTACTCTGTTTTCACTGGAATATTGAAATGTATGTATTATGAACTGTGATTGTCGTTGTTAAGCACACATTACCTACACAAATGTCTTATAATATTTCATGATTTGAATTACCAACTTATGTATGTCAAACAGTGCTTTTGTTCTACATCGTCACTCTTTATTTGAAAAAAATAAACTAATTTGATAAAAATCTCTTCATAAATGATGAACATTAACACCTAGTATTGCACGCTACATGATCATTAAGCCAAAGAAAATGCTCTAGAGAGAGCTTTTAATTAAATCTGTAAGTCCTACTTTTTGCCAGACCGAAAAAGTCGGTGCAGCGTAGTACCTAGTTAACTTTTGTCATTCATTCACACCGCACTACAAAGGCCTGCTTTTAACTAAACGAAGTTTATCCTAAAGCAAAAGCAGCTTGATCCCGGTTTTGCAGCTTTCAAAAATAGCTCCAGAAATGTTGCCACAAGTATTAAAAAATACGAAATAAATAATATTTATGTTTTTATCGTTACTTTCATTCCTATAATTGAAAGTAAATTCAATTTAAATGATACATCGAAAATTTCGTTTTTGGAGTGAAAACTTCTTTTAGCGTTCCTAGTCTGATTTTTCGTGTGCTGTGAATTGAATTCTAGCATCACGCTAGGGTAAGTTATTACTAATAGATGATAAGAATTTTTCGGGTGAACTTAAGATGCCAGAGCGAGAAAGATAAATTAATAATATAGTCAGCTGCTTTTCGCTATTGTGTCCCTGTGTTTAGTATTTATTTATATAAGTATTTATTAATGTTTTTTTTATCGCGACATTAATTTCAAGGTACTTAACACATTAATTGAACATATTGTCACGAAATATTAAATTTGCATTTCACATCTTTTGCAAAAAAGTGTTGGTTGTAATATATTACTGATTTTATCACAGCACTTACACTATGTAAGCCCACAAAATAATACCCATTTTCATCACAGTACTTTCACATACACTGTAGCACATATTTATGCATTTTAGCGAATATCTATAAAATAAATGAAAAGCAAACCCTAAAAAAATGCGAGTCAAACGCTAATTCTAATCCACGTTATTTTTTTTTTTAATTTATTCTTAGCAGATACTAAGTCATTCAGCCGCATGTTACTCTCGTGTTGCTGTGCTTCCTAGGCTTACATAAAGTATTAAACTCTTTGTTACTAGGTATATTCAATTACAATGTTGTCAAATTTTAAATTTTTATATGAAAACTAAAGTGGTTATTTCACATTTTAAATGAATACACGGGTAACTCACTTGATTTACGAGTATAGTCAGTGTAGTCCGACTTAAGTTTCGCTCGCGCCTGGCGCTATTTTTCGAGAAGAGTGCACGCCCGCGACCTCTGCTCTTTTGGTACTGAAAGAACCAGTGAAAACCCTGTGAAAACTGTGTAAATTTTAACAGCTGTCCAGGAGTGAATATTTAAAGCGCCTTAGTATGCCTATGAGACATCAAGAAAGAAGTATTTTTTTTCTTTCTTTGATCTTAAATTGTATTCAAATTTGAACATAACTATTTTTTTAAACATTCGTTCACCTTTGGTTTGGCGTCTTGCTATGGTGCTTCAAGCACCGCTCCGTATTATTGCCCTTATCGTATACCTGCTGTTGTATCTTTTGCGTAGTTTGATGATAGATAAAACATGAATTGATATTTATGAATATGATGTTATTTCTTTTACAAATTAGTGCGATATTTGACCCTTAAAAAAAAGGAAATATTAATAAATAAATAAGTCTAGCACGAGGCGTTCCTCTCGTATTATTGTCGTCTGATGTTATATATGTAGTATTTTTATAAATTAAACAATTTCGTCGTAACAATTTGTTCTGGAGGTTTTCTTGGGAGAATTTATCTCATGTTAGATCTGGCAATCCTGAGCTTTATTCAACTTTGTACTTAGCAGCGTTTTATTTTAATATGCATAAAATACACACAGCACTATAATGTTCCTACTCTAGTTGAACTCGCTAATGAGTTTTTCAATTTGAAACAAAATAGAAACGTCATAATATCGGAGTTGAAATACGTTCATTTGGTTCAAGTTTTAAGCATAAGTCGTTTAAAAATGTTTTCACTGTATTATTTTCCGTTTTGAAACTATGTTTGTCAAGTTTAAAGTTAGTTGAAATGAATAGATAGAGTTTTAGTTAAATTATATTTATAGTACTCGTAGGTGGTGCGTGTACCTTTGAAATCTTGAATCTGGCTTGAACGCTAGGATCTCGGGAACTACTGGTTCGAATTGAAAGATTATTTTTCTGTTGGATAGTCCACTTATCGAGAAAAGCTATTATAGGCTACACAATATTACGCTACTATCAATAGGAGCAAAGTATGAATGAGAAATGTAACAAAAACGATATTTTTTTTGCCTTTTTGAGAGCTTACGTTGCACGCGCTGACGTGCGCCGAAGTTCGTAAAGAAATGTGTCTATCTTTTAAGGTTCCGTCATTATAACCTAAGCTAACCAATTTTTTTTTCTAAATCTTAGTTGGTAAGGTTAGTACCACCAATTTCGATAGGTGGCGTAGCAACGAGCGCATGGTTTAGCTAGATAGTATATTTATTTTATACTATAATCTTAAATGGTCAGGACACTCAGAGGAATCTCTTCGAATAGGTGCACTTATTATTTTAGTTAGTTCAGTGCTAAGATAGATAAGTTAAGCCAAGATATGGTCTATGATTAAGCACGTCTATCTAAAAGAAACCAATTTATTGAAAAACCAGATTAAATAAACATGCCGCCTTCGATAAAATTGAGATCTTTGTGAAAACACCTCATTAAAATTCACTTCATCACATGAAAACTTAAAACCCAGAATTTGATAGCTCACTTTGAAAACTACGCGGGTGAAACTGGAGGTCACTGCTAGTCTGGAATAAATCTTCTAAGCATGGCCATCTAGATTAGTCTTCTAACCGTGTTAATATTTGTGTTTATTTATCACGAATATTTATGTCATAGATATATGTAGGTATGATATTGTTAAGTAGTATTTTTATTTATTTATTTCATGCTAGCATAAATGACGACATTAGTATGGTTTCTTGCTGTTACTTTCGCACCATATCCACAATTTGTATTAGATTAATGAATGAAGTGAAGTGAAATGAAATGAAGATATTTTCATTTACGAGCGAGCGTAACGCTTGAGCTCAATTCACAGCCCACCAAAACTCTATGTGTGGTGCGCGAAAAGTAGTGTTCACTTCAAAAATCAAACAGTCTCGAGCCACTACAGATAACTAAACAACGCAAGTATTTACCCATTCTTAAACACAATGTGTACAGTATGATTGCAAATCGGCTTACAGCCTATGAGGGCACCTCCTCACAACAAAAGACTCAACAGGGTAATATTTCCAATCGCAAGGAGCGCACGTTCACGTCTGTTCACGCTGGAGATTGGTACATAATATTGCAATCTCCGTCGGCAAACACTACGCTCTACGGTGGTATATGCGTTAAAAACTATGATTTTAACGATTTTAGACATGCCATCAGTAGCAAACTTAGGGGATGGCGAAGAATTTGGCCGGTACATTACACGTGTGTGTTTTTTGACAAAGCTTTTAGACTTGGAAGCCTTGAGATAGGCTTACATGACTGATGATCAAAGGACTTTCACTTGCTTAATCCGCCATGAAACTGGCAACCACTAAAAGCACCGCTGGAAGCCATAACACGTAGTAGTGATTGACCCTACAGTACAATAGGTGGGTATGTGATGATAAGTAGGAAGAGTCTCGTTCGATTGAATGGCTTTTGAATATAATAACATATTGTAATTTCTCTTTTTATTACTTTAATTGATAATTGAGCAACATGAGACTTAAACAAGAGCAATTTAAAAGTACAATATTGTCACGATGATCAGCGGAATAATAATAAATGCATACAATTTGCAGAAAAATATGGCAGTCATAAAGGGCTGGCGATGAAAGTGTAAACTTATGACTTAAAATTTTAGTATTAAACAGCAATAATACACAATACGTCACCTGTATAGCTATAGATATACTACTAAGCATGTCGGTGACGCCAACTCCTAAGATTTCATCCATCCAAAAAGCATCTAACGCGCACGCCCCGTTCCTCTGCTCCGCTTCCGCTACGACGCTACGCTGCTACGCCGTAGTCATTACGTAAAAAATTACAATTAAAAATAATATATTATTATCATAGAAAATAAGCTTAAAAAGAGTATTACATATATCAGTTCGATGGTAATGAAAAACTATTAGGATGGTTCTTTGTAGTCAGGGAAGAGTACACACGTAACATATCTACCACGTTTAAGAGTGAAGTATCATTTGTTAGGAGGCAATACTTACGCGGCGGGCCCGCGGTTAAACTTCCCAGCGTACAGCAATACGCTCTTTCGTATTTAACCACTCGCGGTTAAAGCCTCTTGTTTCGTACTTGAGTAGGCATATAACGTACCTAATGCTCAGCCAGAATTGTTATTCGTCCCTTAGAACATTATTTAATCCTGTCTTTGGAATTCAATCTTTAAATTATAAAACTTTTATTATAAAATTGTTTTTTTTTTACTGTAGATTGCGGACATTCAAACAGTAAGCCATTTGCTCGAAGAAATCTTGAATCGATTAATAACACGCGGAGAAGAATCCTAGAAACTTCGACAAAAGTAATTTTTACACAGGAAACAAAGGACTTGTCTAGTTCAATTACTGAGTTAAATATTTCAAGTGGATTTAAATTACTGTACACATTTGGATTACATAATAATTAAAAGCATGAGGACTGTCTCTCAGGGGACCGTGTGTTTTAGAAAGCTGACAAAATGTAGGGTTCAAGCGTACCATCAAATGAGTACTTACATCTCATGAATAACAGCTATTATAAAAATATATATTTTTGTTTATTATGGGTTGGCCATCTTAGTCGCAGAATCAATAACTATTTAAGAACACCCTAGACGTTTTCTTAAATAGAGACCGCAAATCGACAAACATAGTGTACGGAAACTAGATGGAGTGACTACATAAAGATGTGAGTTAGAAAAGCAAAACTGTCTAATAATGATAAAAATCAGTCTATGATTGGTGTACCATAGGTTAGGCTTATGTCCAACAGTGAACTTGAGTTGGCAGATGACGATGATGATGTTTATTATCAATAAAAAAAGTACAAAACCGATTTTAAAGATTTCACACAGAAGTGTCGTCACAAAACAGTGTATAACTACTAGTAAAGGCCTGTTTTCATTTTGGTTAGTGCGAGTGCGAGTGATCAGTGGAGGTGTAAAGTGCATAGCAGGAAACACGTGTGGACACAGATGATTGGTGCGAAAGTGTAGTGTAACTTGCGTAGTGACGTGATTAGAAACGTGTTCTATTTTTTTGTGAGTAGCCTCCTCCCGCGCGCTTTTCCTTCCCCCTCACTCGCAGCATACGAGCATGCCTGTCACTAAACAGAAGCGTTGCCATATATACAGATTTCTCCGTATTTATACAGATTTTTT
The DNA here is from genome assembly GCA_017562165.1 of Ectropis grisescens. Classification (NCBI taxonomy): domain Eukaryota; kingdom Metazoa; phylum Arthropoda; class Insecta; order Lepidoptera; family Geometridae; genus Ectropis; species Ectropis grisescens. Next base: position 14,197,693 of record CM029772.1, on the reverse strand, counting down.
ATGCGCGATGCAGATTAGCATTAGATACAGATATATTTATAGGGATATTGGTACTCACCTTGCATCCTTTTAAAGGGATGCTAAGTACAATAAATACGTCAACTTTTTTTCTACAGTTCTTAAAAATCGTATATTTTTTTATTTATTTTTTTATTTAAATTAGCCACTCCACAGACTCCGGGGTCCGTGATCTTTGTCATTACAATTATATATTATTATTTTTTACACATATTTTGGATAAGGAGAAGAAGAGGAAAATTGGAGGGGAGTTGGGTACATTTAAAATCTAATTCTAGTGCTCGTCTGTAGAGCCGATCACTACCGGTTGGGATTCCGCTAGTAATCGAGTCGACATCGAGTGTTTACCTAATTGCCTTTTGCCATTTGCCTAAGCTGCCTCCTCCCGGCCCAGAGCCTCCACAACGGACGCATTTCTGTCCCTGATGGCCATCTGTAGGTTGATATCTCGGATGGTCTTTGGTGATGCAGCCCACGCTCGCCGCACGAACCGACCGATGGTGTCGTCAGTGTCGTCAGCGTAGTATGTGAAGGTCCCCGTGTGCCGTGAGATTGCAACAACCGCATGGGGTACGCGTATATATTTTCTCATACAAAATAAAATAAAAGGATATTGCCCGGTCAAAAAGCTCTCTTCGTAACAAGATCGCACGCTCTTTTAGCGCTCGATAAATGATTTGCCGAAGTGAATAAACACTAAACAGCGCTAGAGAGGACAACAAACACTATGTTTTTTGGGATATGTATTGAGTTTTAACAAAAGTTGTTTGTTTAAATATACAGAACATGCTCTTAAACTGATGAAGCCTGATTACCAGTAGCCCTGTATAAGTATAGAATATTCACTATTTATTTATTGCCCTTTTCACTAACTAAAATATTGTATTGGTAAGTGCAGTACTGTTCCGTAACTGCTTAAAATAGGATAGGAAAAGTATAAACAAAAATAAAGACTCTAATTAGTAGCCAGTCTCGACGAATGCACACTGGTACCCATACTAGAGCAACCTGTGTGTTGCTCTATGCCAGTTATTCTACCGTCAAGCAGTAATGTTCAAACATTACTGTGTTCCGGTTTGAGGGGCAATGTTTCCAGTGAAATTACAGGTAGAAATTGTCATTAATTGTGTTTTTGAGGATCATCCATACTTGCGGGCTGACGGCTGGCAACTCAATGAATCAAACACAGCTACTATACAGAGTTGGACAGTACTCGCACTACACACCTGCACTATTCAGTCGCGATTTCTTGCTAGCACTCGCATTCGCACTAATCAAAATGAAAACAGGCCTCAATGTAAAGGAACTGACACGGATTTTTCTTAAAGTATAACCCTGATAAAAACAATATCTAATTTTGAAGGATTTTGACACAAGATGGAAAATAATGAAACAATCAAAGATCTGTGGAAATTGTAGTGGAAAATCAAAACACAAAGCCAAATAAATAATAAAGTAGCCTTTGGTAAGCATTACGAACGCATTCGACGTTAACCGCTCACTGTTTAAAGCGTCTTTCCGTGATTACAAAATGGAAAATACAGAAATTAAGGCAAAGTTTCGGCGGGTGCCTCTTTTATGACGTGTTCTTATCTCTCGGGACGGCGCGTGTAGTATGAGTGTAGAGCGAACCAGCCTCGTTTTGCCTCTAGAAACTTCCGTGTTGGATTCTCTTTACATTATTCCGAGTTGCATAGAGTATAAAATGGTACGAATGTTCTGGAATGTGTGAAGATGTGGTGTCGCGGGTGTTGTACAAGTGGTACCTATTGTGGCGGAGGCGCTTTGTTTGCCAGTGTCGCCGATATATCTCAAAAGTTTTGCGGTGCAACAACGCATCTCTCTCTTCTGTATCTGGATTGGAATGCAAGTGTTTTAAATGGCCTATATTTTCAAATTGTACTATCGTAAATTGAGATAACCTTTACGGTTATTGATGATCGGCATTTGTGTCGTAATATCTACCTATCGATTTAGTTAGTGATCACACCTAACTCGGTATTGCTGTGTATCTCTCTTCCACCTCCATACGTTTATTCGTTATACAAGACAGTTCGAGTGTATCGAATATGCAAATTTGTTATGAGTAAATAAAATGCATTACATTCACATATTTGCATCATATTTGGGTACCGTGTGTTAGTAGTGCTACAAAGATATAAAAAACGGAAAAGCCATTTTACACAGATTAATTGGCTAATAATTTCGTAGTTACTTGAACATTACATTCGTCAGCTTCGTAATTTAAATATCTCTTTAAATGTCTCTTAAATATTCCTAAATCCGACAACTATAACTTACTTGAATCGAATTAATAATAACTAAAAGTAGCTCTGACATTTTAAACTACTACGTCTGTAATATTCGAGTTACGAGTAGTACTACAAAATTAATAGCTAATCCACTGTTCAATAACATTTTAGCGGTAGTAGCATTACAAAGAAATCAGGCAGAAAGCTACAACAACGTAAAATCCAAGGCAATTTTTTTGGAATGTGTAACGAGATCCGTGCTCGCATGGAATATCTTTTAATGTGTACGTACATATGGGGCAGTCGATCGTAGGGATTGCAATGTTTGTTTCAATTTCCTGAGCGCGCTTCCATCGTTCTGGTGCTCTGTTGTGTTTCTCTGAATGTTTGGCATCGGATTTTCCAAGTTTTTTCGTTACTTTATTTCACGCTGTCCGAATTTCAGCTACAAAAAATTGACGAACTTCTACATACACATTCGGATTTTATTCCTCTTGGGAAATACTGCCAAATAAAATCACCAGTATATGAATTTTAAATTGGATTATTTTCCTTAGTAATAATATGCCAAGCGCTTGGTAAAGCAGAATTTCGGACTGACTATGGTAGCAGAGCAAAAAGTATTATAAAACCAAGTTTTATTTGATATACCGATACAAACCTTAAATCCTACTAATATATAAATATCAAAGTTTTAATGTTTGTTTCTCTATCACGTAGAAACGGCTAAACGAATCGGGCTGCAATTTAGAACACAGTTATAATGTAATTAGGAATAGCACAATTTTATCGCTAGAAAATAGCGGGAACAGAACTACGCGAGCAAAGTCACAGGACGCTGCTAATAAAACAGTCATCATCATCATCATCAGCCGCAAGACGTCCACTGCTGAACATAGGCCTCCCCCCTAGATTTCCACAACGAACGGTCCTGCGCAACCTGCAACCAGCGGTTTCCAGCGACCTTTGTGAGGTAAACTGCCCATCTAGTGGGAGGCCGTCCAACACTGCGTCTTCCGGTTCGTGGTCGCAACTCTAGAACCTTTCTTCCCCATCGGTTGTCAGTGCTGCGAGCGATGTGGCCTGCCCATTGCCACTTCAGCTTGCTTACTCTTTGAGCTATGTCGGCCACTTTCGTACTTTTGCGAATATCCTCATTACGGATTCTGTCGTGCAAAGAGACTCCGAGCATAGCTCTCTCCATAGCTCGCTGTGTGACTTTGGACTTCGTTATGAGGCCCACAGTGAAGGACCACGTCTCAGTTCCATAAGCCATCACTGGCAACACGCACTGGTTAAAGACTTTCGTCTTTAGGCATTGGGGTATTTTGGACTCAAAGATGTGCCGAAGTTTCCCGATCGCTGCCCATCCGAGTTGGATTCTTCGCTGGACCTCTTTGTCGAAGTTGGATCTACCTAATTGGATCATGTGACCCAGGCAGACGTATTCGTCAACAACTTCGAGTGTGGTATTCACAACAATAACCGGTACAGGTGAGACATGAACATTTGACATGACCTTCGTCTTGTCCATATTCATCCTCAAACCTACCTGTTGGGATACCCTACTGAGGTCCTTGAGCATAGCACCGAGGTCCTCCAGCGACTCCGCCACAATGACTATGTCGTTGGCAAACCGAAGGTGAGTGATGCATTCGCCGTTGATATTGATGCCATATCCGTTCCAGTCCAGTAGCTTGAAAACATCTTCCAGTCCGCGGCAGTGAACAGTTTCGGAGACATAACATCTCCCTGTCTCACGCCTTTCTGTAGCTGGATATGTTTTGTGCACTGGTCCTGTAATCGGACAGACATTGTGGCTTTGCTGTAAATACACTTCAACACTTCGATATAGCGATAGTCGATGCGGCATCGCTGCAGAGACTGAAGCACTGCCCAGGTCTCGATGGAATCGGAGGCTTTCTCATAGTCCACATACGCTATACATAGTGGCCGATTATACTCCTCAGTTTTCTGTATAATCTGCCGAAGTGCATGGATGTGGTCTATGAATGGTACTATAGCCTTTTCAGAAACCGGTTTGTTCGGGTGGCTGGAAGTCGTCAAACCTGCGTGCGAGACGATTCGTGATTACCCTCGAAAACAACTTATAAACGTGGCTCAGAAGTGAGATGGGTCTGTAGTTCTTCAACAAGGTGTTGTCACCTTTTTTGAAGAAGAGCACCACCACACTTCTGCTCCACGCTTTTGGCGTATTACCGTTAAGTATGACGGAGTCGAACAGCTTCTGGAGGACTTTAAGTACCGGTTTTCCACCCGCTGTCAGAAGCTCAGTCGTAATTTCGTCGTCGCCAGGTGCTTTGTTGTTTTTAAGTTGTTTGAGGGCCATCCTAATCTCATACAGGCTGACTTCCGGGATATCTTCGGTAAAGTGTCGAGTAAGCTTGGCTCTAGGGTGTTTTGCCATGCTAACGACAGGTTGTGCTTGCGTAGAGGTATATAACTGTTCATAGAACCTCTCAATCTCCTCCAAATTCTCAGGCTTCGACGAGACGACGTTACCACTATCGGTCTTCAGTTTGGTCAGCTGACTTTGCCCAAGAGACAGATTTCTTGCGAACACTTTCGAGCCTTTGTTCTGCTTAATCGCCTCTTCAATACTCGAAGTATTGAAGCAGCGTATGTCGCGTCGCACACAAGTAGAGATCTGTCTATTGAGCCGTCTGTATACCGTCATGTCGACCGAAGACTGTAACCGTATATTTCGTCTGACCGCCATGAGACTTTTGAGTTCTATTTTGGCGTCGGCTCTTATAGAACTTTCTGCCAACAGCATGAACAGTTTCCACTAGCCTGTCGTTTATTTTGTCCGCCGTTACGCACTCATCTAAGGCTTCGAAGCGATTTTGAAGTTCGAGTTGAAAGTTATTGGGATCTTCGATCTGAGCAACATACAAAAAACAGTATACATAATAAAAAAATATCGTAGGTACAACCACACTTATTCGTAATTTTAGTTTGTAGGTAACATACAAGTACTACGTAAGTAGAGCCTTTGTTGTTTTCATCAGTCGTAGTTTGTAGATACTATTGTAGATATACATATATATATATATATATATATATTGTTTTTGTAAACATATTTATAATTGAAATAAATACAACTTTGGTACGTTGGTAAACGAACATTTTCAATGTATTTTATCAAAAAAACTTTGGGTATATTCTCGGCAGATGGGAAGAAATAGGCAGCTCATTATTAATACCGTAACGACTTGTTAACTTGGTGCTAACGGGTAAAACATCCGCAAAGAGAGACTTTCATGAAGCGGTACGTTTTCTTTTGGTTCAGATAATGAAACTAGAGACTGACTAAAGACATTCTAGAAACCTGAATCTTAAAAAGCAGCAAAGTTCAGTCTCACTTGGTGCGACATCGTGTACCAAAATGTATTCTAAATGAAATCGAATTGAAAGTGCAAGTCTTATATATGCTCTTAAGTGACTCCCTGATAAATTGCAAAACTCCTAAGTCTTAGGTCATACAAATTTGAAACATGGGGAATGGGGATTATGCCTAATCAATAACAACATGGGAAAAAAATCTGGAAAATATTTTTTGTTTTATGATCACGGGATTTTCTACCAATTTGGATTTTCAGCTCATTTTTATTACTTACCTACTTATTTTTATCTTTGAATTAAAAACAACCATGTAAATAATTATACTTGAATATTCAATAACAAAAGCTTCTATTGCCGTTTTGTTTGCATCTATTTATGTATTATTTATACAATGTGAGCTTCCAAATAAAATTCTGAAAGTATAATTAAAAAAAGCATAATTTTACAGTTTCCGTATCAATGATAAAACAATTTTTTTCGCTTTCTTAGCAGTAACGTCACACGACGACATAAGACGATTTTAAACACACTAGAGGATAAAAAATAAAATAATAATAATAAAAAAATGTAACAATAAAGACGAGTTGTTAAAAATGTTTTGTTAGGGTGGGAAAAAATAGTCAGTTGTCAAAAAATGCGCGCGCAACCAACAAAGGCGACCAGCCACAGGCTAAAAAAAAAAAGGTTTCTTTTTTTGTTTATCTGCGGATAGAGTTTTAGCCACGACAAAAAGTGAAATTTAAAGCTTTCGTTAATATTTGAGTGAAGGTTCTATTTTTAAACACGTACAAGTTGAATTTATATACGAAGTTGCTTGAAGTGAACAATCAATAGTTACATTAATTCATTTTTTCTATTGACACACACGATCTTTTTTGTATCGAAACTTTTTTTAAAAACAATGCAACGTAATTAATATAAAAAAACTATAACTCGCTAGTAATTAATAGTAATGAAAAAGAACATTTTGTATTTAGAATGCAGGGATATTTACTTTAAGGCATATTAACAGTTGCTTGTAATATTTGCTTGGATCCGACAATATGTGGTGGATGTACAGTCGCGCACAAGGGCCCCGGTCGAAAGAGCACTAATGGCTCTTCAGGGCGCGACTGTACTTGTCAGATGACTGTCGAATGTCACTGAGCTTCGCTGTTCAGCAGATTTACTCGACAGAAATGCGTTGAGTGCCCCTTCGAAGTTGTTTTAAGACGTAACAATTTCGACCGCTCACTAACTGTATTTCCAGAAATCAATCAGTCGGTATTTTGGTTTCCAATCGCTAAATCGAAAGTTAAAGCTAAGTTAAAGTTCCCATATATCGCTGTGAATAGAAATCTACCACTATTTCATAAATAAATAATTAAATGTTTGGTAGTCATGGTGGCGAGAGTTTAGTAGCGAGAACATTCGATACACAATTGTGAGGTCATAGATTCGAATCCCATCTGGATTTCTGGGTATTTTTCCAACTGTAGTTGTACAAGTTTATCATTTGTCAAAGGTAAAGTAAAACATCGTGAGCAAAGCGGTTTCATCTAGGTAAACACGCTCCGTCGTAGACCGCATCGTCACTTACCATCAGGCACATGTCCTGCTTGTTTCGTCACTCTTAATTTATATTAAAAAAAATGCATAATTTGCCAAATCGCACTTGGTTAGGGTGGTGGATTATTGCCTTGACGCTCTCATTGTAAAAAGATGTGTGAATGAAAGGAGGCAACTTCAAACATTTTTTTTACTTTGATTTCTGTGAAACTTGACGTAGATAGTAACTTGCGAACACAGATTTCTAAAACTTACGAATCACAATGCTCGTTAAAAACATAACAAGTTTCACAAAATACTTAAAAACTCTCTTTCACTAAATCAAACCGAAATGATCACAAAAGGATGTGAAATCGCCAAATCCAAAAATAACACACGAAAAATACCAACGAGCAACAGTGTCCTCCGGAGTACGTGTAAAAAGAGTTTCCATTCTACTTTCCAGTCAGATTGAACTCGCTCGCAGTTCGATGGAATTCAGAATTCTATCCCAATGCAGTGTTAATGAATTCGCATAATGAAAACTGTATGTAACTTTGGGGATAGTTTAAAATTAAATGTCAAAGTTGGCCTTCGGTTTCACTACAGCGTAGATATGTAGGGAATTGTATGTATACTATGATCACATCTCGTATTCATCAAACATCCATTCTTGTCTCAATATACGTGCGGAAACTTGGCAGCGCCGGTGGGGTTCATCTTAGTTCTCGCAATGGGATACTTGTGAACTTCCCCAACTTGCGACCGCTTGTTTACAGCTCCGGGGTAGGTCAACTTCGGTATTAGTAGAGGATACCATACAAATAACACTTACCGACTTGAATTAATTCAACGACTCCAAAGCAAGTGTGACGGAAGTCGCAGATCAGGCTGTCTGGAAGGAAAGATTGTTTAGCCCAGCAGTGGGATAATCTGGGATGATAATAATGAAATGCAAATGTGGATTTGTTTTTAGTTTTTTTCGCGAGTGGCCATATAATCGGAAATCGTATTCCACCTTATATAATAACAAGGTTTGATTGTCTAGGTAAAGGTAAAGCTGCAAATAATGCAAAAAGGCCAAGAAAATTATGCCAAAAATGCCATAAACAAAGACTCCGTTTTTCAGGGGAAAAAAATAAAAGTCGTTGTCGTCGCAAAGTTGTTATTTTATCGGATTTTGCCAGATATATTACTGCATGATCTAGTTGCAAGTGCGGATCCAGGAGAGGGACTGGGGGGGGTTCATGACCTCCCTGGGCTAACCAGCCAGCTGGTTCCAGTACCTAGGTGGACCACCAATTAAAATACACCCAGTTATCACACGGTCTTGTGACTTGACCCCGACTATGTGACCTCCCCTGGAGCCAAAACTGGATCCATTCTTGTCTAGTTGCTGCTCTTTTTTCACAGGCTCTTATCTCCAAAAATCTAAACATATTCAAAACTGACGTTAAAAAAACCGTAACGATGATGATTGAATCTTTTTTCGTAAATAAAAAGAATACATTATGGTTAGTATGGGTTATCTGAGTAGATAGTAGTAGAGCTTACATATACTACGTATAGAGTTAGGTTTTCCGCACGGTTCCTTTGTGTCAAGCAGCGTAAGCAGACGACGTGTATACATTCTATGGCAACAAGTGATGTGCCGCGACAAAAGTATGACACTTCCATAAGAGCGACAAGACTAAAGGATGAACTTATTGAACCTGTACAATCTACTCGTTTTCTGGGTATTTCAGTAGATTCAAAGCTTTAATGGGGTCCTCACATAGAGAGACTAGCTGACCGACTCCGCTCAGCTGCCCACGCAGTTCGTGAAATAAAAAAAATATCTGACGTTGCAACAGCTAGGCTTGTTTATTTTGGCTACTTTCACAGTATTATGTCCTACGGGATCTTATTATGGGGTTCGGCTGCGGACAGAAACTCTGTTTTCATATTGCAAAAAAGAGTAATCCGTGGTCTATATAGTTTATCACCTAGAGAATCAGTACGGGAGATGTTCAAAACTATTAACATATTAACAGTCCCTTCATTGTATATTTATGAATGTATAATGTATGTAAGAAAAATCGAAGTCGTCTGCAGAAATTAACTGATCTGAATCCAAAAGCGCACCATAAACACAAAATTGTATTTCCTAAGTGCAGACTTCAGAAAACAAATAACTCTTTCAAATGTAATGGTATTCGCTTCTATAATGCAATCCCTGTACAAGTGGAAGGTCTCAATGAAACCAAGTTTAAAAATTAAATAAAAAGCTACCTATTGAGCAAGGCATATTATAATATAGACGACTTTGTTAAAGATAGTAACGTATGGAAGAGAAATGTGCCGAAATTAGAATCTTGTAATAAGGTAAAATAATAGATTTTTAAGACTTTTGATGTTACATTGTTTGTACTAATGTAGTATCTGTATACTGTGTGTATTGGTTGTTTGTTATTTTGTCTTCGACAAAGCCTTTTTACAGCTGCATGTAATTGACTAGGCCGCTTTACAGCTGCTTTATTATTTTTGACGTTGTTATTTTATCATATTATGTACACAGATTCTTTGCCTTTTTGTAAATGACGTTACCAAGAGTTCTTATGAATTTATGGTATGAATAAATGAATTGAATTGACAAGGCAAGAAAGGTGCTACCTGTGCTTTCGGTGTTAAGCGTTTGTGCCAACTCTATGCATAGTATATGTAAAGTCTTTGTTAAGTGTACAAAGACACATTTTTTAGGAATGAAACCGCTATCAAAGCTTATTTAGGGAGAGCGCAGACCTCTGAAGTACAAGCTACAAGCTTAGTTCGGAGGTTTGAAGCTCGTCAACTTAATGTTTAATGTTTATAAGTTGTTATTTTGTATGTACCAATGTACTTGTATAAGCTATTTAGCGTTAAGTGCGATTGTATTCATTAATTTGTTGACAATAAATATTCTTATTCTTATGCACGCTTGCCTGGAACAGATTGCTCTAAGCAATAAGGCCGCTAATTAAAATGCTATGTTTGTGTAATAATAGTTCTTAGTCTCTTTTGTAACTTTTCCTTTGTGATTTTAATTAAGTTTTCTTATCTTTTCTTATCTTTGCACACAGTGTGTAGTTTGATCCAACTTGAAAGATGGGATAGTTTTTAGTATCGCTCGTATATAGATAGTCTTTACATGGCAATATCCGGGCAAAGCTGAAAAGGGCCGTTAGTTGAAGATTGACAAATTAAACTCGTGAAACAGACATTTTTGGTATAGCGTAGCTGGTGTTGGTTTTTATCTTTTTATTTTCGCATCAATACATTTAATCACAGTAAAGTAAAAATTAACAATCTGTTGTCCTCGTGAAATTGACATAGGGAGTTTAAATAAAACGAAAAAAGCAAATTCAGTACTAAAAACTCATACACTACCACCATCTAGTAAAAAGTAGGTACTATGGATCTCACTTTTTTCTTCTGCAAATCGGGTTATTTCAATCCAATATTGCCATCACGAACTTCAATGGTCAGAATGTATACGTCCTCACACAAAATAAATGCGATCATTTTCATTGACAAGGGTAAGAAAGGAAAAGTGTAATAGTAATCAAATAGCCAACAACACCCTATGAAAGTATCCTTCGGTAAGATATGAAACAAGCAATGAACTGCGAGGCAATTTCAGGCAATAACTGGACTTTTTTACGAGACCACAGGTGTATTTTATAGAAGAACGTTGTTCCGTTAACGTGATAACACTTTTGATATTGTGTTGAGATCTGCAAGGTATTATATGTTGTTTAAAGGTGTGTGTTTTGAGCTAACCGAGTTTTGTTGGACTTAATAGATAGACCAACTTTGTCTGAGTATAGCTATGATGCTACAGAAAGATATGACCAAACAAAGTACACAAAACATGAACGTATTTGAACTAACTTCGCAACAAAGGAGACTAAACAGAGGTGTGCTAAAGGTATAGGCCTTAAGTCTAAATGAGTTTTAATCCTGAACTATAGTAATATCTGAGTTTATGTACAAAAGCAGGTACTGAAAGAATTACATTTCTAAAAGAGGGAAACAGACTTCAAGTCTTTTAAACCAAGAGTTACGTTTCACCATCACATGATTTTTAATTTAAACATTCTATGGCTAAATTCAAAATAGTTAAGAACTCACGTTGCATTTCAAAATATTATTTTCCACCGTGTAAACTCAATACATTTCTGTGAAGTGAAACCTCTCAGTACGAAAAGTATCTTCACGATAATAAAATGTTTCCGCAACAAGGTTTTGATGAAATTCCATTTTCTGAGCTTTGTTTCTCCTTGCCGGTGTGTATTGAATGACCATTATATTCAACGAGCCGACCTTACAATTTTTGCGAGTAATTCGCCCCCGAGCCATTCGTGGCGTTTTCAGTGGCTAGAATAAAACATTTTCATTTCCGACATAAAGACTATGGAAGGAACAGTAATGGAAAATGTTATTGTCTGTGAATAACGGCTTTGATTTACAGTCTGGGCCGTTTCAGATATTTTTTTCTGAATGCTGTAATGGCGGTATATATTGTGTAATATATGGTCTCTATTTGGCTATAAAATATTAATAGAATTACATGGATTTTTATGCCAATGTTTTATATTTATTGCCATGATTTTTTTATCACTAAAATGTCTGTTCCTATGTATTTTTAGTACTATAGAGTCACGGGACTAGCAGGACGTGTGCCTGATGGTAAGCAACACGCCTACACAACACAGAATAGTGTCATGCAGCTATTGGAAACAACCCGAATATCCGTGGAAAATGCCGCCAGAACACAGTGATATTTGCATGTCACTACTTGCGGGTATAATAAGTGGCACTGGTGCGTTATTTCCCAAGGAAGACATTGTAAAGAGTCCGCATCAGTACTACGACAAACTGAACAATTAACATATTGCTCTAATTAATTATTATGAAGTTGGACATTTTAATTTAAAACAAAATCGCATCGGAACTTACTTTTAAAATATAATTTCTGGCAAAATTCAGTCTAATGAAACTGTTCCGAGAGCAAGAAGAAAATTAAACAATAAGTAGTTTGCAAAGCAGAATCGCAAACATTGTTTAACATTTTCCCGAACCGTGGGTAGATTAAAATGTCGCATCCAGGCTGCATGTGACATGGCAATGTGATTCGGGGCAGCGTCGCTCGGTCACGTCCTGAAGTGCGGAGCGATGTACCGCGCAACCGCCACTTCGCAGTAAAAAGACCCGCTAGAATGGATTTAAATAATATATGGCAACTCTTTAATTCTCACGCTGGGTATCGCTGGTATCGCCCTCCACGCACGATTGTTCTAAGTGAACTCATGTTTTATTTTGTGACGTAGGTATTATTTTAAAGAAAGATTGAATTTTTGAGCTGTAAAGCTGTGAGAAAATTACTGTTTTCTTTTAAAATAAATAATTAATAAAAGTACTGTGCTACTTTTCATATAATATTTTACCATCCGTACCACGCGCATTTCCTTTATTTACCCTATGGTATTCAATATTCTATTGGTCTTTCGAGTATAATATATAAATACCTACAAGTTTTCTAGAAAATCACGCAAACAGTCACGCAAATACATACAAAAACACGTATTTTCATATACAATAATACAAAGCTATAATCTTTGAGTACTGGCAATATAGTGATAAAACAAGTTCTGCTATAATCCTGCGGTTTGACCCGCGTAATTCGAGTTCCCAATATTTTCCCGCCATAAAAAATTTGAAATTATAGGAATTGCCGATAGAAGTAAAACTTATAACTCAGAATTTCATAGCTTACTTTGCAAACTACGCGGGCAAAAACCGGAGGGCGTGGCTAAAAGCATGGTCATCTAGAAATGCTTACGCATTTCTAAGCCAATGGGTAATGCTGACACATTTCTAGACGGTCAATGGCAATGTTCCCGAGTTTACCCGAAGATTTCTTATCATTCCCGAGCGTGACGCTAGAATTAAATTCACAGCCCACGAAAAATTTGTCTGTGTCGCGCCAAAAGAAGTTTTCACCTTCAAAAAGTATTGTATTCCAAATTTCCACTCGATCCATTGATTGACAATCATCCAAACTTTCGGGCGGCCTAATTCTACTAAGATTATGAATCTTAGTAGAAATTAGAATTAGGTACGTATAGTAAAGATTTCAATAGGTAGGTCTGAAATGCATTGACTGATTTAATTGAAAATTTAATAACACTGCACTGTCCCCGCCGAACAATAAAAAGAAGCCAAAGATGTGAAAGGGCATCATAAATAAAAGGCTTGAGTATAAAAGTGTTCTTTATGAAGTGTCGCCGCACAAGCCGCTGAGCCCGTCTGCTGTTGATTCCCATTTGAAAGTCCTGTAATATTGGACCGGGTTGCCCAACTCAGCCGGGCAATAGGAATATCGATGTTTCCACATTACACACTTTCGAAAGGTTTTCACTTGAAAACATCGTTGAATTTTAAGTTGTAGTTTTAAGCCGGGTCTAGAGAACGTTCGAGGTCGGGGATAGCGTGACTCGGTCGCGCAATTCTATATTCCAATGATATCACAAAGCTGCGACCATTTGAACTCAAAAGTTAGAAAACAAAATTTATATTTTATTAAAGGTTCGTATGTACATCGTTATCATTCGTATGATACACCTATATAAGTATTGTAACTATTTCATTAATGTAGTTTTACGGCTTACCTACTAGTTTTTTCACGATTCTTAATTTATTTTTGTCAAATAGATAGGATTCAAGAGCCTCAAATTTTTACAAAATTTGAATTGTATTTACTTATATCTAATCAAAAGGCTTTAGGTTGGAAAAAATGGTAGTCTATATAGTCGGTTGGCTTACTGACGATAGTTTAACGTGACAACGTCATAACAAAACATTGATAGATGCAGCGCAAGCGAAGAATATGCGTAACGGGACACTTTTTCGTGCATGCCGCCCTGGCGTTCATCAATTTATAAGACGTTGTTACGTCAAAAAAAGATTTGTTTACACAGACATACAGATACATCAACAGAACCGGGAAGCTCAGTAATAATAATATTCCGTTTTTGTATTCTGAAGCTATCACCTATTTATATAATGCTATCTATACCTAAAATGTTTTACTGATAAGTGTTATATATATATATTTCATACAATATAAAGCACAACTGTATTATTCGTTTGAATACCAATCACGTAGTATAATCATTGACAACATTTGTTACCTGTTAAAATTACAACGTTCAGTTTTAGATTCAGTAAATTATAAAGTGACCGCCAACTTTGCTTTAAAGTAAAAATTTGGTGCATTACGGTTAAACTATAATATGAATCAACATAGACACTGATTAGATATAGTAATTGTGTTTGTATTACACAAATCAAATTCAATGAAATAAAATTTTATTTTATAAATATTCGATGTTGGTGGCTTAGCGGCTTAGTTGGCGGGAACCTCCACTGTTGAGAGGTCGTAGTTTCGAATCTCGCCTGTTTCTCTGAATAATTATATGTAAAAAAATATTAGATTACATTTTTTCCCAGTGTAGATACTATTATCAACGTTTTCGTAACTACAGTCAGAATACTCAACTTTATCATTAACCATAGACTTTAATGATCAATGAAACCGGAATGTTACAAGAATTACGTGTTTCGCGGAAATGTGTCATTATGACCTTGACTCTCTTCTTGTGAGAGATGATCTCGCGTCCCAATAGTGGGAAAATAAAGAGGGCTGCTTATGTGAATCTGTGTAGATAGATTAGTTTTCGTCAGTACAATAAGCCGTTCTTAAAAAAAAATATAAGTCCCAAACTACATACTAGATGGCGATATTTTTAATACTACATCGCCACAAACAAATCTAACTTAATTTTATGTTAAATAAAATATCACGAGAAGACAATGATTACTTAACTTAATTAATCAACATAGAAGGTGAACTATAAAGTATTAAAAAGAAAAAAATATCATCATGTATTATTATGTCAAGTACATAACTAATATACTTGCTTAGTTTGGGGTCAGATGGTGTTGTGTGTGAATTGTCCACCAATATTTATTATTATTATTATTATCACATATTCATTTATTTTCTTATTTTTTAAGTTTTTTATAATAGATATTAAAAATAAACAAAGATCATAAAAAACTTAAAAACTAGAATGCCGCCTGCAGCGGGGGCAGAGCCCAAGCTACTGGTGGTTAAGGCTGCAGAGACAGAAACCTCCTGACTATGCGTGCCGTATCCAAAACGACTGCCTTTTGTATCTGAGCCTTGACCCAATCGTCTAACGAAAGCCTTTTAAGATGTTGGTCGAGGCTTTTCGCTATAAGACCGTTTACTGACACGACTATCGGGACTATGCTCGTCGAATCAACATTCCACATGGCAGTAACCTCGTGAGCCAAGTCAAGGTACTTGCTAAGCTTGTCCTTCTCGGCTTTCACGAGGTTATCGTCATGTGGTATGGTGATATCGACGATCACAGCTCGGCGCTGAGACCGGTCTACCAGGACGATATCAGGCTTATTGGCGACAATAGTCCTGTCCGTGATGATAGAGCGGTCCCAGTAGAGTAGCGCACGACCATTTTCAAGAACTGGCACAGGTGCGTACTTGTAGTACGGCACCTCGGACTCGACAAGCCCGTGTTGAAGAGCAAGTTGCTGGTGGATGATTCTGGCTACTAGGTTATGTCTGTGCAAGTACTCGCCGTTAGCAAGATGCGAACAACCGGAAATAACATGACGAAGAGATTCGCCTGGACGGCGGCATGCCCGACAAACGTCGACCGTACCGTCCTTCATTATGTATTTCCGGTAATTATTCGTCTTGATAACCTCGTCTGCAATTGCACAGGCAAAACCCTCGGTTTCTCCGAAGAGGTCCCCGAAGCGTAGCCAGTTCACCGACGCGAGCAGATTCACATCGGGTCCCGTTAGGGCCCGATAGAATCGCCCGTGCAGCTCCTTGCTCTTCCACACTTCCTTGCGATCATCAGTGCTGAGCACCGATGGTTTACGCCAGTTCTCGTTTGCCAGTGAAAGAGGCGTGAAGCTTCTGTCAACTGCCACAACATCGCGATGCATCCCGAACTCGCTGTTGCGAAAATAATCTCTGAGACTGCATACTTCGCGGTTGTGTAGGTTCTTGGCATTTAAAAGCCTCGACCCCCACTTCCGCGGAATATACAGTCTCATAACAGACGAGCGCGGGTGTAGCATGCGATGAGTTGTGAGCAGTTGACGGACCTTCCTGTCCAGGGCGTCGAGCTCAGTCTGAGTCCATCTCAGTATGCCAAAGAGTATATCAGCAGAGGCATTACCCAACCGTTGAAGGCTCGCGCTTTGTTACCGCCTGACAGAAGACTTTTAAGTACTTTTGTCAGCCGGCAAAAGAAGCGCCTTTCACCGATTTCTTAATGTCATCTGCTGATATACCCAATGACTGTGACATACCGAGATATTTGTAGGTCTCGTCTCCGGAGAGATCTGAGAGTCATAGTCTCGGAAAGTTGTAAATTCTCTGAATTTACTACTTTCCCTCGCTGTACATGCATGACCGCACACTTGTTCACACACGAACTCCATCTTGATGGCGTTACTAAAACCTCCGTGGTTTTTAATAGCTCCAACAAGTCTTGGCGTTTCGGTGCGAAAAGTTTGAGGTCGTCCATATACAACAAATGAGATATAACCTCACCTCCTCTACGAAGACGATAACCTAACTCTGAATCCTTCAGCAGAGTGCTGAGAGGATTCAGACTTAGGCAGAACCACAGGGACTTAGACTGTCACCCTGAAAATGCCTCTTTCAATTTTTATTAAGTCCTCCGAATCAAACGAGCTGTCTACGCTACCTGGTTGACGAAGGACTGTGACCCACTGTCCCATGCATTTGCTTAGAAAAGATTTTAGAGTTGGATTTATTTTGTACAACTCTAAAACCCTTTCCAGCCATGAATGGGGCACCGCATCATAGGCCTTCTTATAGTCAATCCAAGCAGCGGAGAGGGCCTTTGTTTCGTTTGACTTGTTGGCAAATGGTCATGTCAATGAGGAGCAGCTCCTTAGTACCACGGGATCCCATCTTACATCCATTCTGAGAGGAGGCCAAAATGTTATTTGCAATGATGTGCGCGTAAATTTTTGCTCTCAGAATGGATGTAAGCAGCTTGTAGATGGTAGGCAAGCACGTAATGGGTCTATAGTTTTTAGGATCTGTGGTACTACCGGACTTGTAGAGCAGGAAGGTAACACCGGTGGTCAGGAGCCTAGGAAGAGATCCTGTCTCAATGGCTTCTTGAAATTGCGTTGCCAATCGTTCATGCGAGCACCGAAACCATTTTATCCAAAAGTTGTGCAATCCGTCCGGCCCAGGACTTTTCCAGTTCTGAGCCGTCCGGATAGCACAACTAACGTCTACAGGGTCTACAGTTATAGACTCCATAGGTCCAATATGCTCGCATGCCCGTTCGACAACGCACATCCATTCACCCTCCGTGTGTTCGACAGGCAACGACCAGATGTCACGCCAGAAGTTTTTCATAGCGTCGGCATCCGGCAGCTGCCCATCGCTCACACGTTGATTAGTTCTTTCCCAGTCTCGGTATACCTTCCTTTGGTCAGTTTGGAAGATGCGATTTTGCCAGTATCGATTAACACGTTCTCTGTAACGGCGAATACGTTTTGCCCACGCATAAACCTTCTGCTTCAGATAGTCAATGCGTTCCGTAACGTTTGATAAGTACTGTTGGGGGCTGATACTCGTCCCAGCAAAAGCTTGTGTTACGAAACGCATGACTCGGGGGCGGTTGTTTCCCCTGCTGAAGCAGATTAGCTTTGCAATGAGTGTCCTGAATGTGTTGATACGCCGCTCTATTCGCATCTGCCATTCAGGTGCCTTCCGACAGGTCGTGTTGCACGGTTATTATCCAGAAGTTTAACACGTGCAACATTACATACTGCAATGGCACCACAATACAGAATAGAGTGGGTATCAACTAGATCTTCACTAGTCCTCAAATAGGAGTATAGTAAAGCATTCAGGGCTCCCATTAAAGCCAAGTTGCGTCTATGAATAGGCAAACGTGGCAGTCGCGGCCTAGAGTCCGTACTATATCGATATCTAGAAATCGCATCCTCCAAAGCGCTCCTCAATTGATCTTTTACCTGGTTAGATACATTGCTCGTCCGATCTCCGCCATCATCAGGGTCAACAGATAACGTCGCCACAGTCGTCGGGTTTTGCGCCGATATCGGAGCAGACGATGCAGCGAGCGTTACCTGCGAGGTTGCGAGAGACGGGCGAGCACGTAGTATCTCCTGGCGTAGCCGATCAAGCGTCGAGTCATCCAGCAGTTTTAACCGCTGGATTGCTCTCACTTGATCCGATAGTCGCTGAGCTGACACGGTGACGGTCGGTTCGAGGGTCTGAAACAAAGACAGCATTCTGGGACGGTACGCCGTTAGGTTAATTTCTCCATCTGTAGCCTCGTAGTATGCTCGCATGCAGTTCTGATTAATATGCTCAGTCCATCTCATGCGGCACACTGAACCACCGGTAGCGGGAGCCAGGCGCGAGGCAGAGCGCCCCGCAGACCCCAAGCGTGCCGGCAGTGGTTGGCGTGCTCGTTGCGCAGATGGTAGCGGCAGCGAAGGCGCACTCTCTTCATCGCTGGAGGCTGTCTCAGGCGGAGTGATGAACTCATCCCCGGATGAGCTTATGGACGACGAAGAAGAAGGCGGCGGTGGTGTTGGGCGTGTGCTTTGTCCAGTAGCTGCTCTTTTTTTGGCACGCGTCAGCATATTTTTTCAATTTTTTCTTGTATTTGCGTCGTAATAGTCCAATATATATTTTGACGTACGGATGTCAAAGTATCCTCTTGTATTTGTAAATTCATGTTTCTTGTAAAAATTGATAAAACACTATTGTAAATTGTTGAAAACAGAGATAAAAGGGTATTCCAGGTTTTTAGTACATATTTGTCGACTTTAAACTATTGTAAAATATTAAAATGAAATAAAATTTGCTAAGAAAAAATTGTGACGTGCAATTAGTTTGGCAGCTTATGTCATGTTATTATTATTATTATTATTCATCGATTAGTCAAAAGATTTACAATCTCGTAATACGTAATGAAAATATCGATACGATTTTTAAGAAACATAAGAGCTGCCAACCCTAATAAGGAACGGATCCGACCAACAGAGGGTCGGAGCTGGCGAGGGAGAGTCTAATAAAATATGTAGATTTGATGACTTGTCACATTTTTTGTTACAAATCCGAGATTCAAAGTTTTTTAGTCATGTAACCAAATCTTATCTTGTCATGTTTTATAATACTGAGTGACGGGACGAGTACGACATGCGCTTGATGATAATCGACATGCCTGCCCATAACAGCACAGTGCCATACAGTTGTTTGAACATTAAAAGTACAAATCATTACGCTCGTGATCCGTGAGTAAGATAATGTATCTCCCCTGTAATTTTTCTAAAACTATTTAAACATTTAATTTTCCTTAAAACAGCTATTTGGACTGGAACACAGTTAGTACATTACCTATCAATTGGCTAATGAAAAACTGACAAAGATGTGGTACTTTCCTGACGGAGACTGCAAAGGGTCAAAACACTGCAAAAAATAAAAATTGTACTGCATTTTAAGGCATTTTTTTGATTTTTCATTAAAATAATATGTTCTGGTATATACATATGTAGTCAAATTTGAATATACCTGAACAAAAGGTTATCTAGGTATAGAATCCAATGAAATGTTACAGAAAGTAGTAATCATTTGGTGTCACCAAAGAATTAGTATAATAGATCGGCGCTGGGTGGAGTTGAGTGTGCAAAATATGAGTACCGTATTTGGTGTACGGGGTCGAACTCAGAAAAGCATGCAAATTATGATTACGGTTGTTGGCAGGAGGTGTATTGGCATATAATAGATAAGTATGGGCCCTTTTTTTACATATCATCCCCCTTAGAATTCAAGTAAATGGACCGAACACACGCATAAAATTGGTTATCGTGGGTTATCCTTAAAAAAAAATGTGTACCACATGTACCATTTTAACAAATAGTAGCTAACTATTAAATGTAAATAAACATGCCAATGTGGATTTGTAGTAGTTTTAGATGGGAATACTCAAATAATTTTTGTATGTTTTGTGTTTATTCTGTATCAGTTCATGCTCTGTGAAGCTAGCTGATCGCCAGGTATCTTCAGTAGATTCTAGAGCAACCACAATACTACGTACGATAGAAATGCGGGTACTCAAGCTTGCCTGCATGCGAAGGGCAGCCGCAGACATCATAAATCGCCGAGACGCGTGCCGTTGCTCGCTCCATCAACGATTACTATAGACCAGGGATTCTTAACGTTCTAACAATTTAGTGAGTATGTTTTAAATCAATCCTACTAGTATTATTAGATGTTTGTTGCTCAATCCAAATACGGATATACCCAGATATTTGTCACCTAAGCGATTTCGACATCGACGATCAACCAATCTGCGATCTAGAACAGACCCCCTGCTTCGATGCGTACACTAGTATCGCGGATCGTATTCATATCCTTGTGTCTGTGTGGTTTTGTATACGGTTTGATTGCAAGCTTTTTCACATTTCAACAGCGGTAGTCCATTATCACCATAGCTGCTTTGGTATTGCTGTTGTTCAACCAGGCCACAACGGTCTCTCTTGCTCAAAAAGAGCGGGTTGTATTTGCTGCCAGCCTTAATATGTCATCATTTGCTGGGCTTTTCCAACGTATAGACGTTGGAAAAGCACGTATATTTGAGTATTGGAAATAGATCCAAGTGATACTCGAATAGAGTGGAATAGAGCATTTTTCTCGCCATGGCATCTTCCATAGATACCACCGTAAGGACACATAGTAGCCACATAGTAGCACCGGTGCAGTAGTAGTTACAATGACATATTTGAGCTCTTTGATGATGTTACATTAGACATTTGGCATTGATATTGTTAATTTATCTCAAAATTCAACGCATTATTTAGTTTTGAGACGATCTTCTTAGAAAAATCTTCTTTAATAAAAGAGAGCTCTGTCCGTAAAAAAATAAACATTTTGTATTTTCCTATATTTCATTCCGATTCGGTATTATTTGCTCTTCTGTATACTTTAGTTACGGGTATGTATGGATTATTTATCAGTGGTCTAAAGATCTCAAAGTTTTAGAACCAGTGATCCAGACCGATGGCGGAGCGATGGCGGGCCGATGGCTGGCCGAGACGGTCGACCGACCCGCAATATTGCACGGACACGCTATGACGATGACGAATAATACTCGCGCTTGTCTGCAAGGCATATCACGCACGGCAATAATGTCGAACTGGTTTCTAGTTCTGTTATTACAAGATTTATGATTTGAAAATTCCTTCAGAATTTATGGGTTTAACCTGAATTCAATGGAGCTGCCAACAGGAATTATTTATATTGTTTTACGTTGTAAGAAACAATCTTTATTCCGTTTAGGTACTTTTCCATTGGAAAATAACCAAAAATTCCTTAAAACTTTGAGATTGTTTCTGGTACTAAGTTTACTCGTATAAAACACGTTATTTTATGTATTTTATATACCCAAACTGAAATTAAAATTTTATAATATCCTTTAAAGAAACGATGAATGTTTTTTTTAGCCATTAGAATCAACATGTTGGGATGAGTATGTAGAGAGCTTAGTCGCGAATCAATAGTCCAATCGTTGGCAAGCGCGTACTACTCTATCAGCGATTAGTTTTGGTCTAGTGGACACCCGCTTTCCTTGCCGCTACGGAAGGAAACTTGTTCATGGATAAATTACTGCCGACATCATTTCTTGAGTTTCTTAATAGCTCAGTTTAGAAAATAAACTATAAAAGCGAATAGACACTGAACGAAAAGAAGTGACGGCAATCCGTAAAGATCTATCCCTAGTAAAAACGTCAACCGGAGAAGCCATCCTCAGCTCACCAACAAAGAATCGGCCGAGGTCCATTATGGTAATGAAAGTGACTCCCGTTTGTCTTAAAGTCGTAGCTCAATTTGCAAGGCGAGAGATAAACGCTGTTAAACTGTCGAAGTTCGTGACAAAGCCTGAATAATGCAGATTACACCGAGAAAAATACGGCCGCAGTCAAATCTGCATATTTTATTGGTCCCTTTTCAATGTCCCCTTCTCAACCCTGGGGGAAAATACTTATATCTAAAAAGTTTTTCGACTTATTAGTTCCAACACCAGTTTAATATTAATCTTATTCTGCATTTAGTTACTTGTTACTGAAAATGTTGTTCGTTGAGATTATGCTTGTTCAGTTCAGTTCAGGGGGCTTAGCCAAGTTACAAGCGCTTTCAATCTATTCTCTATCTACAATCGTTAACGTCTAAGCGTTAGCGATCGTAGAAAGCGATAACGAGGTAGCCAAGTCATTACAAGTACGGCGAACGCTCATTCTACAATGGCCATAGAAAAAACATGGACTTTACTCTATGGTGAGCGTTCTCGAAAACGTCACTGTTGTCGTCACGGGCGCGCGCGTCAAAAGTTCAAAACAAACTATTTAAATTAAATCAGTGAATTGAAGAAAAATATTAATTTTGGTATCTATCGGTGAATTTATAAGCTTATTAGTGGCCATTATTTAATACTACCTTTTTGAAATAGTGCGAAACTGAAACACTGCGTTAATATTTAAAAAAATATAGTTTATAATGGATTCTAGAAATAGAGCTAGCTCGGAACAGTTTTTAATTTTGTTGGACTTTAAGGATTGGATGGAAAGGTAAGTTACACTTAAATTATTTCATTGAAATTAGTCCTATCTAATAATCTAAATCATTTTGTGATAATGAACTCCTTTGTTACTCTGGAATTTGAAATATAAACAATGACGTGTTACGCGACACAAACTAGGTCCTTGAGAAACAGACCACTTATATTTCGACCCTTTTTAAGTGCCTTCTATAATCTTCTAGCTTTAAAATATATTTTTTACTAATATTTCAGTGGCGATTTATCAAGGCCCCAATCAGGACCTCAAGGCAGAATCAAACAGGATCGGTTATGGCAGGAATTAATTGAATTACTTATCTCTACTGGTGGAGGGGTAGTTAAATCAAAGGAGAAATGGAAAAAAGTAAGTTGCACATTTATGTTTTTTATTTTTGTATTTATTATTCTGATAGGTGTGATGGAGAAAAGGAATGTATGGGATGAAACATATCATAATCAGATAAAGGTTCAACGATCAGATAAAGGTTCAACGAGTGACTATTTTTATTTGATTACATTTAAAGTATCTGATGGATTTTTTATATAACTATAGGTACCTATGGGTGGATTGGAAGACCAAGTAAAAAAAAGGCTCTGACATTGCGCCGTGAAATTCGTGGCACTGCTGGTGGTCCAAGCAGCAGACAAGCCCTCTCAGATTTAGATAAAAGGGGTGTTGGCAAATAATGGGCTTGTCTGCTGTTATTGGTTTAGCTGGCATTGAAGAAAGAGGATTTGATGTTAGTATTTAATGTGCTTGAGATCTTTGCTTATATTAAAATATTGTATTCATAACTTTATGGTCTAAAAACGTTTTTCAGAACCAACCATCATCTTTCCAAAACACCACTGATAGGACTCAGGACCCGTCAAGTGACATACTATTGGAAATGCTACCTAGGCATCCCTCACAATCAATAGAAGGTACACTGAACTACTTAGATTTATTTACTAATTTTATTTGGACTGGCCTTGTGGCTTAGTGTGTAGTGTAGCTCTGCATGCGAAGCTAAAGGTTGTGGGTTCAATTCCCAACCAGTGGAAATATTTGTGATAATTTCAAATATTTGTATATTGTCTGGCTATATAAGTATTATATCAGCTATCTGGCTTCCATAGTACAAGCATTGCTTAGAGTGGGATCACATGATGTTGTGTGTAAATTGTCCACCAATAGTTATTTTAAATAATTTTATTAGTTTGGTTCACTCCCAACGACCCCACGTTAGAAGAAGATATTATTTTTTTGTACCAACTGCCGCCAGTGATGGTTGTTGAGCCATTAATAAATATTTATTAATGGCACAACTATATAAATATTAAAAATATTAGTTTTTTACGTCTACTATCAAGTTAAATTAAGGAAAACAATTTAGGAATCCTAACTAAAAGTCGAAATTGAAAAATCGATTCTGTGAACTGACTGTTTCATTAATTGACAGACAGTATGTAGCCAAACACATACCTAATATATTATATTAAATAAAATAAAAACAATTTTTATAATTAACGTAGAAAACTTTATTCCAAAGAAAATTCGGCAGGGGACATTGAGAATCGGTGGGGGTCGTTGGGAGTAATTACGTATACCATTATTTTCAGTAAATAACTACCCAAAATACATCTCATTCATTTTTGTCTAGAAATGGCATCTGGCAGTCTGACTATTTTACCACCTCCCTCTGGTGGTAATTCCAATCCAGCGCCAGCAACATCTCCCGTCGATACCACGTCACGCGGTGCGCCGGCAGCGGGAGCGCACAGCGAGCCCGGGGCAGCGTCGCGAGCGTGCACCGAGCCAGGCGCTCGCAGCGTCGCCGACCGCGTCTACGCCGCGACGCCGCACACTGTTCGCTCGACGCAGACGGATACAAACTCCTTTTGAGCGTTCTACTAGTGAGTTTGTTAACGTTGAGAACCGTCGGTTAAAATTGGAGGACCGCGAAAGAAATTTACACCAGAGGGAAACAGAACAGCTTCGGTTGGAATCTAGAAGACTTGATATATAGGAAAACCGCAATAAAATTTTGGCTGATTTTGCTACAGCTTTAACAACTAGACTTTTACCATCCTCATCATCACTTCCTTCAACTGACATCCTTCCTTCCTCTTCTGATCAATCTGGTAGTAGCAAAATCAGTTAACATTTTACATGTATAATGTAACACTACATCCTGTATTACAATTATCCTGGATTCCAACATCAATAATGATCACCTACTATGAATAGAATGTTGTATTTTTTATATAGCAAGAAGATTGTTTTTTTTATTTTAATAATTGTTTGTATGTAATAGTGGAAAAAAATAAAAACTTTTCAAGTTATTCAGTATTTTATTGATATAATAGTAAAAATAAATGCCTATGCTAAACCTAAATGCTAGTAGCTCGAATGTTCTAATAATAAATGCAAAAAATAAAATAACTACCTTAACCATAGCTTTATAGTCTAAGACCCCACCATACAACGACCATCACCAAGCTGGTTATTGGATAATAAGTATTTTATATAAAATTTAATATGTCAACAATTATATTGCAAATGGGTCGTCTAAAAAATTTCAGTTCTGGACTAAAATACTTTTCACCCAATAACTAGCTCGGTAATGGTCGTTGTATAGCGGGATCTCCTACTATTACTATTTCTGGGATTCAATGAATCCTACTTATTAAGCTATTCAATATAGCTCTGCCTTGGATTAACTCAGACTGACTATTTGCACTACATATGGGAATGAATAGTCATACTCACGCTGTCATCCTCATCTACAGTGAGCACTGGTGGTGGTGGTGGTAACCCAGCTTTTAATGCTATGTTGTGCATACACAACATGCCATTATTATTTTGCTAGCAACATATGGTTGTTAGTGGAGTACCCTATCTTTGAGCAAACATCTCCACCGAACTTTAAGTAATCCAAAACAGTGCTCTATTGGGATGCAGGCTTGCACATGCATATGGGTATATTGCTCCTTCCTTGACCCTTGAACTGCATTAAGGATTGGTGTCATAAGCCAAGGGTGTTGTGGATATCCAGAATCACCTGAAAAATGAATAATTGACTTTTATAGACAACATTAAAGGAAACAACAAACATAATTAATTATTTTAAAAGGAAAAATTAACAATAAATACTCGCCTAACATCAAGCCTAGTATCAAGCTCTACTAAATTTAAACTGTAAACTAAAAATACTATCATTACATACCTTAACCTCTACGGATATCTCTATATTTCCTTTTAATGATGTTTGTCGGAGGTCCTCACAAAGGTCTTGGAAAGTTGCTTTATCTAACCGAAAACGCTTGATAAAAAGGATATCCGACATTTCGTTGATAATTTCCACATAATCTCGATATATTCTTCTAGCTCGACGTGTAATCAACACTTCTTCGTTATAGGCGCCCCATAACATGTTTAGTGAGTGCATTTTTATAAAAATAAACAGCAATGACACAAAAATAATGTAAAATAACACTACAATCGGCGATCACAACAAACAATCAAACAGCTGACGGCAACGACGCCATATTTATTTTGTCGCTTTCTACACCGTCTCAGCTATCGCCTGAGTTGGCGCTTCAAAACTACGATAGCGTTACGTTTGCGCTTGTCGAATAGCCTCTTGGCTAGCTTTTGTACGGGAGTTAGCGATGGCCATTGTAGACAACGATTGCGTGTAGTCTCTCGTAAAACACGAATAGATAATAAGTATCTTGGCTACGATTTTTTCTCTATGTATTCTCTGACCACGTGATTTATCGCTGTTAGTTGTCATTACCATACATTTACATAGTTTTCTCTAGCGTTTACGATTGTAGAAAGACATCTTGGCTAAGCCCCCAGTTCAGTTGCGTCATCAAAGTGCCACACAGTCACTGTGAATTAATTTCAGTAAAGGCTTTAGCCGTAATGCTCTGCTATTTCCTAAGATTCTTGGAAGCGAAGTACAAATAACTGGCCATAGAGGTGAAATGCGTGGTTGTTGCGAGGTGGCTTTGTGCCTAGATGGAGTAACAGAGCTGAGCTGGGAAGGCCTACGTTACTAGGCTACGTTAAAGCGTTCAGCCGCTTAGGAACGAATTTACGTTTACGAGTTTCAGCATCGTATTTCCCAAATTGTGTACTGGGGGTTTTATCCAACGTCTTTCTAATGGAAAGCACTTTTAGTCGAATGGTCTGTTACGGAAATGGCACACATTCTCACGACAATACATTTACAATAACATTGAACTTGAATTATTTGATGTTGGTTTAGGACTGGGCCCGGTGTATTTTGCTCGAGTGCGTAATACGTGTAACGTCCAAATTAGTTCGATACCCACACACAAGTAAATAAAGTAATAGGCTTTACAGGCTATTTTTACATACCAAAGACCTTTCTCAGGCAATTTATCTCTACTAAACCAATAGAGTTAGTAACAGTTACGATTTTTTTAACTAAACAGAAACTGTTCATAGTACACAACATATTTAGTTTTGAGGCTTTTGCTTTTTTTTATCAAATAAATAAACGAGAGAAGCTAGTCTCATAACAGTATTAGAAGAATTCAAATTACTGCCTAGCAATGGACCGCGCTTATCATCCGAGTATGAGTAAGAACCTATCACATAGCTGGTATATTTATTTATCAAGTTTGGTTGTTTTTTTTTGCTGGCCTTCAAACCAGACCACATCACATTTGACTGGCCACGAGGTCAGTTAAAGATGGCTATGGGTGTTGGAGAGCAGTCAACTTAAGACTGCTCTCGGAGCCAGAGATACTGGGTTCAATTTGTACCCTTGACCAATATTTGTATCACGAATACAAATAATTGTGATGAATGTGATGTGTGTGGGATTTCTATGTATCATAAGTATGTACGAATCTATAAGCTTTTTTTGTTCATCCGCTATCTCGTCTGCCGTTAAGTAACGATGCGGTAAATGAAGGAGTGCTAAGACCTAAGAAAAACCGCTCCACTTTAGACTTGAAGACATCAATATAATCTTGCTGTCTACTACTAAAACTAGGAAGTAACCACTCAGGCATCAAATTCCAAAGTTTAAATGTTCTTATATAGGGGTTACTCCTCTTTGTTGGAGTATTTGGAACATTAATCATGAAACGATATCGCTTTCCAGAGTAGTCCAACAAAAAAGGTATGGTAGTATTTGATCATGCAGATCTGGTCACATTTTTCGAAATGTGTACGATATAAACCAATGAGCTCGTACTTATTTTATAACGATGTGTAAGACTTTCAAGTCTTTTTCGTATGGTTTCAGCTATTCAACTCCTACAATACTTTGCTTAGTTTAAGATCAGTCTGTGTTGAGTGAGGAATGTCTAACTGTATTTATTTTATTTATGAGTACACTACATTTTATTTGCCAATCGAACACTTTGGCCAATTTACTTTTCAGGCAGAAAATTAAACGTCTTACTACCTCAAACATATACTCTCAAAGTGTGTGCTAGTTATACCATGAATATCATTGTAATATGTGCTATTTTCTATGGTATCGTAGGCTTTTAACGATGAGAGTAAGTTTTTCCATGGTGGTCGACAATTTACAAGGATCCACAACTATGAAAGGTTTTCTTCTCAACTATGGGTTCTTGTGTTGAATATTTAAATTAATCGTAAAGGTAAGTCCAAACTCCAAAAACACACAAAGTAAAAAAAGGGGAAACTAAAATTGTTGTGAGATCATGTTTAAATTTCAAATTTATTACATTTTTATTGGAATTAACTTGTACGTTAACCTGTCATAGAATTTAAATGTAGGTACCCAGAAAAAACACATCCAATGTAAACTAAAAGTTTAAATTGAAATGATTACCATCATCACCATTTTTAAAGCATTTTTCAAGGATTTATATGGTGTTTTTGATTATTCTACGGGTCAAACGTTAGCTATTTCGGCCATAGGTTAAAATAAATAGCCTTCTTGCACTGTACTTTCTTGCACAGGATTGTTATGAAAAAGTCTTTATTTATTATTAGACACACATAAGTTTTTAATCTTTTTTAAACATATTTCATAGACCTTTCATCATTTCTGGACTTCGATGATTAGTTTAGTTTCGCTAGCACAATAATAATTTCCGGCTTCACTGAAACAGTTTCACCTTTGCCTATTCAAACAATTCCATTAACATAAAGGGCCATTAAGTATTTTATCAGCACCCATCATGTTTGTGCCGAGCTCATCAAGCATCGGGGATTAAGTTAATGTATTTCGACCCAATAGTTATTTACGTGTGTACATTTGATTTTACACACCTGTGCTTATAGCCGACCCTTTTAATGTCTTTAGTTCGGTTCATTCACTTTAAGACCAAAAGTAGTAATGTTTATTTATATACACTAAATGGCAATTAATCCGGGACCGAATTTATTTTATTGTTTCTGAAATGTAACATACTAATGTAATTAACTATAAGCACACACTAAATAACTTTAGTGGTTAGATTATTTCAACAAAATGGGAGTTTCGTAAAGTTCATTAAAGGGCCTGGGGTTTATGGCGAAAGAAGGTTGCATTGAAAACGTTTTAACCTAAATAAATAAACAACTGAGTGTGTTTAGTGTGTTATGTAACTGTGAATGTTCCAAAACGTATTTTTTTATTGTGTATTTGGATATGGACTAAACCTAAAATCACAAAAGACCAACGTGATAATTTACGAGGAAGGATGTACATATATTACTGTTT
This sequence comes from Ectropis grisescens, assembly GCA_017562165.1. Taxonomy (NCBI): domain Eukaryota; kingdom Metazoa; phylum Arthropoda; class Insecta; order Lepidoptera; family Geometridae; genus Ectropis; species Ectropis grisescens. Next base: position 14,168,053 of record CM029772.1, on the reverse strand, counting down.
TACGCAAATTCTGCTGAACGAATCTGTTTGCTATACATTACATTGTAATTGATTTGACAAATATCCATTGGCGCAGGCGAGTTTCGAACCTATAACCTCACGGCTTTGATATGGAATCTTTCGCCACTGGGTTACCACGACTTCCTTCACCCCTTTCTATGCAGAGGAAATTTATTTACGCACACCGTTTTGCCTGGAAAAGATAGCTTTTTTATGTCGTGCTAGACGCTACATGTGGACTTACAGCCTAAAACTTCCAACACATGCGGGGTTTCACCTTGCTGCTGGCGACGGGAACACGGAAACGCCCTCGCATTCGTCCATGATTGCATCGCAGCATGCACACTTTCGGGACCTCCCCTGGAGCACACACTCCCAGTCACCTGTACACCTGAACCCAAAGCAAAGTGGGTGCCAGACGACTTCACGTCCGGACGCCTCTGGTGGTCTACCGCGGCGGTTCAGGCGTGTATTCCCGCAACTAACCACTTTTCGGCTGGAGAGGACCGGGTAAGTGGCTTACCGTAATACCGGCGTTCAACTCCCTCCGCTGCCTCTACTGTAAGGTGCCTTCACAGCTGCAATATTTACCACCTAACATCGCGGCCCGTTTCAGGCGCCGGTGTCCATACACTACGTAACGTATATCGTCGTTGGTTTGGAGGCAAAGCCTAGATAAGTTTCCTCATCGCTTCACCATGACCAGATTTCGATGCGGGAACCCCTCGGGAAGGACTTTTACTCCTACGCCAATGCCAAAGTTACTATTTAATTCAGAAAACATCTTCATTAAGGTCGTAGGGGAAAAAATCTTTTGGGTTTTGGAATAAAACTTTTACACTTCCACATCAAGAAGATTTGTTGGCACCCCAATCTCTTCGTAAGTATTTGCCTACTTTGTTTGGCATAAAAATTAATTTCCAAAGAATTCTTTTGATTCGTTTTATTTTGCGGCATCTTACTTGCGCACACATTTTTATTTTATCTCAGAAATCTCTCTCAAAGGACGAGTCTGGAATGCTCAAGGGTATTCATTCATCTGATTATGTTTTCTGAAGAAAAGACAGCGAGTATTTCATAATTAGAGGCTATGAAAATTATGAAATAGTTATGTAATATTTTATTTCCTTTTCATAATTATAATTTCTAGTCGTAAATGTTATGCTTTTTAACGTATAAATGTATCCGTTTAGAATAAGGCAGTTTAAGTTCTCGGTGCGCTTGGTGGAAGGCTTTACTGTTGCCATTAGCCCTGCCATAAATATCTGGGCAACGTATTAAAGGGATTTAGATTTAGCTTGTACGGGTCCTGATGTAGGTATGGCGAGAGTTACGGACAAAGCGGATTCCATGTTTTTAAGCAGCCCACGATTAAGGCGATTTTGGAGAGTGTCGCGCGACAGACTCTAATCTCGTTTTTCGCAACGTCTGGTTTAAAATGTGTGTTTGTTAATTTGCAGAAATTAGGTGTTTATTTTAACTAAAGAACCATGTCTTTTTTGTAAAAACATTTAAGTAATTCTAAATTATACTTCCTATATTCAGGTGGTCAGTCAGTGATTCTGCTTTCTTTTTGATTCATAAAAAGTAGTTTTCTAAACTCAAAGATTTGTGTTTTAGTAAACGCTCTCCAGCCTAAACTGAATCGTCGCTTAACATCAGGCAAATAGCGATCAAGTCGAAATCTGTTATCATTAAAAAAGGGTACAATGCTTGCCTGAAGCTTAAGCCAGACATTTCATCGCGTTTTATGAATAAAAATGTCAATATAATCAATTTCAAATAAACGTAAAAATTTACAGTGTAACATAAACTGTACACAATATCTCGTTATTAAAAATAATAAGAAGCGCTCCCGAAAAAACGCCCCTTGCAGCCGCAAACAATGCGTCTCGCACGGAAAACTTGGCCTAATCTAAACGTAGATCATCGCGATTGTCGGGAGATTCAGCGGCGATTAAACGTATTCATAGCGTTTACGTTTTGACGTTGCCCCTCGCAGCCAGAGTTCGGGGTCTTTCGCAGCCGTCAGTGCCGTCAGAAGCAACAGGGCCGCGATTGGAGGGCGGGCGACGCATGCGCGTTAGAAGCGGGATGAGGGCGCAGGGGGTGCCGTCGCAGCCTCCACGCTCGTTCTTAATGAATCGCCGGTACCCGCGGATCGCGCCGCGCTCGCTTCCGAGCTCCTTTTTAAAAAAGTTAACCTCTTCGCCGTCTCCCTCACGCCCTCTCGTGTTGCAAAATAAATCCGCGGGTGGTGGAATCCCAAGCCCACGAGGTAAGCACGCTCCTCTACAACTATTACAGTGTTTACTTCTGTTTTGATACTGTTTTCTACAATTTTGAATTCACTACATTGTTTTAGAAACGTTGAAAGTTGATTTGCTTTTGTTTTTTTTTGGGTTTTGTTACTTTTACCCATTGTTATAAAATGTTGATGTATGAGTTAGCCTTTTTACACGTTTTTTGTTGAAGAATTTTTTGTTGTTGTTTCGTTTGTATAGAATAAATGAAAGCTGTTTTGAAAATTTATGTTGTTAAAATGCTTAGCTTTTTTTCGCGTATTTATGAACTCGTTAGTTTTGTATATTCTATTGTTTTGTAGATTTATTTCATTTAATTGATTTCACCTATTTCAGAAGTTTTATTACAGTGCTTGCACTGTTTGTTTTAGTGGTGAATGGAATTAGAATAATTATGAGATAAACTAATGATTATCCTTTAATGTTGTGTTGTAAACTATAAAGAAACTGTGTGGAAGGTTCGATGTATACCTATACGTAAACAAAGCGTAAATGGCTTATAGCTGTTGCCATAACAAAAGGATTATCAGTTAGCCCTAATCTAGGAGTATAATCTTGGATTCTAAACAATGAAATTTGTCCGGTATTCAATTACTAATTAGTGAACCAAGTTCATTTTGCATAAGCATTCACATTTCAGAGCTCAAACAGGGTTTCCGGCGTTGCGGGTTCCACGTAACGTATACAAAGACCTGGTCAATTAAAAATAATTATAATACGAGCTTACATAAGGATAAAAAAAAGTTTAATTTATAATAAAATTATATTCAATAAGTATACATACACAAAAATAGTAATACTAGAAAATTGACTTTGATTGCATTCTCTACATAGTGGTGTTTAACAAAATTTTACGAGAACTCTAAAAGCTTCGGTTGTACCCACGTTGTATCCGATTCCGTAATTTCTCCGTGATAAAAAGTAGCCTATTTGTTTTTCCGGACTACAATATAACTGTGTTCCATATTTCCGTGTTTCATATTGTATATTCCTGATTTGTTAAATCGTTTCAACATGATTGTGGAATAAATATCCAAACTTTCGCATTTGTAATATTAATAGGACACTTTAATATCTTTCATTTATTAACATCAATTTGTACTTAATTACGAATTATACTCCTGTGGATAATTAGCAGTTACTAAACTTTGAATTGAGGTTTAATTGTCATAGTACATGTTAAAACAGCACTTAAATTACGTCAAAAAATCAATAAAATACCGGGAAATTTGGTAACTTTACCAATCATAATACCTAATCGTGAAACATCTAAATGTCCAAATATAATTAGGGCTTGAAACTTGGAAACAATTACTTAATAAAATAGGACTAACAAGTAAATGTCAACGTCAAACTTAAGTAAAAAAAAAAATAGTCTATTCTCAAAGGTAAAAGTGATTAAGCAGTAATGTGCGAACATAACTGTATTCCGGTTTGAAGGGCAATGTTTCCAGATAAATTACAGGGCTTAGAGGTATAACATCTTAGATATCTAGGTGACGAGCGCTGCGCAGTGCTAGATAATGATTTGGACTCTTCATGTTCCAATAGCTGCGTGTCACTGTGCTGTTATGTGGCAGACATGTTGCTTACCATCAGGTACATGTCCTGCTCGTCTCGTCACTTTTTATGTAAATAAAATAATTATAACTAAGCCTTTACTTCCTACTTTTCGCTGCATCATGGCACCAAAGAATAAAAAAGCTTACACTTATTCCTAGCCAGGTTTCAGGATAGCATTGAAAATAATAGACAGTCGAAATGATAACTCCTCGATTTTCTAAGTCCAGTGTTGGTAGTTTGGTCAAGTAACATCAAAGCTTGCCGTAACAAATACTTTTGACGGTCAACTACAGGTTTACGGGGAATAATACCTTTACAAAGCCGAAAGGGTACTATGTAGTAGTAGGAATTTTTATAGAGTCCGCCTGGGAAGCACTACACCTTTGTCAGTTATTTTATTTGTGGGATAGGTCAGCTAAGTATCAGCTGAAAGAGGCTTTAGATTTAATCGTGAGACGTGTCAAAACGCTCATATGCACGGTCTCCCTTGTTCGTAAACGACTTCAATTTTTTTTAAATCGATGCGTAGTTACAACCTTATTGGTTTTTAATTGGATGAAGTTTGGAAAGTGTGCTGCAGATCTGCATGATCTAATGACCTTACCTTTTTCCTACCATCTCCAAAAAGTGAAATCTTTTCAGGATCGATTTTCCAAAAACTCGAACAAATAGGATTCACTTTTATATAAGAACATCGAAACTTTGGAGTACGTTGCCTGAGTGGGTATTTCCTGATGCATATAATCTTGCTGTTTTCAATTCTAGGTTAACGGACTTCATCATTGACCCCATCGTCGCTTAACCTCAGCAGGTCTACTACGAAGTCCGATAAACGAAATATCGGCCGAAGTTATGGATGTTTCATACCGCGAAACACAATCGGTCGGTTGATCTGAACTGGTGTTTCGTTAATTCCGACCGACGCTGATTTTACGGTTTTTGTGTCCTCAACCGACCGATTGTGTTTCGTGGTATAAAACGTCCATACAGGCGTGACGGCGGTCAAATGAAAACCTAATGTACTTAACCTAAACCTATTGTACTTAATCTATACTAATACTAGCTGTACCCTGCCCCGCTTCGCTGTGACACATTGTGATGCAAAAATTAAATAAAAACAATCCTTGATGATCATTCTAAAGTTTCAGCTCGATCGGTGTAGAACTTTTTGAAGCGTACACAAACCAACATAACATTTTTATTCTTATATAGAGAAGATTATAAAGCTGAAGAGTTTGTTTGTTTGTTTGTTTGAACGCTAGGATCTCGGGAAGTACTGGTCCGAATTGAAAGATTTTTTTTTCTATTGAGTTCATTTATCGAGGAAGGCTATAGGCTATAGAACATAACGCTACTCAATATAATCAATAGAAGAGGAGCATGAATCAGGAATGTAACAAAACCGGGAAAAAATATTCCTTTTTCAGAGTTTTCTTAGCGTGCTTTGACATGACAGCATGTGTCTAAGATTGCGTCATTGAATATAAACTTTTGCTAATCAAACTTGTTTCTAAATCTGAGTTGGTACGACCAATTTTCGTCAGGTGGCGTAGCAGGTAGCTGAAAAGGTTTTTTTTGTTCGAAAGCGACATTCTCAGGAACGACTGAACCGATTTCAGTCATTCTTTCACTGTTGGATATGTACGGGAACCTGATGAGTGCTATATAACATACCGCGGGCGAAGCCGGGGCGGACATCTAGTGTAAAAATATTGCTGTGTTCCGTTCTGAAGGTCCCGTCTCCAGTCAAATTAAAGGATAAATAATTAAATCATCTTATATCTTTGGGTGATGAGAGCAGTCTAATGCCAGGCTTCGGACTGATCATGTTCACATGGTTGTGGCACTGCACTGTTATGGACAAGCGTATTGCTTACCATCAGGCGCATGTCTTGCTCATTCCGACATGCTATAATACGATAAGATAGGTATACAGTATACATTACATCATCATCATCATCGACAACTTTTGTTTTGGGTTAATGCTGTTCCCAATAATTTTGTTGAGTTCCAAGTTGGTTTGTTTATTTTTTTCACTATAACAGGTTTATGTCACCTGCTGGATGATGCGGACTACAATGGAGCGTGCTTACCGAGAAGACATCGATTCATCCTCGATATAAAGACAAAAAGCTTGTAGCCAGTGAGAAAAACCCACCCAGGCAACGCATTCCACATCCTAGATGTTCTTACCATAGAAATAGAGTCAAACCTCTTTGTTAGTCTTTGAAACGGTTTGGGTTTTGATTCGATTTTATTTATTTATTGGTAGTGTCGTATAAGAATAATTTGGGTATAATCATGAGTATAGTATACCCGTTCTATGTATGTAATCTCATATTTTAATATGCTGAGAACAATGTACCAACCAGAGAGTGGTACGATTTGCAACATGGTAAATTTACAGAATAATAAATATGGTTATATTATTCTGTACTTAGGTTGAAGTATTATCAAAGTTACGTAAGAGCTAGTCACCTAATAGAATTGCGTGCTTTATCTTCGACCACGTTGCCTACACTGTTGTGAGTATATATATTGTCAATAATAATAGTAGGTTTTATACAATATCTGTAGTTGCTAAAATTTAAAGCAAATAAAATACCAGCTGCACCCCGGGGGATTCACCTGCGCATTTTCCGTTCTTGTTATTTAAATATTCGGGCCAAAAAGTAGCATTTGTGTTGTTTCAGACTAAAATTTAACTGTGTTCCAAATTCAAATCCAATCCGTTCAGATATTCCGACGCGATTAACAGTTCGTTGTTCGTTTGTTCTTTGATCTTCTGCACGAGTCTAGAGATTGGTAGCCCAACTGCACGTGGCATGAGCCCACCGGCGCGGCGGGCTCTCATCTTTTTGGTGATTTAAACCTAATTTCTAATTACATTTAGTCTAGTCTTTAGTATATTTGTTTGGTTGAGGATTAAAAAAGACAAATTTCGAATTTACGACAGCAAAATTGTAGAATATGAAGTTATAGCTCACCATGGTTGAAAGAGTCAATATTATACCTGTCACTTCACTGCTTTACACTCGTCAATCAGAGATTTAAGATAACATATATCTATGCCCTGTAATTTTTTGCTGGAAATATTGCCCTTCAATCATGCTAATCAATAATATAGCAAGTGTATTCACGAAGTGAGAATTCTGTATTTATCAACCATAATAGGCGCAGCTTATTCGCCACTGGGGAGTAAAAAGCATTTGTTATTTGCGGATGCCTCGGCCATTGTTCGAGCTCACAATAGAACTGTCAATGTTTCACTCGAGATGAATGAACTGTCGAAGAGTCGCAAAAACGTCTCTTCACGTTTTCACAGATATAAAAAAAAAAGACCAGAAAATGTAACACCTCTTATCTGACATCTATGGAGCCCCTGTTCCATTGACAATATTGATAGATACTGGCTAAAACAGGAAAGTTGGCTGTCTCTTATTAACTTTCCCATTGTTTTGAGATTACGAATGTGCCTTCTGTATGACCATTACACGAAAACTAACTAAATAAATAAATATTACCTACATATGTATACTTGTAAATGTAGCAAGACCATCAAACCCCTAACTAAACAAAACTTGTATTGGTTGAACCAAATAGCTGATATAATACACTAGCAGTACTAAGCGGTTTTACCCCTTACAAGGAGAGAGTTAAGGCAATAATCCACCGCGCTGGTTCAGTGCAGGTTGATGAATGACGCGACTTCGAGAGATTCTTGAAAACCAGCATGCGAATTTCGTCATGAAGTTTTCCTTCACCGTTTTTAAGTTAGCAGAATTACGCACATGACTTCGAAAAGAAACAAACGCTTAATAGAGTAAGATCTCAGGGCCGCCAGACGTCACGTATTTTCTGACGGATGAAATGTGGACGATTGAATAGAGTTAGTATGTACTAAGAACACATGCCTACCCGCTAACTTGCTTAGACAGCCAATTTTGAGATATGGGGCCCAGAAGATATAAGTCTAGGTATAGTCTAAGTATAAGTCCAGAAAAATAAGGCCTCAATACTACCAGACACTTTCCGTCGGCCGTTTTGCTTAACAGACGCTTTAAACCTCGGTATTTTTAAGCGTCTGTTAAGCAAAATGGCCGACGGAAAGTGTCTGGTAGTATTGCGGCCTTATTTTTAAAGATATTGCCTATAACAAACGTGAAAATCAGTTATCAGAAAATACGTGAAGTAAGTAATGTACCTTCTGGACCCCATATCTTAAAATTGGCTGTCTAAACAAGTTAGCGGGAAAGCATGTGTTCTTAGTACGTATTAAATCTACTAAATCGTCCACATTTAATCCATCAGAAAATACGTGACGTCTGGCGGCTCTGGGATCTTGGACTATAAGAATTAGTATAGTACAATCTATTTTCATCTAAAAACTTTTTAAAGTACTCAAATTATTGAAGGTCTATATATATAGGTACGTATGATATAAAAAAATAAACTGACTGACTTAATGGCTGACATATTATGTATCAACATAGGACCTAACCTATAAGGGTTAGAAACTTGAAATTTTGCACAGAAGTTCCTTTTATAGTTTAGGGGAGCACTAAAAAAGGATTTTTGAAAATTCATCCCGTAAGAGGGTAAAACGGGTGTAAAGTTAGTATGAAACTTTGCCGTCTTCAAAGTTATTCATACTCAGTGGGAAAATCATTCCTTGAGGTAAATAATGGTGGAGGTGTAATAATAAATGGAGGTGAGTAAATTTCGTATTCATAAATTCGTATTAGTTGTTGTTCAAAATGATAAAACAACGCAAAGTAATATAACCAGCTATTTCGATAAAACATGTAAAGACAAACTAAATAAGAAAACGAGCATTGTTTTGGGATATCACGGTTGCTACATTAGTATTGTCAGTATTCGTTGTCATATGGTGGAGTCACCATTTAAGCACGGTAAATATCTCCTATATTAAATAAGGAAAATTAATAACTATCAACACTCCGTGGTTTTACCCGCGCAGCCCCCTGTGTTGCTTAAATACTTGTCTACTATTATTGATCATAATCTAATTTTGTTCCAAATTTAAACTCGATCCGTTTCCACGTTCTGACCTGATTGAGCAAGAAACCCACACATCTAAATATGTTGTTATGTAGCAACCATGGTATTACCATCAGGCACATGTCATGCTCGCGTCGTTATTCTTTGTTTAAAAAAAAACCAACCTTTCGCATTTACAATATAAGAAGGATATCGGTGTAGAACATACATCATTTTTAATTTTAACTGCAATCTCCAATAAAATATTCTCCAAATATGTTTTCCATAACTTCGTGCCCTGTAGAGGGCGACATAACCAACTTCGAGACAATCGAGACGAACCCAATAGTACAACACGTCTGGTTGAATTATAAGTAGTTTAGAAGCTAAGTGAGAACAGATTTAATAACATAAATGTGTAAAATAATCAAGCTACGTATATATGTGAATATCTAACTATATTATAGATTTTTGGAATGAAATTCCAAAATATCACGTGTTTCACGCTCTGAGTAGGTAGGTAGAAAAAAATACTTTTTATAGATATTAATTTTAGACTTGACTGCCATCTTACCTGATGTATTCATACTCCGACGCTTGAAGCTATAGTTATAGCCGTGTTTTAACTATAGTCATCACTATTTAAAAAGTACATTTGTAATTTAACTTAAATAATATCTACTTGATATATAATACTATATATATTATAATTATTGTAAAACAAAAAATCACTCCAAATGAGAGATAAATTCAAATACCATTCACTCCAATTTGATAGAAAATTGGAAAAACACTCAAACAAACAAATAATAAAAACACTCAAAGGCCAGCAGAGTAAGCTAGGCTTTTAGCTTTGACATTTACGTATGGAATTTACGTCACTAAAAGTTGGTAATGATGATCGACTTTACAAAGTTTGGACTTTAAAACCTGTCACTCTGGATAATTTCGAGCTTTTAACTTGATTGGTAAAATCTTAGTGATTTTATGTCTTTGTTTGTATCTGTTTTGGTCGCGAAACCTCTTATCCATCTAAACTTTTACGCTATTGACAGTTTATTGCATTAAAGATTTCGTCATCACCATCGGCAGCTCATTTTAGCATACAGCAGAGATAATCCACGCCTTTTCTCTTATTGTGCCATAACATTATTCGTCATCAGTCAAGGCATTAAAATGGAGTGTTCCTGAATGTCATAAAATTTCTGCTAGTTTACCATTTTGCCAAAACTGGTGCTAAAGCTTCATTTTGTAACAATATTTAAACATTGGCGCCACCTTTGTCCATATTAAGAACTATCCTTGACACTTATATTTTCATCATGGAAACGCTGCATTAGAATTAACCAGGTTACATTCAGGAGTTTGTATTGTAAATTTAAGGGTTAAATATAGTTTTTTTTAACAAGATAAGATAAATACAGTTTTTTTAATAAAGAGTGACGAGACGAGCAGGACCAGTGCCTGATAGTAAGCAACATGCCTGCCACATAACAGCGCAGTGACACGCAGCTATTGAAACAAGAAGAGTCCAAATCATTATCTAGCACTGCACTGCGCTCGTCACCCAGAGATGTAGGATGTTATATCTCTAACTGTAATTTCTCTGACAACATTGCTCTTCAAACCGGAACACAGTACTGCTTGCACATTACTGCTTGGCGTAATATATAAGTAGAATAACTGGCAAAAGTGTGGTACTTCCCCAGGCGCACTCTGCTAGGAGTCCTACCACTACAAAAAATACAGTTAGATCACAATAAAATACCTGAATATTGGACAGGGTAGTTGACACATTACCTGCATATCAATAACTAATGACAACGCGTATCCATTAAGTAACATTTTTTTTTTCAAGTCCCGTGTTACCTTTGCTATCGGCATAATAAGTAATTAATTAACGGGTTACTCCATGATTACTCACGTGTTATATGGTCGGTGAAGTCCATGTTAAGGTGCCAAACTAAGTTAAGATACACATAACATTTGCAATAATAGATGATATTCACAATTGAATTGATTCATCATGATAATAATTCATTTCAGTAGGCGTGTCAAATGGGCCGCTGTCGAATCCGCCAACTTCCCTGATAAAAAGACCGCTGTATGCGGTTGAAACTTGAGTCGGGCTGAACCAACCTTTTCACGTGTGAGATAATAAATCAAAAAAGTCTAAAACCATGTTTCATTAAATAAATAAATATTGGTGGACAATTCACACACAACACCAGCTGACCCCAAACTAAACAAAGTTTGTAATATGGCGGCCAGATAACTGATATAATACTTATATAGTTGTAAATACATACTTATTATACATAGAAACACCCAGACGCAGTACAAATATTTGAATTCATCACACAAATATTTGCACTGGGTGGGAATCGAATCATTGATGTTAGGTTTCATAGTAAAATTGAACAAGTTTTAGTATAACTTCATTATTTTAAGTATTGCAATAAAGAAAACCGAGGTTTTCACTCGAAATCGGAACTTAAATATTTGAAGCATTTTCCGAATCATCATTACGTTTACGAAGTCGGTACATTTTCCTTATCGTTTGCGTCTCCAGTGAACTCATTACAACGGAGATATTATTCGTAGTTTATGCTTTTTTCATTATTTGGTAATGATAATTGAACAAAATAGCCATAGATAAGAATGTTTATCCACACAGGTTTTCTTGCATTATAACTTATACTAGCTGTACCCTGCCCCGCTTCACTGTGGCACATTGTTATGTAAAAAATTAGATAAAGACAATCCTTGGTGCGGATTATATATCATTGTAAAATTTCAGCTCGAAAGGTGCAGAACTTTTTGAGTTTTTGAAGCCTACACAAACCAACATAACATTTTTACATATAAAAAGATTTAAAGTTACAGTCAATTAAAACCACTTTCTAATGATAAAAAAAACATTTAAGTTGATTCAGTTGTTACCAGTTACACACAAAACGTAAATAAAACTATTGTATTTAAAATATCAACTTTTGTAAAACGAGCCTACACGAAAAAAAATGCAGATTTAAAAAGTTTCAGTCAGGCGAAATTTTCCACATAAATCGAGTATTTCCGTAAAAACTCCATGTAATCGTGACCATGCAACTATCCTCGTGTTTTAAACGCCGCGAGCGTTGAATTTATTGCATCTGCATTTATTGAAAATTGCGCAAAAAATACTTGATAAACTATGGCATGCCCGAGATTCACCGTCGACGGCGTTCGGTGAAGGCCAGAGCCAATCGGTATTGGGGACAGAGGTACATAAATTTATGAACAACAGATGTTGTTATCATGAAAACCATATTTTCCATCTAAAACATTTAGTTTTTCCTACTACTGTTGTATTTACCAGTTTAGTTTAAAGCTACTGCAAAGGTTCTTTGTTTGGTTGGGCTAATATCAGGAAATAATGGGCCGATTAATTATTTTTTTCACCGTTCAATATGTACGTGATCCTCGAGTGCTATATATTATGTACAACCATCGAAGCCGAGGCGGACCGCTAGTGTTTGATAAAATGAGACTGCATTTCGTTTGGTGAATTCTTGCTGCAGATCCTAATTAACTACCAATGTCTCTTTATTCGCTTGGAGTATGTATATAATAATAGGAGTGACTGAAAGATTGGTTGGTTTGGTCAGGATGTTCCATAATAATATTTATTAGTTTTAGTATATTACGAATGTAATTTTTTTACACAATCGAACATAATAACAAGTTATTTCGTGAATAAAGTACTAACATATATTACTGTACTTACATATTAATTATTAAAATGTTCACACTGATTTTCTGTCCTGTAATTACAGAATAGGTATATATGTATGTTATGTCAAAGTTTTAAAAGACAAACGAAGAACTATAATTAAAAATAACTTAGTCTATCTGGCTTTGTGATTACTCCATCTACTGTACCTGCATAATCATAGAGAAGTGATGTACAAAGGTAAATAGTAGAACCCCGTTTTATAGTTAATTTACGTTCTCTTTAGTTAAAACAATACTCTTACCCAGTAAAACAATTAATGGAAAATGAGATTCGCAGACAAACCGCGAGTGGCGGTAGTGCCATGGTTTCGGCCACAGATGCAAACGTCACCGAACCGCCGCCGACTCGGTTGCCGCGCGGTCCAGCGTTTTGATAAAACGTGCACAATTTCCGACTGCTACTACGTCGGATGCACAAGGGTATCTATTATGTACAGAGCTATTTATTACAGAATAATGGTATACTATTGTACATTATTTCTGAAGCTGGGAAAGCAGAGGTTTGCTTGCACACAAAACTCACATTGGAATACACTAACATCTAAAGCTACAAATAATATTTTTAAAATTATTTACCTATACATTTCATGACCCAATTTCTTAGAAGATTAACTTTCAGCAAGCTAAGCTACAGGAAACTACTAATATAATTATAGGAAATAAAAACTGATGTTTATTTGTTTGTATTGAAGGAACAGGAAAATCCCCCAAAATAATGATGACCAATACGTAATTGAGAAAAAAATATAACTTAATAGTAGTACTCTGTACCATATAACATGAAGCAAAAATGATTCAATTCAATGATCCTAAACGATGGGTGTAGATAATAATTTATAAAAATACTATGTTAAGAAGTATTTTTCAAATTCACGATAAAACAAAACAAGACAAAACCCCTAATGTCTCTTTCGAATAAAAGATGTGTCTCCCTCACAGGCAGTAGATAAAACGTGATTAGTGGAAAAGAGAATTCTATTAAATAAATCCTGTATTGCGGAAACGGATCGCGAATGGGAATAATAAAAGGAGATTGCTACAAACGAGAGAACAATAATTTAGTCCTGTGCGTCGGAGAACAAATACAGTGTCAACAGATAATAAAGGCAGAGCTGGCCGATACCCTCGCGAACCCAATAACATTGAGCCTCTAAATGTATAAGGATCTATATAAATCGGACCTGTGTAAGGAAAGGATGTCGCAACCGTAGATATTGTCAGTGAACCGTACTGACCAGATTTAAGACCGATGTTTTAGATCAAACATCCACACTGTGATTCGGTGAACGTACGCGTTCATTTAAATAAATAGGACATATCTAAAAGCCAGCGTAGGCGAAGCAGATCCTTTGAAGCAAAGGCTTCTAAGCAAAGCGAGGGTATTACAACATAGGGAATGCGGTTCCTTATAATTCTCTATGTAGAAATTCGACAAACGAAAGCGGTTTAAGGAATTCGTCTTAGATCCCGAGTAGTAAACGGACGGGTACTTGATCCCCTTAAGGAATTCCACAAATTCCGCTTTAACCCCACTCAAATTAACTCATTATTTTGCTAAAACATAGTTCGCACGGAAATATTTCCCGTCATATTATTTGTGCTCACAAAGGTAGGCAAGCTCTCATCTATCACGTGAACTACTTTGTTATGCTTTGATCGATTTAATATTTTTCAAGTGGTTTTATCTGCTTGTATCTACAAAAATAGCCGTTCTTGTTACCACTTAAAGTAAATCTAATGAATTAGCAAACAAAAAACTAACAGTCCGGGAGTATTGACAGAACTGATAATACCGCTTCCATAAAAGATATACATACTTCCCGTCGAAAATGTCCAAAAAATGTCAATTAGAATGTGTATCGTTGTCGGTACTTACATTCACAATAAAAATATGTACCTATTTATATTTAGATTCATGCTAATATTTATCGAGATGTGGGTAATAGTAAAAGTAACAGTGGCGCGAAATCAACAGTTTTTTCCCATTTTTTCATAATTTGTTTATCTCAATACATGCTTGACGCGTCTACAAAAGTTTTCACTTCAAAAAGTAAATGCGTTTTAACTCTGAATAAGAATCGACCCAAACCATGTAACGACGAAACCTATAAATAACTTGGAGGAAAATTCGGAAAATCTCATTGGTGCGAGTTGGGGGGAAATCAGTGACACTCCTGACGTCGTGACGAGAAATTCTCAAGATTTTACCATTTATCAGACCATAATGGTAAGGCACCAGTTGAATAGGAAGATTTTCTGGTAATCGCATCTGGGTAAACGTCAGTCATGTATGAGATCAATGTTTGGGGAGTATTATGAATAGAATTAAGAAAGTGTAATGAACCAAAAGAAATACCTATAAATCACTATTTTTATTTTATAAAATACTAATTATTTTTCACGTTGATTTCTATCAAATCTGTGTTATTTATTTTTAAAGCAATTAGCTCATAGATGGAATGAAAGGACTAGCAGCTCGCCGCGGTTTCTCCCGCATAGTTTACGATCCCGTTACTTTCCCGGGATAAAAAATAGCCTAGGTGTTTTTTTTTTAAATATTGGTGGACTATTCACACACAACACTATCTGACCCCAAACTAAGCAAAGCTTGTGTGATGGCAGCCAGATAGTTGATATAATACTTATATAGTTTTAAATACATACTTATTATACATAGAAACACCCAGACACAGTGCAAACATTTGACTTCATCACACAAATTTTTGCACTGGGTAGGGATCGAACCCACGACCCTCGGCTTCGCAGGCAGAGCTACTACCAACTAAGCCACTAGGCCAGTCTATTCCCCGAATATCCGTGGTTATTCCAAACCATTATCTTCTACATATACATATAAACACCGAATTTTATTTAAAATCCTTTTAGTAGTTTTTGCGTGAAAGAGTAACAAACATACATCCACACATACATACATTAACAAACTTTCGCGTTTATAATATGAGTAGAATTCTGAAAAGAAAGTCACTTTAACGATAATACTATGCATCACGACTCTGAGCCATTTTAATGGTCTAATGTTGATATTATCGTATGTCTAATTGGTATACCAATTTCATCAGTGACAAGATTCTGTCACGACTTCACATGTCTTTGCATTTACATACATATACGAGTAGATGGCTGACTATTTAAAGTTGGCAACAGGACATACAATTCGATTTCGAGCCAATTCAGAATTCTCACCAATTGCCTAAAACTAAGATATCGTCTTATCTCTAATAGGTATAACTGAAGCGGATTATAAACAAGTTTACCCTAAATCGCCGTGGGCCAGTGAACGAGGGTACAGCGACCAAAGACAACGGTTTCAATCTGTAATCGATACTAGGTACTGAACCCTTCCAATAACACTCTGACGCTGTTGGATGCTATTAACGAACGATGTTATCAATTTAATTATCATTTCTCTTGGATTTGTTATGACAATTTCGTACTATTTAATTAAAACAGGGGATATATTGTTTGTTTTGTTGAATACTTATTAATGTACCTGCAAGCTTTTTGACTGTATCAAGCTCGACTTCATAACGGCCTTGCGATACCTTGAAAAGGCTTATCGTTTTGTTTCGGGTATTTACTATTGATAAATTCACGAGTGACGCCTATGATACGGTTAGTCTATTTTGAGTGTCATCCTCACCTGGTGGTTGTTTTCCAGGAGAGAAAACATGGAGAATCCCACATATTTCTAAAACAATTCTGAAATCTGTGGAGAATCCAATTTCCAAAAAACGATACATTTTGTTTCTTTTCCCTGTAATATATATGTCTGTCAATGGAAACGTTGCCAAACTTCAAACCGGAACACAGTTATGTTTGTACATTACAATACAATACTAAAATCTTTATTATACAAAAAAAATTAGTTAAGATAAACAGTAAATAAACTTTTAACCCTTTTAATTAAAAAAAAAACATTTCGCTTATAGCAATCTCTTCCAGGTAACCTTTTCATTATTATTAGGACCATTTTTGAAAGTAAGGGGAAGTATTTCTATGTATTTTATAGCACGTTACTGCGGCGGTGGCAAGACTGACTAAAGTGTGGTACTTCACCAGGATAGAGAGATTCTGCATAGAGTCTTCCACTACAGCTCTTATACTAAAATCATTGTTTTGAGATAATAACTCACCATTAAGCACATTACACATCTCGTAAACCATTTATTCCTAAGTCAGCCCTGTCAAAGTTGAGCGGTTGTAAATATACCTACTGAAGTGTATTTTTACAACCTCTTCGAGTCAACTGAGCGTTCGATTCTTTGTGTACTTAGCCACCGATCAGTCAACGTCAGTCGTTTAAGGTCCCGTAGATACATCGTCCACTGCCTCGGTTATACATCCAAACTTTTTTGAAGAAGTGGAAGTAATAGAATAAGATTTATAAAGTTTGCTCTGAAATGACGTTAACACGAGTATAATGTTTTGACGCAAATATTTTGTTTTGTTGATGATATTATTTTGGAATGCAATGTTGCTGGATTTTGTTAGTTAATGATGTGTTTCTAAAATGACAGATGTGAGCAGAAAATTATCGAAAAAATATGCCAAGCTTTGACATAATATATTCATCACATTTTTTTAAACAAAATGAAACATCGAATAGAGGATGCTTTGTTGTGTAAACTGTGTATAGGGTCAGACAAATGTATTATGCTCAAAGTAAGCAGGGTATTAAGAACGCCGAATAAGGCGTTTTCCAGACGCAAAAAGAATTGTCAAAGATAGTTCTAAATATCGGCAAGTGTGGCACCACTGTTGGTTTTTGTGAAATTTTCCTAACAAATAAAATAGTGGCGTCACCTACGGTGAAATTGGGAACTGTATTTGACAGGTCTTTTTACGTTTAACCTGTAACGCTGTATTTGACAGGTTTTCGCTTTCATCTGACAATCTGAAAATGTCTTATTGAATGATATCCCTAGAAGACTAGAACACTAATAAACCAGTGGTATTTGAACGCAGTTTAGACGATTGTGTATTAACATATATGTGACTTGTCATACTGAACCTAATATATGCACCAAATGAACTCTATATATTTTTGATGCGTTATTGTTTTCTTGATATACTTATTAAATATACTTGCGGTCCGCCCCGGCGTTGCCCGTAGTACCTACACATTTAACCCATAGCATTCAGGGATCACGTACATAAATTACCAATATGAAATATTTTTTTAATTCGGTCAACTAGCTCCTGAGATTGTTCAAACAAATAAACTCTTTTCCTTTATAATGTTAGTAAAGATACATATAATAGCACTTTTACATTACATTTAACATTACCTAGTAATTGGACTTATTGCCAAATCCACCTAGAAAGCACCACCATTGTGAGTTATTCTACCGTTGAATAATAATTTGCAAATATTACTGTATTCTGATTTGTAGGTTCTGTGTCCAGAGACATTACAGAACGATAATATAATTAACCTTATATCTACGGGCTACGAGTGCCGTACAGTGCTAGGCAATAATTAGTTTAAAAGCTAAATTCAATTCCCAAATAACTGCATGGCACTGTATTGTTTTGGGAAACCGAGTAGCTTATCGTAAAAGGCGGTCTTGCTCGTCTTGCAACTCTTTATATAAAAATAAAACAAAATCAAAAGTGTTATAAATGCAAACATTGCTGCAAGCAATTTCAGACCACAAATACAAAAGTATCTTAAAATAAACAGGTATCGGTTAGTAGATGTTAATTCAGGCCAGTATGGAATGCATCCGGGATCGAGAGTTGTTTCAATATTTGGTGAACACTAGTTCACTAGATGGGATCAAATTCTATACCGTTTTGGGAATGCCGAAAATCTGTACAGTTGCATCTGTTTCCTTTTGCGCTGTTAATGGAGTTTAGAACATTTTTATGGACTCCGTTTTATGTTCTCTCGTTGGAGTTAATTTATTTGATACAGCCTTTTGTATGTTTTTATGTACTATGTTTGTGTGTATTATAAACGCACTTAAAATTATGTAAGCTTGTTTTAAATTTTTCAAACCTTAACATAGGGTTATAATTCGAAGCCTACCGGTTCGATCCCCGGGCTAAGAGCCGGGAATCGGGGTTTTTTTTAAACATTGAATTATATAATTAAATATGCAGACGGTAAACACATTCTTTTAAAATAAAGATTGTCGAATCGAGCAGGTCATGTGCCTGATAAGCAACACATAGTCCATTTGTATTTTTATTTCTGTTACTGGTGGCTTAGGGGCGAAAACGTCCGATATCAAAATCGTGAGGTTCGTGAGGTTCCTATTACAGGACGTCTACTCTCTTTCTTCTAATTTCGTAATTCCGTACTCCGTTTCTACTTCGATCCGGACGAAACGAAGTAAAACCGGAGTAGGAAAGTCGCGAGTTTATTTCGAAATTACGTTTTTCGTAGAAAGAGAGTAGACGGCCAGGTTCGAATCTCACCTGCACTTCTGAGTTTTTTTTCAATTGCAGATGTAGGTACATGTTTGTCATCTCCACTAAATTCAACGATGAAAGACAATTTCGTAAGGAAACTGACTTGTTCCATAAAAAAAATTTTCAAGAATTTGTGACACCTAAAACCTGCGCTTGAATTATGGCCTTATAGCTCCATATGAGAGAAGGCTCCCAATCCCAGCTGTGGAAACATGAATTGGTTATGATGGTATTCAAGAGTGCCTGCTGATTAGGTTGTCTTGCCTCTCCATAATTTTTATTCGTCAAATCATATACCAACTACGTTATAATAGTAAAACCTTCTGTAGCGTATTAAAACCCCAACCTACGTATACATAATACAATTATCTAGTCAAGACAAAGATACGATGTGACCCGTTAATATCCAAAGTTCGTATCCCGGTATTAAGCCCGTGACCGGTTCGTTTCGACGGAGATCCCTGTGTCTATACCGGCTCTTCTACCGCCTCACTAAATCGGCTTTGGCTTTGCTGTTGCTGTCTCTATAGATTCAAGCGAAAAGGCCAGAGACAGCAATATCAAAGCTAAGACAGTTTTAATTAGGCGATAGACACTCAAATAACTAGCTTAACTGAGGACCTCATAACGAGCGAGCTATGGAGAGAGCTATGCTTGGAGTCTCTTAGCGCGACAGAATCCGTAATGAGGATATTCGCAAAAGAACGAAAGTGGCCGATAGCAAAACATAGCTCAAAGAGTAAGCAAGCTGAAGTGGCAATGGGTAGGCCACAACGCTCGTAGAACCGACAACCGATCGGGAAGAAAGGTTCTCGAGTGGCGACCACGAACCCGAAGACGCAGTGTTGGACGGCCTCCCACTAGATGGACCTAGATACCTCACAAAAGTTGCTGGAAACTGCTGGTTGCAAGCTTGCAGGTTGCGACCATTCGTTGTGGAAATCTTGAGGGAGGCTTATGTTCCACAGTGGACGTCTTACGGCTGATGATGATGATGATAAGACACTCAGATACCAATATCGCAAAATAGGCAGATATCTACCCATCCCTTATTATCTCCAAAAAACCAAAAACATCAAATTCGATTTAAGATTGGCGGAGCAGATTTATAAACATTAGAATTATTTTACGTTATTATATTTATTTTACGTTTCTTGACTGAAAAAATGCTAGATCTAGGTAATGCTTCATTTATTTAACTTTTTTTTTAATACAACCACGGGTATAAAAGTTATTATTTAAAGTTCATAAGTTTGTGACTATCACCTGAAAAAATAAAATTCAAAGAGTGGCCGTGACAGATCGATAGGTATTTCTTTTGAAAAACTTCGCAAAGGGATTTGCTACTTAATTAAACCTGAATCTAAGAGAATCGTCGGTAACGAGCGAAGTTTTTGACCACAATGAATGTAATTAATCGGCAACTTTAAAGCTCTGCTCCGCTTTTTATAGTGAATCATAAAAAAGGGTTTGAAAATCTAGTGATTTTAGGAATTTTAAAGTTTATAGTTTGATGGCGTATCGTATTACCTAAATACAATGTTGGTTTTGTATAACATTCAGACTGAATATAAAATTCAATAAACGGGTCAACATAAATTTCATTGAAAAAAAGAGAAAAAACATGCCGAAATGTTTATCAATACTGCTAGAGTATCTAAATGTGAACCTTTTTTGGTGGAATGCAATTTGACGTCGAAATTTTCCTAAGACGAACAACAATAAGTATGCACTTGGTCGTCATATCGCCCAATCTATAACTAAATTCAAATTACATCCGAAGGTGAAAGTATACTGCTAACTAGTTATAGAACGGACAACTATCTGATTGGCTTATTTTTGTTTGATAGTGTTGATTGGTTGATTTCTGTTGCATTCATACTTTTAGGGTTCCGTAAAACGTAAAAACGGAACCCTTATAGATACGACAATTTTGTCTGTCTGTTTGTCCGTATGTCACAACCTACGCCAAGAACTACGCTGTTGAAACTCAGCTAGTAGATCTATTCTGTGAACCGCATACATCTTTTACAAAAAATAAAAAATAAAACAATACATTTTAGGGGTGCCCCATACGTAGATCTTAAAATCAACATTTTTTTTTCTACAATACTATACATATGGGGTGTCTATGGATAGGTCTTTTAAAATTATGTTGAAGTTTCTAATATATTTTTTTACAGTGAATATTGCGCGAGAGACACTTCCAAAGTGGTAAAATGTCCCCCCTGTAACTTCTAAAGTTAGGGAATGATAAAACTAAAAAAAAAATTTATGATGTACATTACCATACAAACTTCCAACGAAAATTTGTTTGAACTCGATTTAGTGAGTAATTATTTTTAGTACGTCATAATTTCACGATTATTCAAACATCAATCAACGTTACACCAAACTACAAGAATTTGTGTATTATGTTACTTGCTGATACGGAACCCTTCATGGGGGAGTCCGACTCGCACTTGGCCGTTTTTATTTATTAGTGTTTCTGATCAATTTAATATTATTGATCAACATATTTTTTTTGCATGCCGAAAGGTGGAAATAATATGGGGGTAATTATTATGTATAACTTTTTGTAAACCCATATACGCAAATAAATAAATGAATGAACTAATTTTGCTCCCAGTACAGCCCTACGTCACAACGGGTCAAGATATAAACAAAGTACTAAGGTCAAAACGTCGAAGCCACTTCTAAGGGCGCAATTTGACTTCTATTTATTGGATCCAAGTTCTTCACTTCGTTTATTAAAGAAGAGATTAATACCGGGAGCTTAGCGCGAGTTGCGACCTACCTCGGCTCCGTCGCCAGCCATCCGACGACAGGGCCCGCGCGTGACGCCGACAGATAAGCTAATTACTTATTGTGATTTACAAACCGGTTCTTGGAGAATTTTTCATCAAATTTTCTGAGAGCAATTCAGAATAATAAGTAGACGTCGGGCACCACAATGGCGGCAATTAACCGGACAATTTAACTTTTTAATTGCGAATTAAAGAAAAGGAAACTGAGAGTGCAAAGGTTGAGTATGCTTCGCAAATTACGAGTAATGTCGTAAGAGAGGCTGTTCACTCATCTTGCGAAACCACATTTCTAATAAGACTAACAAATTTGACTGTTTTTATTTTTAGTGTTGATTATTATTTTTATTACCTTGATTTTTGCATGAATCTGGAAAAATTACAAAATTCAGTATTACTTATAAACATATATTAATGTAGAAGGGGATGTTTATTTTTCCTGTAGGTTTGTAACTTTTTCTTGGTTACTGGAATGCGGCTTTCCTTATTTTACAAATAATGTATTAAATGTTAATCGAACTTTGTCATATTTCTTCTATGTAGGTACACATTTCTAATAGATAGTTCTAATAGATTTAGATAGAATAACAAAAAGTGATTTTAAGCGTTTAAAACAGATAGTGACGTAATTACTTGGATAAATTGAATACAAGTCATAGAATAGGTTCAGAACATGAGTAACTTCGTATCTAACAGCCCAAGCTCTGTGTTATTACGAAAGCGATTTTAGCTTTGCGTTAATCGGAATTCGGGAATGAGCATAGACAATGTAAACATGACAATAGAAGCAGGAGGAAGGGGCTGGCTGGAACTCGTATCGGCGGCGTGCCACTCGTGAGATAACACTGCGCCGCGTCTTTGTCGCCGGATGTAAAATTATTAAGCAACGGAATGCTGCGAATGGGGATCTGCCTCTGCGATACCGAGGGTTAAAGGCCACTCCCGGTATCGCGTGCGATACGATTAACTTTATCGAATTCCGGACCTAGTCACATACGCCTAATTATGTTTCGGTACCCTTATGCTTTTGGGACCGCCCTCATTTTCATCTCACCAAAAATAATCGCATGAATCCCGAGCGGTCGGTACTAACGTACTCTTTTTTACCCCTGACAATTTTTTCGTGAATATTTGAAGCCGGATTAAATTGTTGGAAAGTTTGCCGGGTCTGTCGAATGCGAACTGGGATCGATTGACAGTGGGATGACTCGACGGCTAAGTTATGAGCACTGCTCAATATTGAATCTCAAAACTGTAAGGTTCCTTAGAATCTCGACCGCAAAGTAAACACCGTTCAATTTTATTACTGCGAACAGTCTCTTTGAAAACCACCCGACGGCGATTCAGTAAATCTCTATTTGTCGCTACTAAAACAGGTCACGGCGGAAGGCTATTACGCTCCCTAAATGCTGCCGAACTCCCTGTAGAGCGCTCTAATCCACTCCGAACGGGCTGGTGTCAAACGCAGGCCAGGGTTGTTTGTATTGTTTATTGTCGCTACGCTCGTTCGTTCGGCAAAGACGCCGCGCCGTCTCCGCTACCGCCGAGAGCATGTTTCAATTGATGGAGCCGAACGGTCCCCGGGGCGTACCATTATGTTCCTGCCCACAGCGGCACTCGTCCGCACTCACTGTCTCCTTTACCTCCTTTCGAGATCCACCTCAGGAGCTTTGTGTTCCCGACGCACAATAAAATCTAAATGGTAAACGTTCTGCAAGTGAATAAAAAATGGGCTCTCACGGCGCATGACAGATTTTTGTACCCTTTGAAGCTGAAAATTGGAGGTGTGAGTAAATACCTCGTAAAATTTCTTTTCTGCTCCCATGTCTGTAAAAACCCTGTTCATAATACGAAAATAATATTCACACGCGAATGTTGAAACATTTTGCACAGGTCTGGAATTTCGGAAAAGGTAAATATTTAAAGAGACGACCTTTAGATAAACATTCTATTTTATGAGTGTGTGGAGATATTGTTATTAGAAATGCGGGTGGAACATGAATTTGTTGCATTCGGATCGATACCGAATTGACTCTTGGGAGAAGTTCATTTTATTCTTGCAGACGGTATTCGTCCATACGTTATTGAAAAGGAACGCTTAGTCAGTTCGCCGGTTTTTATGCGGCGGCAGTTCGTTCGGGTGTGGATGAATAAAAAACGGCGAGGAGCCAGCAGAATGGAACAAAACACTTGAAACAATATCGCGACAGAGCGGCAATCATTCCTGTTTTATCTCAGTTTGTGCACGCCGCGCCTCGGAAACGGCTCTAATAAAAAACTACCATGTTGTGTTGTGTTTCGACGCATGTTTGCTTTTTGTCCGATGCATTTGCCTTGACGTGGCTCATGCAAGCGTAAGTTTTGTTGTAATACACACCTGCTTAGTGGTAAGTAATATGATGAAGAGAATAATGCACTAAGAAATAAAAACGATTGTCATTAAATTTCATATTATGTGATTTCCGTATTAGTACAGATATTTGGTAGATATACGCAAGATTCGTACTAAGCGCTTTAACTTCACGTTTATAATTCGAACGGCGTGGCTGAGGTACACTCTACCCGACTCTGTATTTTCAGATAGAAACTACCGGGGTGTCCTGAAATCTTGGTGTATTGAGTAAACGGGTTTCTTGCTGCTTGAGCAATTGCGCTACATTCTAGACTACGTCATTGCTCAGGTAACATTGGGAAATACGGGATCATACACAAATCTGTTTGGTATGTACATCCCAAACAGATATACAACAGTACATAATAGTGTCCGTTTGAGTCTAACTGTCAATACAAAGTGAAGAATAATACGTCTTTGAATGTTTGGTGGCATTTCAATATTTGTAGTAGTAGGTTTCTTGGACTTTTGGCAGAGTCCATGTGGAGAATAGCACATCTTTCATCAGTTATTCTACTGCTAGGCAGTAATATTTCTACGGTAGTTCTTTCAGATAAATTAAAGAACAAAGTATTAAATGCAATATTATAAGTAGGCGTAAGCATACCATTAGGTACATGTTTTGCTTGTCCTGTCATTCTATTTTATAAAAAGACGTGCCAATGTTTGTGTTTTTCACACAATACAAATAATCATGAGCAAACTTAGTTCAATAAAGTTAGGCGGAACCATCGTCCTGTAAAAGATTCTAATCCAGTAAATCTAATACGCACATTAAAAGTTTCGAGGTCCGTTTAATATCACCCTCGTAATTAAGTATCCGATTTACGCGGTCAAAACTTGTGTGATGCGACTCATGCGTAAATAAAGTCATGTAAGCTCGGGGACTTAGCTCTGTGGCTGCGGCTGCCTCTTGCCCGCTGTTTGCTGAGACTCGGTCAAACATGTCTTTAATTAAACTGATGACGTCACAAACTTAAGCGTGCTTCTAAATATTTGCTTTTTAACTGTTTGATCGTTTATAATTATTGTTTTTAAGCTTTCGCGATTTGAACACATAATGTATGAAACATTATTAAACAATGAATTAAATCGTGATTAAGTCCTATATATTATAAACATTATTTCTTTGATCGTTTTCTACGAAATATTTTTAATAACGTTATTTTGTGGATAATTTTTTTCTATTCCTCAAAATTGTTAGTTTCTTTTAAACATAGACATTGTTTTTAAATATTCGCAGAATAAGTCCAGTAAATACTCTTTTAAACAATGATGGATTTGCACCAGACTTCCATCTTGCCCAATTATGAGCGACAATGCGGTCTACGATGGAGCTCCAGGAGTTTATTTACAAGGAACCGATTTACTCAAGACACCATAAAAATAAAAATAACAAATGTAGAGAAATGTCGTGATAGTCCATAATCGTTTTTTGTGTTTTGTTGTTTCAGATATCCAGTATGCAAGAATAAATCAAATAGTATGACAATAATTCTACTAAGACAATAACGAAAACTTTAGTGCTATAAGCGCAAACTATGTGACTGTACCTGGAAATAATAAGACTAGAATTGTGTGACTACGCGATGTGAGCGTCACAAGATTAGTTTTTAGATGTTGAATGGGATCTGGAGAGATGCCGGTTGAATCGTCTCATCGCTCGAGGTCTGTCTCGATGGAAGCCGGTGGTCTGCCTTTGGTTTCTACGTTTGCTCTTCTCACCATTGTGGCAGGTAAGGATGTTGCTTAATTACACCCATTTTACTAGAAAAAAACAACACAAAATCCACTATACGTAACAAGTCTTTGTTGTTTTCAAGCGCTTTAACTAAAAATCGATAATAAAATTGACATAGGTAAAAAGTTTGTGTTTTATAAGTATAAGTACATATATTTATTCCCAAGTAGCTCTGTAAGGACTGAACGGATTTTAATGAAATCAAATACAAATGAAGTACGTTATCTGGATTACCACACTTTTTACCCTGATAAAGTTAGATGTTGTTAAGCAGTTTAAGTTACACTGAAGGGTACAGTTCGTTTTCAATAAATCCAGAACTATACAGAGTTCCTATTCATTGATATTTTAAGTAAAAGTTGTAAATAATATTTCATTATAGTACTAGTATAGCCCTTAGTGCTGTCGTTTGTCTTAGAATTACATGTTTTTTTAACTTTATAGGTCACACTTGACCGCTATTTGCCTGATGCTAAGCAATTACTATGCGATCAACGATGGAGCGTGGTTACCTAGAAGGAACCAATTTGTTTTCGATTTCAAGACACCATGAGCGTAACCATCGGGAAAAACCCAGTCTTACCACAAATGTTGAGTCCAACCCCTATGTATTGGTATCTATAAAAACGACTTCACTCTCTGTGTGTTACTGCACTACAGTAAGTTAGCAAATGCAAACCTTTTGCGGTTCACGGTTGCTACTGTAGAGCTGACAAATTAAGCTTTGCTCAGCCTAACTATAGACCAAATATATGCCAACGGCAAGGCTTGAGCTAAACACGTTCGTCCGGTAATGGCCGGCCTGATGAAAAGCTTAATATCCTGTCCGACATCTCGTGCTGCTTTCAAAGCATTAATTTTCTCTTCCTGCCTCTGAATAAACTAATGCCAGAGTTAAAATATACGAAAGATAAAAGTCAGCAATATATTTTCAGCGTTTACTGGTGGTGGAATTAGTAACGAGTTTGAAGACAGGAAATAAATACAGTTGTTAGTAAGAATTTGTGTGAATAGAATTTAACTGTTTTTGTCCAAACAACCATTAGTTGCTAGGATCTATAAAAAAAATAAGCTGGTTGATTAGAAATAAAGAAAAATCAATACACATGTTTTAAAAAAAGCAATCTATTAAATTGTTTAGTCTAAACACTATTTTTGAAATGAATTCATCTTGTAGTACAGTCATCTTAGTGAAAAAGGCTAAACTTCATAATTTAACAGTATAAACGAAATTTTTGCATACTACACACCCTTAATGTAGCGCTGTAAATTTTATCACAAAAGTCACGTTTGTCAACTTTTAAGCATCCTTAGGGCCCAAAACAGATTTTTAGAATATCATGCTTTCGGTACCTCCTATCGTGTTTGCTTATTTGTGAAAGTTGTCAAACAGCGAAATTCTCTGTTTTATCTGCAACTCATTTTTATACATCTAATTTTTTATTAACAAATGGCTTAGATCATGGAGTGCTAAGCCATACATACCTCAGTGCAAGGTGAATTTTGAACTCCCCTTCTGGGGCGCTAGGCCACTCCTTGATCTTCCACATCGGTGGCAGCTCAAGCCGAGGTGAGATCGTCTGAGGCGGCCTCGAGCTAGTCATCGCACGTGGTATAATACTCGTTCAGTACGGTAAGATTAGGTTAGTAGGGCCCTGCACCTCCAGTGCTAGCCCAACGTTAATAGGCAGCAGAGGCCATTCGAGACCAACTGCCATAGGTCCCTTAAAAAAAGGTGAAATCTGAATTTTCGTAAAATAAATATATTCTTTACAATTTTCATACAAAATGCTAATACAACACATACTTTTCATTGTACAGACAAAAATAAAATCAGATATGTATATAGGGTGCAGAAAAAAACTATCAAAAACACGTGGAAGAAATCAATTTACACATCTCTTATGCCTCGTTCTGATATTTTTAAATTTTTTCCGAATTGCTCAGAAAAAGGGACATAAGTAAAATATTATCTTTTCTATGACATAGGTAAATACCGACATTCGCCCTTAGAAAAATATATTTAGTTGGTCTACCTCTAATATTTTACGGCCAAACTCGTATAAGGTAGGATTACATTACAAAAATGGGGGTACGGTAATACCTCTTTATGAAATACTAGCAGCTGCCCACTACTTTTTCTGCTATAAAAACTATTCATTCATACTCTTGAACCTTATAATATTAATGAGTTTATAGTGTGATTATATTTGTCACTATAAATAATAGATGTTTTCATAATATGTGTAAAATCAGGCTTTTTATTGAAAAATGAAAAAAATATTTTTTCCATAACATATATCCCTCTGGAGGTAGAAACAAACGAGAAAGCAGTGATCTAGTGGCAAACGGCAGAACGTACAATTCCCATGAGGTCGTAGGTTCGAATCCCGCCTTTAACTTAGTATATATTAGAGTATCCAAGTGCTGATGGACAAGTATATCGGTGATAGAAAACATCGCAAGGAAAACCGTCATGTTCCAAGAATCTTTCGGGATAATGTGTGTTGAAATCGACTCTTTCACACTTTCGAGAGAAGGGCCCTAGTCTCAATAAATAATAAATAAATATTGGTGGACAATTCACACACAACACCAAAAAGGTGAGAATAGTTTGTGGTCTGCTCATGTTTGTGCATACCTATTTAGACTATATAGATTAACAAACATATTATTGACTTATAGTACGGCACAAGCATCGGGAGAGTAAAACTTGTGAGCTAGGTTGTAAACAATCTCAATATTTGAATAGCGCTCGGCACGAAGCTCCAGCATTAGTTCCCGTATTCCTCCACTTGTCTCGAACGTGAGGTGAGACCACTCACCACTCACGTGATCCGGCAAATTGCTGTACTTGTGTAGTGAGAGTGCAATACTGGCCAGATTCACTCACGTCCCGACGAGGTCTGCTAGGAACTAGGAACAGACGCAACACTGCCTTACTGGATTCCAACTTTAATTGAAAACGCTCTATAAACCTTTTCTTCTAATTGTTCCACTTCGGGAACGTGCCTCGCGAAATGTTTAATTATAGTGCTTAATGGAAACGTTACGATGGTTTAACACATTTACGAAAATATTTTACGTTATGTCCAATCATAGTTACGAAAATATTTTACTTGTATATTGTACTCAAAAATATACTGGTGATTACGATAATGCTAAAACATACCTCTACATAAATAATTAAGGTTCTACCTCTACGTGTGAATTGAATAAAGATTAACCTTACATAAAAAAAAAATATACAAAAAGCATGTATGATGGTAAAATTGTTAGCGTAAAAAAGCCCATTAGGTACCTACAGTTTGTTACGTTTGTTGTTTGGACAAATGAAATGCTAGCAGCACCCTGCGGTTTTACACACGTAGTTCTTGTTTCCGTTATTTTTTCAAAATAAAAAGTAGCCTATATCTTCTACCAAATTATGATCTAAATTTCAACCTGATCCGTTCATACGTTACGACGTGATTGAGCAACAAAAATCCAAATATCCATACAGTGAAATTTATGAATATTAATAGGATTTATAAGGATTTTCATCTTATCAATATTTAGCACTTTGAAAACTAGTACAATATATACTATTATGTAGTCTGGAATAACATATAGGCTGCTTTTATCTTTTTAAAATAGCGCAATAAACTACGCGAGTGCAACCGAGGGATGCTACTCGTATTAGGTATCAGGATTTGAGCAAGAATGTAAGTATTACCGTTCAGTGGCAATATTACACATAAAAAATGTCGGTTAAATAATAGAGGTAGGTATGTCCCTAGGTAGATCGTATCAAGTTTTACTGAGTCCAAGAATTAGTTCATTGAAATCAAGAGCTCAAATTTGAATTTTTAAATAAAAAATGTGTAAATAGCTGCTGAAATAACATAAAAAATATTAGAGACATCACTCAGGACGAGACCGCTTTCTAAACTTTTATCGAAACGTCGAGAAAATAAATAATAATTTTGATCGCAATTAGTGCTGTGTAATATTTTGAATATGAGTTCAAATCGTAGTAAATGAAATATGGTTTTATGTAGTCAAGACCATATAAAACCATATTTTTATTAAAATTAAGCAACAACAAATTTCAAGTCAATTTAAGTATTCAAATCCCGTTCTAATACAAGCAGAAACAGCTGTCAGAATGGTGTATTGAGGTAATTCGCAAGTTTGGTTAGAGCAGTAAACTGTTAGATATATCATACTAGATACGCTAAAACCCGCAAAGGATTATAGCTAATCATTGGATTAATTGTATGGAAATTAGTGTTCGTACGCGCGGTGAATTTAACCAGTTCTATCAGAATGTAATTATAGACGTCGATGAGCGTGAAATACTGAATAATTGGAACGCGTAATGGGATACGAATGTTGGAACCTGCTCCATTCAAATAATTATTGTCATTAAATGTTATTCATATTGATGAATTGCGTTATTTATACTGAACGTGATGACCGAACGATTTTTGGTTATAACTCAATTAACGGTTTATTTTGTAGTAGACCTTCAGTGTAGAGTCCGCCTAGGGGCGTATCTACAGAGATCGTTAATCCATCGCCACTAGTGTCCGTTTTTAGGCGTTCAACTGTTAATTTTATATTTTTATTGCCTAACGTTACCGGGAGCTGATTAGAGAGGCAGTGATTTTATTAAAATAACAAAAATATAAACCATCTAAAATCTTAGGGTCACCAGCCTAAATAACAGCAGGATATTTATTTCATGTCTTTCAATTTCGAAACAGTGCATGGCGCTGTCAACCTTATTGGTCCATCTCTTGGAAAAAAATATATTTGATCACAAGGTGTACAAAAATCATGGTTTTACTTTATTATGAAACATTGTCTACGAAAACTGTCACCAAACGAGGTTGTAGAATGAAAATAACAAATAATTGAGAAACGTTATCTAGCTCGGGCAAAATAATTTTATTTTGATCCCGTGAGAGTTCTGGTAGGAGCGCAGCTGAGGTTTGAGCTCAACTCGGTAAAATAGTGCAAGTGATTCCAGCTGCTAGACACGTGTGCCGAACTCATTTTCTACTTTTCTGATATTGCATTTTTCTCAGTTTGGTCTTGCCTGGTGTTCTATATTGTTCACATTCTTGTTACTTTAAAGTTTCTTTGGAAACGCACGTTTTAAACATATACTTTTGGGTCAACTGAATGAATTAAACAATTAATTCACAAACGTGAAGTAACAAGAAGAAGCAAGTTCTAAACCAATAGTATTTTTTTAAATTTGCACATTTAATAATTTTTGGTATTAATTTATAGTACGGATATCGGGGTTATAGCTAGTAATTTAAATGGCTAAAATGTTTGTTTTTCAAACGCATTAATTATTGATCCACGACTGGCTTCGTGGCTTAGTGGGTAGTAGCTCTGCATGCGAACCCGAAGGTCGTGGGTTCGATTCCCACACAGTGCTAATATTTGTGTGATTAATTCAAATGTCTATACTGTGTCTGGGTGTTTCTATGTTTAATAAGTATGTAGGTATTTAAAACTATACAAGTATTATATCAGCTATCTGACCGTCATAGTACAACCTTGCTTAGTTTGGGGTCAGATGGTGTTGTGTGTGAATTGTTCACCAATATTTATTTATTATCAAAGTGAAATTTAAAAATATATATCTGCATTTGATAAACCTTACAAATAAGGTTTAATAGCATAGTCGGGTGAAACCCTGAGGCACAGTTGGGACCCGGTCGTCGGCGCCGACTACCGCCGGGAGTTATTAATTTTCATTTGATTCGGATAAAAGCCTCACTTACAACTGAGCTGTGAAGGTCTTCGCCAACTTGTGACCTAGTTCTCTTAGCTTAAAACTGAAAGTTATAGATTTATCTAGAATTCTGTTTGTGCTACAATTTATTTAACACTAGCGCACCCCACGGCTTTATCCATGTCGTTTCAGTTCCCGTAATTTTCTCGCGATAATAAAAAATCAAGTATCATTCCAGATTATAATCTATCTGTGTTTCAAATTTGAACCCAATCCTTTCAGCCATCCCGACGTAATTGAGCAACAAATATTCACATTTATAATATTAGTAGGATTGTTTTGATCTATAATTATAGTTCTTCAACACACTAGTATAATTCATTCTTATGTTATATTTTCCTTGGTTATATGGGTTTATTGCCCGTGTTACTACCCGTCTTACTACCAGTAGTAACACGGTATGTACCTATAGCGGAGTGAGTCCCCAATTTTTCACCGAGTTTAAACAGGACGTGGTTATCAATTCGATCGATATTTTGTATGTATGTACATCATTTGATTTATTTCATATAGCATGGTTTACAAATATAGGTAATTATTTCAACTTCAATTGCCGTCTTGCATTGACAGCAAAGCCAACATGCTTTTGCAGCATAAATATGCAACATTAACATTACAATAAAACATTATTATATTGATTACTTAGTATTTATGTTTCACATAGAATATTAACAAACAGTTTCTTTTTGTTTATTAAGTACAGTTTATTATGACAAAAAAATCTATATGTACACCACTAGATTTAATTTGCTAAAATACACATATAAGTTCTAGAAATTAGAAGTATTGAGAAGAAATTATGAGTGAGAGAACCGTTGATACCTATCCCATTTTATAAAAGTCTCAAATGAAATGTCTAACTAAACCATATGATCAGATTACTTACAATTTTTGTAATAAGTGACCATATAACTGAAAATTGAAACTGTAGAAAAAAAATTTACTAAGCCACAAAAGTTTTTCAATCAAGTATTTCCTTTACATTCACTATCACAGTAGTTATAACGCAATTGTTTGCGAGGACTTTTTGTAAAAACAATTTTTTCTACTTGGTATTTAAACGAGGCTTATTTTTTCCTATAGGCACATTATTCGTCCTACTGTACGGAGAAATAATCAATTTTCATTAGAAACAGCCGGCTAGTCTCCGACCCTCGTGTATCGTTGTGGAATGTTACATAGTTTATTAGAGAGATAAAGACAACACCGTCTATGGAAAGAGAAAAAGACGTATTTTTAAGTAAACTGCTTCAGAGTAGTCTTATTACTAGTGTTCTAATGTTACTGTTGACTCCAGCCGTAGTAGGATTAGGTTAAGATAATGAAGCTCTCATCGACCTACATTCTCATACTAAGACCCGCGACTTGCAAGTCGAGACGAATAAGGATTTCAAGTTTGCTAATTTATTCAGGATCAACTAAAGTCATTGAAGTTTATAAGGTAATCCGTTTTCAAGTCACGCAACTAATGTTTAACTGTAAGTATCGGTATAAAGATGTAGCTATCGCGCGCTTAAGTTTTGTCCTAGCTACGAGTGTCTTGCTAGAAGTTTCGGATGAGGAATCTGGGTTGATACTTCCCTGATCGAATATTCTGAAGGACTAGACGTGTAAAAGTTTATCATGCTCGATAACACCGATGAAAGAGTCGTTAACTTTTACTAGAAACTTATGAAGTCATGATATTGCACCGTTTTATAAAAAGGCATCTATTTGAATGGAAATTGAATATTGAGGTAAAATTGGATATGAATGATACATTAAATTAAAAATCCAAAATTGTAGATGTAATTTGACATCACCGCTTATCCTGTGATTTAAAATTAAAATTTATTATGTACCTAGATCGATATTTAAAAAACTCTAGAAACTATTCAGGCCAACGTTTTTTTTGAATTGTTACAGTTACGAGTATGTAGCCTAATAAACATTGTTTTACGATAATTATTTGAATATTTTTGTATTGTTATAAACTAAACCAATGAAGAGTAACAAATGTTAAAAATAAAATATTACTGATATAAATGCGACAAAATAAATTAGTTACCTTTTGGCTGTGTGCTGAGCTCTATAGTAAAAGACAAAAATAACTACTGGTATATTATGTAGGTAAGTATTGAGCATTCCTTTATTATTAATATTATACACTATACAGGACTTACTCACGAACTAAAATTATTAATTAATTGCCTCGAAAACGAAATTACGGCAGCGTTAGAACCGCCGTGGTCACGAGAAGACTTAATCATAAGCGTAGGTGAGATCATTTTTGTTTGGGAACGGTGGCACCCGTACTGTGAAATTTTAAGAATAATATTATTATAATTATGAGTACGTTAATTAACTTTTGTTGTATTCAAAAACATGCGTGAATATATTATATATGTTTTTAAATTAAGAAGTGACGAGACGAGCAGTACGTGTGCCTAACGGTAAGCAACATGCCTGCCACATAACAGCACAGTGACACGCAGCTATTGGAACATGAAGAGTCCAAATCATTACCTAGAACTGCACTGCGCTCATCACCCAGAGATCTGAAATGTTATATCTCTAAGCCCTGTAATTTATCTGGAAAAATTGCCCTTCAAACCGGCATAACTAACAGAATAACTGGCAAAGGTGTGGTACTTCCCCAGGCGGACTCTGCTAGGACTCCTACCACTACATTTTTTTTATTATTATTGTTTTAAGCTATCGCGGTTAGTCACTAAAATACTATTATTGGTATATTTTGATGCAGTTTTATGCAAAATTTTAACCGACTTCAAAAACAAAGGAGGTTCTCAATTTAGTTGTATGTTTTTGTATGTATATTACGCGATAGCTCCGCCAATTCTGAGTCAATTTTGATGATTATTTTTTGTTTGGTAAAATCATAGTTCAGAGGTGGTCCCGTATAAATTTTAACGATATTGGTGTGGTGGTTTTGGAAATCTGAACAAAAAACTAAAATTTACTTTTACATACCTCGATAACTTAGGGATGGCTTCTTATGAAATTTGGTCGAATGTCTGAATTTAATTTGAAATTGCCGTAGGATTTTGTTTTTTCGAAGAAAATTAGTTATTACAAACTAATTTAATATTAGTGTAGTAATATACATAAAACCTACATCATCATCATCATCATCAGCCTCAAGACATCCACTGCTGAACATAGGCATCAACATCGGTTGTCAGTTCTGCGAGCGATGTGGCCTGCCCATTGCCACTTCAGCTTGCTTACTCTTTGAGCTATGTCGGCCACTTTCGTTCTTTTGCGAATATCCTCATTACCGATTCTGTCGCGCAAAGAGACTCCGAGCATAGCTCTCTCCCCAAAGACCCCAGAGCCAAGCTGACCCGACACTTTACCGAAGATATCCCGGAAGTCAGCCTGTATGAGATTAGGATGGCCCTCAAACAACTTAAAAACAACAAGGCGCCTGGCGACGACGGAATTACGACTGAGCTTCTGAGAGCGGGTGGAAAACCAGTACTTAAAGTCTCCTGTTCGACTCATGCGCGGTCCGAGGGGGGGGGGGGTCACGGGGACATGACCCCCCCCAAAATCGACTAAGTTAAACAAAAAATATAAGAAAATTAAAAATATCTAATAGTATATAGACTATTTTTTAACGCGGGAAAACAACTAGAACGGGAACTACGCGGGTAAAATCTTGGGGGATACTAGTAAAGTATTTTTTGCTCGATTTATTGTATTTCTACTTGTGACCCCCCCCCCAAAACCTGAGGCTGCGTACTGGTGACCCCTTCCAAAATTCGAGGCTGGGACCGCGCCTGGTTCGACTCCGTCATACTTAACAGTAATACGCCAGAAGCGTGGAGCAGAAGTATGGTGCTGCTCTTCTTCAAAAAAGGTGACAACACCTTGTTGAAGAACTACAGACCCATCTCACTTCTGAGCCACGTTTATAAGTTGTTTTCGAGGGTAATCACGAATCGTCTCGCACGCAGGTTTGACGACTTCCAGCCACCCGAACAAGCCGGTTTCCGGAAAGGTTATAATACCATAGACCACATACATGCGCTCCGGCAGATTATACAGAAAATCGAGGAGTATAATCGGCCACTATGTATAGCGTATGTGGACTATGAGACTGTTATATCTCCGAAACTGTTCACTGCCGCGCTGGAAGATGTTTTCAAGCTACTGGACTGGAACGGATATGGCATCAATATCAACGGCGAATGCATCACTCACCTTCGGTTTGCCGACGACATAGTCATTGTGGCGGAGTCGCTGGAGGACCTTGGTGCTATGCTCAGGGACCTCAGTAGAGTATCCCAACAGGTAGGTTTGAGGATGAATATGGACAAGACGAAGGTCATGTCAAATGTTCATGTGTCACCTGTACCGGTTATTGTTGGGAATACCACACTCGAAGTTGTTGACGAATACGTCTACCTGGGTCAAAAGATCCAATTAGGTAGATCCAACATCGACAAAGAGGTCCAGCGAAGTATCCAAGTCGGATGGGCAGCGTTCGGGAAACTTCGGCACATCTTTGAGTCCAAAATACCCCAATGCCTAAAGACGAAAGTCTTAACCAGTGCGTGTTGCCAGTGATGTCTTATGGAACTGAGACGTGGTCCTTCACTATGGGCCTCATAACGAAGCTCAAAGTCACACAGCGAGCTATGAAGAAAACCTACATACGTATGTCTTATTTGTTATGTATTTATTGGCTTTTAAGTACCTACTAGAAGCAGCACAGTATGATGAGCAGTAAGCTATGCATACTTTGCCAGTATAGTTTTGTTATTTTTTATTTTATTATCGGTATCTGAACCCCAGTAGTCGATGCAATTCAATGCAATCATGATTCAAGTTCTACGAGAGTATGCTCGTGTTTCACATACTGATCACTGTCTATAGCGCGAGTAGTCTAATGATATTTAACCTATCAGTATAGAGTTCCGCCGGTGGTGTGTACCAATAAGTGTTCAATCAAGCTAAAAAAGTTTTATCGAAATCGAAAATTATAATACCTATAGATAGATAATTTATCGAAAGCATATGAAAAAACAGGCCGTTTATTTTACCCGAAACCACTTTTTATTCGCACATGCTTGCTTTAATTCCAAGGGCCACGTGATCACCCGCTGACCCGGAAATCCATTAACGTTGAAATAAGTTACGTTTTCTGTTCATTTTATTGCCTCGATATTTTATGAAAGCATCTGTTCCATATCTACTCGTAACGCGAATTTGTTATTTTAGCATTCACACTTATTTATTTGGGATGATATCAAAAGAATAAAGCAATTATGTGTATGCTATTGAGACTTTTGTATTATTCAAAGGAATCTACATAAAATGGTCCAAATTTAAAAATGTTACCTACGCTTGGGAAACCGTTTGCTACGAGTACCACAGTTTGCTTGTTATTCAGTCACGAAACAAATTGTACACTTAAGCACTAATTATTTAGTTTTCCGCTTGAAGTGTTATGTTTCTTAAAAAAATCTAGAGTTAAGAGACAATATGTAATTTTTTTTCTGGAGACAAGTGCGGTGTAGTGCTAAGCCGTGATTTGAACTATTCTGGTCCAAATAGCTGGATGGAGTATGGGTGGATAGTGCATTTACTATCAAGCTCCTGTCTTGCTCGCATCGTCATTTTATCTTATAAAATATTTTACAGCTAGTAAGAAAACCTATCAACGTTCGTTTTGTCTGAATTCTTCGTGAATTGAATGAAAATATTCGGATTCACAGTGAATGTTCGCGTCCCAAAATCCTACGTGCTTCCATTAATCGTTCTGATGTCACGGTACGGGACATTTAGTGTGACCCTTTTTATACTGGTTGATTCATTTATTATACGATGGGAAGCGGAAGTCAAATTATAATGTGAAATAGAACCGGCTTCCTCTGTAATACGTAGTCTTAATCACTGCTCATTTATGCTGAATGTTTGCATAGAATGTTTATAAGTATAACATATTTATTAATAGTTAATCACACAGTACCTACATCTATTCTCAACACTTAGGCAGTTTGCAGAGGGCACGGCGGATGGGGCAGTTTTATAGACCGCATCTGCCCGTAGATGCCCGCCGCTACCCTCACCGAGAACGACGCACACGATGGACGGAGTCAGTTAGTTCCCGACGTTCATTCAAGTGAAAATCTAAAAATTTGTAGTGAAATCATCTTCTGAGCTAGCCGCCCTGCGTCGTCTGCGTTACATTGTATATACACTCGTTTGTGTGCGCTTATGGGCAGATACGGACTCTTTCAGATTCAGTTCAAATTCAGTGGTTTTTTTGCTTTCCGTGTGCGTTGGTAGTATGGG
The DNA here is from genome assembly GCA_017562165.1 of Ectropis grisescens. Lineage (NCBI taxonomy): Eukaryota > Metazoa > Arthropoda > Insecta > Lepidoptera > Geometridae > Ectropis > Ectropis grisescens. Next base: position 14,129,940 of record CM029772.1, on the reverse strand, counting down.
ATGCCCTTTGCGCTATCGGTTGCGGTCAAATTGACCGGCCCGGCCCGCTCCATCGTCTGCAAAGCACCTTAAGCAATGTTGGTGCGTAAGCCTTAAATCTACATATATACTTATTATCCTTGTATAGCTTTTTTTAAATGCATTAAATGTTTACTACATGTATTTATATTTTAAACAGGCGGTTGAAATGAGGGATGAAAGTTTACGTGAGGGTTTATCATTGTTGAAGATAAAACCGTGACATCTTGTAAATACTATGTCATACTAAAATTATAAATGTGAAAGTAACTTTGTATCTCTGTGAGTCTGTTATGCTTTCACACCTAAACCACTGAATCAATTATCATGAATTTTCAATTGAAATGACAGAAATGTTCTGAACAGAAACCATTTTAAAAACAGAAACCATGAAATGTGTGATTTTTATGAAATTGTATAAAAATGTTATAAATAATAAAATATAATTGTATAAATCAGCTGTTTTCATGAAACGTAAATTTATTCATGTATCGTTTGCAAAATAAGTTTAAAAATACTGTCAGAGTTACCATTTCGCACGGACGAAGTCGCGGATACAATAATAATAATTAACTTTAGTCTAACTCGGAGTAAAATATAGAAGAAAACTAAAGTAAGTTAGTGCTATGTGGGATGTTGTTTCGACGATCATGGTCCGGGTTCGGATAGTCGTTTCAGTGAAGGATATCTTGCGAAAAGCCTCGACCAACATCTTGAGTGGCTTTTGCTAGACGGTTGCGTCAAGGTTGAAATACAATAGGTAGTCAACCTAGACACGGTACGCATTGTCAGGAGGTTTATCCGATAGTACTCGTAGCATGGGCTTTGGCTTGCTACAGGTGGTTCTCTAGTTTTTAGATGTTCTTTATATTTTGTCAGTATTCAAATAACATGAAAAATAAGATAATCAAAAAAGTAACGGTAATAACTACGTGACGTCACGTCATCGAAAAAATAATTAAATAGACGTGACGTTACTCGATACTGACGTCTCCTCTCTTTTTTTTCTAAGTCCCCCTCTTTTTTAAGTCTGTTAAAAGTAAACATGATTTTGCGAGCATTAGGGCACACGGTCAAAAAGGGGAAGAATCACCGTAATTGACAACGATAAAGAGAATCCTCACATTTGTTTTTCTCCCAATAAAACTTTGAAGTGCTCTTAGTATTTCATTGTACTAATAATTCTGTTACATTTAGTTCCCTTTAGTTTCTCGCTCAAGTGTATTCAGAATGTTATGGTCGCATTTCTGTGATCTATAAATAGCGTAATACTCATAAAACTACAGGGCTCAGAAGATTTGTAGAAAATCGAAAGATTTTACTCAGCAATTTGAACAATTTTACTATAGAGCCTTCTAAGATTAGACCTTATTTTTTTACAAAACCTAGTTATCTGTGGATGTCCTTAGTACAATCCCTTGCTATTAAACTTGGATCATGGTTGCTTTAAAAGGTGGCAAAGGTGTATACAGTTGCACCTCAGATTTGTTACGGTTTAGTTTTTGTACTTATATTTAATTTGGAACAACATTAGAAGCTACATCGTCCACAGTCAAATACTTAGCTGTTGTAATACTTTATCAACAGCCCACTAATCCTACTTCTGGGACTCGGGCCTTCTCTCGCAAGGAGAGAGTTAAGGCCATAATCCACCACGCTGGCCCAGTGCGGGTTGGTGAATGACACATGACTTCGGAAGATTCTAGATACATGTCGGTTTCCTCACGATGTTTTCCTTCACCGTTTTAAGTTATTAAGTGGCATTACGCACACGACTTCGAAGACAGTGGTGCGTGTGGGGTTTGAGCCCGGAGTCTCCGGATCGGCAGGCGCCGTTCTCCCGAATAGACCACCCGTAACCTACGTTGTAATACTTATTCATCTGTATGTAAAAAATAATAATGTTTGTCTGTATGTCCTTTATAGAACCGTAAGCTATGCATGTGATCATGTGATGATCTGTAGTAATTTTGTGCATACCCCAAATGTTTCCGAGTTGGTACAACCAATTTTCGAAAGGTGGCGTAGCAACGTGAGCAGAGTACGGCTAGTCTCTTTACAAAAAAAAATCTGTTTGTGGTTGAACTAATTAATATCAAATTCATAGATTCTATTCGAAATATTTCATGTTACTCGTATGTTTCTCATTTCCTTGTCCTTTTCGATGTGATCGCCGTCCACATAGGCAAAAAAAATCCTAAAGATAGGTATCCATATTTTTAACCCCCGACCAAAAAAATGGGTGTTTTAAGTTTGACGTCGATGTCTGTCTGTCTGGCACCGTAGAGCTCAAACGGATGAGCCGATTTCGATGCGGTTTTTTGATTTCAAGGTTAATACCTGTGCGGATGTTCTTAGCTATGTTTGGTTAATATCGATTCAAGATGGCCGCCTCCACAAAATGGCGGACAAAATATTTCTTCACAACCTACCTCAATATGGGTATCAAATGAAAGGGCTTGACTAGTAGAATACTATGACTTATGAAAAGTTTTTAATCCAGCATGGCCGCCACCATAAAATAGCGAATTACTTAATTTTTTCACTGCTAATTCAATATGGGTATAAAATGAAAGGGCTTGACTAGTTAAATACACATATTAATACACATACATACTATAAAAAATTCAACTACAAGATGGCCGCCACCACAAAATGGCGAATTATATTACTTTTTTCACTATTGCCTCAATATGGGTATTAAACGAAAGGACTTGAATAGTAGAATGTTGTACAGATAACAAATCCGAGGCACGGGCGTTAGTCAACATTTTTAATTTTGTTCTTGTTTGGGATAATCATTAACTGTAGAGCTCATAATATTATTCCAGACTAATAATCTGTTGCACATAATAATTCAGCTTCATTCAGAAAAAAAACACATACAAACGAATTGAGAACCTCCTCCTTTTTTGAAGTCTGTTAAAAACTCCAAACGTGTATTTTTTGAACTCAACGCAGACGAATCTGCGGGCAGATACTAGAAATTTGTAGCGTCAGAATTAAGAATAGTAAATTCGTGGTTCACTCAGACAAAATTGTTTTTTGAAAGCAATAACCCAAGAGTTTTGTGAGGTTCCGTTCATTTTGTCAGCTAGTAGAGTGCATTTATCTATTCGAAAATAAATTTAAAAGTAATAACGCTTTTATGCACCCGTTTCACTAAACAAACTCAAACATTTTTCTTTCTGATGTTGGTTTGTGTCTTGGAAATTCTAGATTTGTGTTTATTACCAGTTTTCTATTGAAAAATGTACTAAGAAACTAATTTAAATATAAATCAATATTGTTACTAGTACTTTTCTTCCTTCTACGTGTAGGAAAACCATTTACGATTTTCTTTCCGCTTACAGGACTTTTTGTCGGGATATGCTGAACTCCACACCACGAGTTACCTACTGACTAAAACCTCCACATTGTTCCACCTTCGCAGCATTTGCCGGGAATGTAGGGACGCTCTTGCATTTGCCCACAAACTCCGCTTAGCGGGCTACCCATTTCCGGGTTTACCTAAGAGGCAACGCCCCGTCACCGACGCACCTGAACCTTAAGCTGTTACAACCTCGGGGACTAAACAATAAGTTGGTACCAGACGCCTTCACATCTGGATACTATTGAATACCGTGATGGGCCAGATGTTCATCCTCGTCGTCTACCGCCACTGCAGTTGCTACCATCTGCATTGTCTTGAAGATGACATCCCTGCCCTCTTCAAACATCTTCAGGGTGAACATCTGGCCCATCACGGTATTCGATAGTGTCCAGATGTGAAGGCGTCTGGTACTAACTTATTGTTTAGTCCCCGAGGTAGTAACAGCTTAAGGTTCAGGTGCGTCCAGATGTGAAGGCGGTGGGTAGCAGCGTATCGATACACCGACATTCCTCTCCATCAGCAGACCTCCAAAGACCCTCGCATAATGCCTGAGCGTTATTCTGGAAAGACTAACGTCTGTTATATGTCTATAGAAACGGCACTCGAGTATCGTTACCAATTCTTTCCAGTTCCATCCTACCTACGAACCTTTTTCTCAAACCTGCTCGAAGACCGAGGAGCGCGCATAGACCTCCCTTAATTATTATTAAGGCCGTGACGGGTTCGGGACGTGGGTGCTTACCCACCAAGAGAAGTTACTGACTGATCCCTAGGGTGCACCACGTGGAGGTTCCCAAGCCTTGCACTCTTTGCTGGACATCCTTCTCACAACACTAACTAGCCCCAAACTAGACAAAAATTGTATTATAAAAACCAAATACTTAATAAAATACTTGTAAAGTGGTAAATAAATGCTTACCATACATATAAACATCCATTTATCTTTATGTCTTTCTGTCTCACTTTTCTAAGTATTTCGGAGTTATTCAGCTGTAACTGATGGCCTAGTCGCGAAGCCTGGCGAACTCCTGATTTCACAATCGGAACCTCGCCTGTACCTCTGTGCCTCGCATTTTTCCAAATATAGATACACATTTGTCATCTTAACTAGTGAAGGAAAGCATCATAAGAATACTTAATACTAATACTTACTTCTTAATACTTAACAGAATACTTAATATATAATAACTAGATGTCGGCCCCCGGCTTCGCCCATAGTATATTATAATATAGCACTCATCGGGATCCCGTACATATCCAACGGTGAAACAATGACTGTTCAGTCATTTTTGAGAATATCGCTTTCAAACAAAAATCCTCTTCGGCTACCTGCTATGCCACCTGTCGGAAATTGCTCATACCAACTCAGATTTAGAAACAAATTTGATTAGCAAAGGTTTATATTCAATGACGCACAGATTACATACCTCCAATGACACAATCTACATAGTGGACACATGCTGTCATGTCAAAGCACGGTACGAAAACTCTCAAAAAGGAATATTTTTCACAGACTAAGTAGAGAGATACACTATATTTTTCCCCTTTTTTTACATTCTTGATTCATGCTCCGCTTCTATTAAATAAATAAATATATATTGGTGGACATATCACACACAACACCATCAGACCCCAAACTAAACTAAGCAAAGCTTGTACTATAGAAGCCAGACAGCTGATATATTACTTATATATTTTTAAATACATACTTATTATACATAGAAAACACCCAAGCACATTACAAATATTTGTATTCATCACACAAACATTTGCACTGGGTGGGGATCGAACCCACGACCCGCGGCTTCGCAGACAGACTTACTACCAACTAAACCAACAGGCCAGCCACTATTGATAGTAGCGTTATGTTCTATAGCCTATGAGCCTTCCTCGATAAATGGATTTTCCAATAGAAAAATAATCTTTCAATTCGGACCAGTACTTTCTGAGATCCTAGCGTTCAAACAAACAAACACTCTCTTCAGCTTAATAATATTAGTGTCGAAGTATAGATATACTTCATATAATACTTAACAGAATAATAAGTATCATAGTATTCTAAGAAAGACACATTTCGAGGTTATGTGTCATCTATCAACACCGCCCCAGCTTTCTTCTTGTAAGAGAATCCAAATCCAAAGCAGTGGAAGCAATAAAAGTGAGCTGCTAATGCAGCTGTAACATATTCGATGAAAAATACTGATTAATTACGCTTTGACAGATGCACGCACGTCTGAATAGGCCAGATTAACAGATGTACATACAGACAGTAGAGGCTGAGTAAAAGAGTACACTTTTTTACCCTAATAAAAATGAATAGATCAATTATCGTAGATACGGCAGCATCGGCAATTTTCCCACTTTTGTTTACCGAAGCCTGACCCAATTTAAACCAATTTGAAAAGCCAATTCGACCTGTATTCCTTGTGATTGTATTTGGCTACTGTGGAGGGCTGATTCCACTGTTTACACCAAGCTATTGTTTATTCACAGGCGAGGTATTGACCGATTATTAATTAACAATTACATGCTTAATCATATCGATGGGTAGAAGTTGAACTGTGACTCTGATAGCTATGAGGACTGGTCAACTTATGATGAGTATGATGCACTGTATCTGGGTGTTTCTATTTATAATAAGTATGTATTTAAAACTATATATGTATTATATCAGCTATCTGGCCGCCATAGTACAAGATTTGCTTATTTTGGGGTCAGATGGTGTTGTGTGTGAATTGTCCACCAATATTTATTTATAAAAAAAAATGCGAGAAAATCAATCTTGTTACGATTGTAATTCTAGGGTATCAAATAGTAGATTTTTTCTAAGCCTAGAACTTCTTTATTAAAGTAAACAAAAAAAAATGGAAAAAATATAATTAAAAAAATTACAGGTTTCATGTTATCAATTTGTAAAAAAATATATTTTTTAATGTGATGTACAGTTAGGTATCCAGTAAGAAGTGCATTTATAACAGATTTATATCACACAGCCATTTGATCATGAAGAATCCAAATCACTGCCTAACAATGTACTGTCCCAGAAATAAGAAGAAATAAAAAAATAAATATTTATTTGTCATACAACTTGGTTACATGATACATTTTGAACCCATTAGGTTCGAACTAGTACAAGTACTGTATTTCGATACCTATTCGCTTTTCCCATATTACATTTCATAATGACATCAAATTAAATTAAAATATACATTAATATAAAACGATATAGCTATTTGTTCCGTCATTTCTCTGGAAAGATTGCCCTTCAAACTGGAGCACGGTAATGTTTGCATATTAGTTTTATTTGGTTAGCGGTAAAATAACTGGCGAAGCTAGCAAGCGGACTCTGCAAAAAGTCCAACCACTTCAAAATTTTCTTCACTATTTGGATGGAACATGTTTGCCAAACTTTAGCATTGAACTGTATTTGTATACCTTGCTTGTTATAGGGGAATGTTGTAACTTTTAGTACTTCCTTTTCTGGGTTACCTTGTACTAATGAGACAAATCGATGAATTATTTATTTAAAACCACAACGATTCAGACCCCAAAATCACTTAAGTTTTTTTATTGTTTTTTATTGGTAGACATTCGGCACACAACATTATTCAGCCAAATAAGGATAGCTGATAATGATATAATGCATGTATGAAATTGTAGCTATGTACATGCTTAGAAGTAGCATGAATATTACTTAATATAGAAGTCAGATAGCTGATATAATACGTATCTATAAATAAACCTATACATATTATAAATGACAATGTTTGGATGATTATTGCCTAATCACGTCAAAACATCAGAACGGAGGGGATAAAATTTGCAGTACAATTAGATAATAGTTTAACAATCACACAAAAATGTCTAAACATTAGGCATAGAAATCACTTTAGCTCCATACTTGCGAGAGAAAGCCCTGTGTCCCTGTAGCGGAAACCCACAGATTTATAAAACAAAAGGCAGATGGAACGTGCGGAACACAGATCCTTAGGTCCGGAAAGCAAATATCAAACGCCAAAGCAAATACAAACTCCAGTCAGTACGAAACTGACTTCCGTCTCGTACGGGAGTCCCGTGTGATTTTATGTTTTGTTTAAGATTATGCCGTCTTGTGTCATTAAACATTGCAAACATTGTTCCCAAAAATAAAAAAAGGAAATTTCATAGGAAAGTTTGAATATTTTTACTGGTATTTATATAATTTAGACGATTTTATTTCGATTGATGAATAGAAACACAACACCTTAACGAAAATAGTGACCTATTTTCGTTAGTGTTGCTATACTAAATTGAAATTATTTTCCCTGAAGTTAAGGTAAAATATAGATTCTAATTTTGTTTTAAAGATACTCGTAGACCAAATTATTGATGAACATTGTATAATTCAATTTTAAGCCCTATTTTTATAATCGTTATTTTTTTTATTTAATGTGAATCGATGCCAAGAACAAATCCTCGCCGTTACTAGGGTTAATAAAAATACTAATAGTGTTGATGAAAACTATAGTTATGAAACGAATAGATAAGAACAAATCCTCGCCGTTATAAAACGTCTCGTCTATGACCTGTGGATTCTAACTTGATCTGTGCAGTGCTGTTAGCATTTATATTTTTAATAATACGAACATATTTCTTTCTTACTCCTTGTTGAATTAGAGCCTCCCAGAGCAGATTGTGTTTGATTGAGTCGAAAGCTTTATCTTTATTGTAGTCGACAAATGCAATGTATAGGTCTTTCCCATACTCTTGAGATTTTTTCTATTAACTGTTTTAATACTACATATGATCAATAGTTGACAACTCTGCTCTAAAACCAGCTTGTTCAATGGGCTGTTCTTCATCTATAGTCCTTGATATTCTATATAGGATCAGCTTTGAAAAAAATTTGTAAATGTTTGACATGAGGCTAATAGGTCTATAATTTTCAATTACGTTTCTGTCTCCTTTTTTGTGGAGCAAGTTATTAACAAGAAATCCTTGCATTATATATTATCGGTATAATCATAAATTATTTTAAAATAATGTTTCATGCGTTTATTATTCCTACGTGAAAATTTCCAAAGCTTTTTTAAAGCCAACAATAATGGGACTTTTTTTCTTAAGACTGGGAACATTACACGCACACCAACGTGAGTAATTTGACAACGTCGGTGAGAGCTGTCACGCATACATAACTAATGACTGGCCTCAGTGCCGTTCACGAAGGTTTCATCTGTTTAGAAATCTGTGCGGAAACCTTGGCTTTGCTTAATTTGGGGCTAGCTGACAAAAGTGTGGTACTTGCTCAAGACTCTTAAAAAAACCTACCACTATATTCTAGTATTGCTAATTTTCGTGGTATGGTGATATTGATGTGTATTTTTTTACAGGCCAGCTGCAAGGGTCGGGATACACAGAGCAAGAGCCAGAGTTCCTCTCTCCACTAGAAAATCTCACGATAGCCCAAGGGAGGGATGTTCATTTCACATGTACTGTTAACCGTCTCGGCGGTTATAAGGTTAGCTATTTTTATATTTTACATATTTAGAAGGAAACATTTCTTGAGATGGGGAACAGCATATTTTCAATATTAAATTTATTTGTCTCTGCCAAATAGTTTAGTGCTCCAGGACAAAAGCAGCGTTATCATGACGCTTAATTCACACTTAGCTGCTGTTAAGTATACCTACTCGAATACATTTTTAGTGTTTTTTTTTCGATATTTTACGTTAAGCCCATTATGATACTTGTAGGGTACGATACTAGAGTATAATACTAGTTGGATACATGTTCGCTACCCGACGCTCGCATATTATGCTACTGAAAAATTACTAAATTCATCATTTGTGCAAACTCGTTTTTGGTAGACAGACGTTATGTCGAGCGACTCCAGTGACGAAGAAGCTCTTGCAGTTTTTCTGTTTTATACAAATAGAAGACGTCAATGCAAGAGTAGAAAATACTGGATTCATCCATATATTGAAAGAAAAATATTTTGTCGAGTTTTTGAAATTTGTTCCCAATTTCTGCCCAAGTCATGTCTATTATATTGTTTCGCATGTATTCAGGTAATTTGAAGTTATATAAACAAGCATGTTTTTCAGCAGTATCGTAGTGTGAGAGTCTCCATATAAATGTATTATGTGAGATACTTCTCGGCGACTAGTCTCCGCGACTAGAGTCGCGCGGGCGTAGCGTAATGGGAGAAGGGTCTTAGTATTTAGTTTATCGTTTATTGTCCATACTTAGCGTATAAATTCGATTCGGTAAACGTTTATTAGTTTAAGACTATACTTAAGTTTCAAACTTCTCAGGTGGCATGGATCAAGTCGGATACAAAGACGATCCTGGCCATCCACACTCATATGGTGAACCTCAACCCTCGGCTGTCGGTGACGCACAACGGGCACAACACGTGGAAGCTGTACATCAGTACCGTAGAGCCAAGAGACTCCGGCACCTACATGTGCCAGATCAATACCGACCCTATGATGAGTCAGGTAAGCTTCTTTTGAGGATTACTTTACTTTACAAATAAGTAACTTCTATTTGTGAAAATATTCATATAATTTGTATGGGAATATGATTTACAATGAGCGGAGCTACGAGTATATTGCGTAATATAGGTACATATAATAAAGAAGCAGCCGAATTGAGGATTTTTCCTATTTTTTTAAGTAGTTTGAATAGTAAGTTCGTCTTAACGAATTTTTTGAATGTACTCGTGTGTACTTACTTCCTGACTGATTTTGGCTTTATCAATTGTAACATAATTTCAATAGATGCGATGACGTTTGTGTGTGCAGATATTAGATATGACTAACGTAAACGGCTTTTCTACGAAAAGTTCAAGCGCAACGTTAAGATAGCGTTGTTAAAATTTTAGCTCATATTTGAAGGTGGTCTGGTTTTAAGTATCAAAAGACTCTTTGATACACAAAACTCTCTTAGTTTTAGTATCAGAGATTATTTTTAATTCATATATTTAAAAATATGGTAGGGACAGGGCAAATGAGGTGTACCTAATAACAAATAATTATATTCTATTCTATCTAAATATATTATACACACATGTTTTTAACAAATAATATTTTTTACAGAATAACTATTTAGCGTAAAACCGCTATTTCTTTTTCTTTGTATGTCTATGTATAACTCTCAAAACAGTGCTTCATAATAAACTTGTTGACGATATTTAGTTACCTATTTTAGTAGGCACCTAAAGATACACAACGTTTACAATTCCCCAAAATACAATACAATATGATGCCTCAATTGTGGTAAATAAATTGTATTAAATCAAAAACACTTCGAATACAGCTGCATTTACAGAATTAAAATGTGGTAAGTACGTTGATATATCGGAGAAATTCACCAACAAAATTTTTAACGTTGCGTTTTTGCACGAAACAGAATTTATCATTCCGTTAAAAATTAATTGCACACAAACAGATCATATCAATTATTCGAAATGAGATCGTAAAGGCGCGATTATACTGGGCACAATTGCACTGTCATTTGAAAGCCATATATCAAGAGACGTTTACACAATTCGATACCAATAACTGTTAATCATGTACAATAGGTATCTCCATTTAATTATAGCATCAATGCTTATCAATAATGGACAGTAATTACAATCAGTTTCCGAGCCACGCCGGGTTTTGGCGCTCTCTGCATTATACAGCGACAGTCGGAGTATAATTAGCTACAACGATGTGCTCCGGAGTTACAAGAATAATGTACGTACTATATCTGAATTTGATGACCTATTTACTGAATAACTGTCCTTTCCTGTGACGTAAATGTAAGTAATTGAAAGATGAAACAAAAGAAGGAAACACTAAACATGTATGCTTTTGCAATGAATATAGGGATTGTTACCGGCGTAGTAAGGAGGTACTTGTTATTTCCATACTTTTAAATTATTCAGTATAAACCGAATATTCAGTATAAACCGAAAAAAGTAAGTATATGATATAACATTTATAGGATTCTTTGTTTTAGAGGTATATGCCACGGAACAAATACACACTCTCCCTTATCCCTCCTTTCTGAGGCTTTCTCTTCGCTTTCTTCTATGAATCAATAGCGCCGCATTACAGTTTCACATGAATATTCCCTCTTCTGGAAAATTTTCCGCGATGAAAAGTATGCCCATGTTCTATACCAGGTCAAAATCTAAATGTGTTCCAAATTTCAACCCAATCCGTTCAATCGTTCCGTCGCGATTCAGCAGCAAACACACAAACTTTCACATTTATTACTAGCATTAATAGGATGTACATTACTGATACCCTCCCGTGACATCGTTTACTAAACCATTTATTCGCAACAAAAATCTATATCTATTGCACATTATATTGAAGTACGATATTTAGGCAGGTACGAATTACGTAGTGATGACTTACTTAGACCTACTTAAATGTGTTTATCAAAGGCTCTAAGTATAAGATTTTCTCAGCAAAAAAAAAAAAGGAAAGTCCCGAGTGTAACCATTAGGATTCGAAGCGGGGTCTGTTGACTCCGAGGGCGAGCATATTCCGTCTTAGCCATTTAGACTTCAAAAACACTGGCGAAATTTGCTATCGTATTGTAATGACATTGTAAGAGTTTTTCATTGTCTAAAAACGCGCATAAAATGATGTTTTAAAAAAATTAAACCTAGCTAGATCGATTTATTGTCCCCGAAACCCTCTGTATACTTAATTTCATGAAAATCGTTCGAGCCGTTTCCGAGATTCAGATTCTACAAATATATATACCTACAAGAATTGGTCGTTTAAAGGTATAAGAATACAGTCTGATCAGTTTAAGTGACATGATGTAGCACTAAACATCCAAATTTTCACATGTTTAATATTTTAATTACTGAACCTAAAGTGTAATATTATAGATGTATTTGCAACTTGGTGTGAGTGGTCCTTCCACCCGTTAATGAAATCTTTGGCGCACAGATGTGGTTTTACCGATAAGGCTGGTTAAGTCACGATAGTGCCCAACGGAAGCGTTGACTAATATTAAAATGTATGCGATCGATAGGATCGCCAGCTGCATCTGCACTAGGCGTCACGTGCCAACCGTTTCACCAGGATAAATGATATCGGATGCCCTGTTTCCAATTTTCGTTTTGTCAGATACAGAGGAAGCCTCTCCCAATCCGTGTATCGGATTTAAGAAAACGAACGCGGCAGATTTATTTCTTAGCTAGTTTTAAATATCTTAATTTATTTTTTTCCGCGGAGCCGCGATTTTTTTTTATTGAATTGTTTTTTATAGACGTTTAAGTTGATGTGAATGATTTTATTTTGTAGTTTGAACTCTATTACAGTCTAAATGAGATGTTAATTTTATTCTTTATTTCACATATCACATTTCAAGTAAACCTATCAAACAAATTTGTGTACAAATAAATTGTTATTGTAGCAATTATTAGTGAGATCGATATATTCAAATGAGTCTACACTCTTTTAAAATTAAAAAACGTTAAGGTTATAAAATTGTCTGCGTATCAAATATCAATTCAGTTTTGAAGTCGAGTGGCAGGTGTTTTGTGATACCTATTCATTACATTAGAGAAAGTTAGGTACAGCTCGTGTGGCGCTGTACTCCCTTTACGCGAAATTTCGTGAAAACCTATATTCCCAGTTGTCATTAATTTAACAGGCAGGTGTCTGAAATGGGAAATTGTTACACGAACTAAACGCCAAGAGCGGCATAACCTCATCACCCAGATGTCAACGGGAGAAAATTGTGGAGGGCGCGCCCTGACGCTGTCACTCAGGCCTCGATGTTTGATACAAGGATGGAGGGAGGGAAGTATTGTGCTCAACGCGTATCGATTACATACATTGTGGTTAATGTGGTTACGCAGCTTGATGGTAACTCGTTTTGTCAATCGACAAACTATTACTGGAATAAACGCTCAGTTGTGGGTAATTAGTGACCTGTTATGATATTTACAGGGATTCTCGATGGTTGACAATCAAGTTGTAGAAGATAATTATGATATCACGATTACTTATTGGAGTTTTAAAATGTTATGCAATGTTGTCCTAATTATCGTTATCGACAGATCAATAATGAGGCTGAACATCACGAAAAACTCAACAGTTAGTAGGTATATTATGTCCAGTTTGAAAGGAACAAAAATTCAATAGTGAAAGTAAGTTATTATGGAGATTGTAGTATCTTTTTGTTTGTTTATGATATTCTTCCTGCGTAACTCTGTCTTTACATTAAATATTTAAATATCATTGAACACATACCTATTAAAATTCCATTAAGAACAGTAAAACAGTAATAAAAGGAAACATCAATTTGCATGATATAATTTCTTTTTATCTCTTCCCTTGTCCAACTGCTAAGGGCTAGAAGCGTGATTGATGTTCGGAGAACCTCATTGCAGCTGTAAATACTTGTATATAGGGTGTCCCAACATTCGCTTGAGATATCACTTGGACAGAAAACTGGCTTTATTCTTTTTATTCAAAAGGTGTGATTTATTGAAGGATTCATAAATAATTCATAATAGGGTTGTGTATGGAATAACAATTGGAAATGGCTTCTACTTTACTCATATAAGTGTCATATAACTGTATATCAACATCGAAATTACGCCAGAAATTGCTTGAGTATGGAATGCATTATTTGAGCGGGTTTTTTCCGATGAGTGGAATCTTGGCTAGAGTTCAAGTTTACCTTAAATGAATCTAATATATTTATTTTTCGTATCAATTTATCACCTTAACTTAGACCACATGTTTGATTAACCTCGGGCTGTGTCGTGTGGTCATACTGTTTAAGAGTAAGTCTACCAATGACTGAAAAAAGCGGGTATCAGCATCTCTACGCAGTTGTAGTCGTAATTGAATTTGTTTTTTCTTTAAATTACACTCCAAATGTCGGCACTTCGATACTTTGAAAACATGTTCAGAATACCTGTGCTTCCCCATTTGTGGCGCAATAGCTGTTCAAGTTTGGCTTCGGCAGTTAGATGCCAACGAGACATCTTCATGTGCCCAACTTTCCAAATGTTTGCATTGGCCGGAAATCGCCTTACGAGCTACGAATACGACCGCTTACTCGAAATCAGGGAAGAACGGATACCAAACAGTTTGAACTAAAACACATTATCAATTCAATTTATTAGGTATTTTACAAAAAAGTGTTTTTTTATGACTTTTGACTTTTATAGGACTATCGAGTATTTAATCTATACCTGTACTAATAATATAAAGCTGAAGAGGTGTTTTTTTGTTTTAACGCGCTAATTTCAGGAATTACTACACCGATTTCAAAAGTTCTTTCATTTTCTGATATGTACGTGACGGCTGTGTGCTACATATTATGTACCACGGGCGAAACCGAGGCGGACCGTTAGTATTAAATAAATAAATTGGCCAAAGGAAGCAATGGAGGCTACTGGAAAAGGCTTTTGCCGAAAGGCAAACTGAGGTGAGAGACAAATCAAACGATAAAGCTAAAAACCAAATCTCTTACCCAGTTTAACAGGTAACATTTTATTTTCCAACTTCTCTGGGTAACATTTAATTTTCCAACTTCTTTGGGTAACATATAAACAAATAAATTGTCATAAAACTGATAGCGCCACTAGCGGAGATTTCTAAAATGCGGTAAGAAAGAAAGCCCTTGGTTTGCGGAAAATATTTTTAAATTAATATTTCGAAATACATGTATATATGCGTAAAAATGCATAGGCTATAAGCTCGGTATGTAAATATTTCTGCTCGTTCGCAAGAGACGAGACGCAACAACTCGCGAGTGGAATTTTGTCAAGTCGTGCAAGGAATTTCAGCGTTCTACAAAGAGCAACTCTGATACGACAGTAGAATGTTTCAGTACAGTCCGCGAGGTATAAGCTGAGCTTTGCATTTGTGTGAGTGTACATGGATAGTGTAGGTGTGACAACCGGCCTTAGGCGCGGCGCCATTTTCGCCCGGTAAAAACCGGTTTAAACTGATTTTGGGTAACCGGCCTGAGGCGCGGCGCCATTCTGTCTCGCCGCGCTCCTGCCGCACTTCACCTCTTGTACAGACTGCAGCGTGACGTGTTTAATATTATTTTGTTTTTGTTTGATATAAGTGTTAGTAAAATGGATGCCAACTCAAATAAGCGCAAAATACGGAAACCATTAAATAGCCAAGTAAAAGAAATTTTGTGTAATTTAAATAGCTATTTTAAAGACATGAACGATAAAGACATGTCAAGTGTGACTACATCAGCCCAATTGGTATCGACATCGACAGGAATTCCACTGTCAACTGTTAAAAGAGTCTTATTGGAAGGTAAACGTGTTTTGAAAGATGGAACCAAATTCAAATCTCCGAAAAAGACCAGATGCAGGAAAAATATAATAATCATTGATGATTTTGATAAAGCAGTAATCCGTAGAACAATTCATAATTTTCACATTACTGACAAAGAGGTGCCAACAATGAAAAGAATTCATGAAAAATTAAAGGCTGACATTAACTATCCAGGATCAATATGGTCATTGCGAAAAGAAGTATCTCTTTTAGGATTCAAATGGTCAAGGACAGAGAATAACAGAAAAATTTTAATGGAAAAGCATGAGATCCGTCACCTACGTATAACTTATTTACTTAAAATTTCCGAATACCGTATTCAGGGCAGGCCTATCGTTTATACCGATGAAACATATATTGACACCACTCACACTTCATCAAAATCATATTCAGATGGCAGCACTTCTGGTTTGAAGAAACCTATTTCTAAAGGAAATCGATTGATAATCGTTCATGCCGGCGGCGAGGACGGTTTCATACCAAATGCGCTGCTGATGTTTAAAGCTAATCAAAAAAGTGGTGATTATCATAACAATATGAATACAGAAAACTATACAAAATGGTTACAAACGCAATTAATTCCCAATTTGAAGCCCAATAGCGTTATTGTAGTTGACAACGCATCTTACCACAATTCGTTAAAAAATCCCGCTCCCAACTCAAATAGTCGCAAACAAGATATGATTGACTGGCTCAAGTTACGCAATATCGATCACTCAATATCCATGCTTAAACCACAACTTTATCAATTGATACTGTATAATAAACAACGATTTATTGAATATAAAATTGACACCTTATTAAGAGAACATGGTCACAGCGTCCTTCGTCTACCACCCTATCACCCAGATTTCAATCCGATTGAAAATATATGGGCAATGATAAAAGGATACGTTGCGAAAAAAAACGTGTCAATGAATATGGATACAATAATGAGGTTAGCAAATGAAAAAATTTAAAGTATCACTGTACAGGAATGGAAAAATGTTTGTGACCATGCAATAAAAGAAGAAAAAAAAGTTTCATGGATACGACGCCGTTATTGACAATATAACGGAAAGATTCATTATTAAAACAAACGACACATCAGACGAGAGTGAAAATGATAACGAGAGTGATAAAGAAAGTGACTATGGTGCAATGTCTGGTGTAGAAGATGTGTAGTTATTTTGCCTTTCAAATTGAATTTTTAGTAATAATCACACAATAATATGTACTCATCAGTCAAATACACAGCTGGACTTTATTTTATCAATTTAGTTTTATTTTATTTTAATACTAGAATACTTCTCCGACTTATGTTATGCCTTAAGTACCTACCTAAAATATAATGATATTAATTTTTAAGAGTTTGTTGTCTGACTGTACTTTTGGTGATCACTCACACTAATGCAAAGCTCAGCTTATACCTCGCGGACTGTACCATCTTCGTACATTGCGATTCTAAGTTTACCTATTACAAACATACATAAATCTACACATTAAAAACGCAAAAATTTGGATGTCTATTGTTCAATCACGTCGAAAAGTCTGCATGGATCCGGATGAAATTTTGAACTGAAATTTATAGTATGGGATAATATGGAGGATACTTTTCATCGCAAAAAGATACCGGAACGGGAACTATAACTAATGCAGGAATTGTTTTCTTTTAGATAGGCTTTCTAACATCACGTAATCGTAGGTTCAGCATTTGGATGTTTGTTGCTTACTTACGCCGGAACAGGTCGGGTTAAAGTTTAAAACACAGATTACAGTTTGAAAGTTGTCTGTATAGTCCACTCATTACGTCTGAAAAATCGGGTTACAAATGCATGTGAACCGAGACGGCTAAATTTTCGGTATGTTGTGGGGAGTGCCTATAATAGCTTAAGATCAAATTGTCAACCAAGATTGCATATGTGCATTTTCCACCACCTTGAAAAAAGGGTTAAATTCAGTTTTGTGACAATAACTCGGTTCTAGGTTGAGTACGAAAATTTTGATGGAGTACTTTTTTGTTGCTTTTTCTACGTTGTACAATTATGGTCCTAGGCCCTTTTGGCAAGAGTTAAAAAACGAAAGAATGAATTGAAAAACGAACAATATCTCAATAAATATGGGCGATATGTAAAAAAGTTACTGATCAAATTTGTAGAGCGTAGAAAAGCAAGAAAAATAGTCATTAAAAATTTTCGTATCTCAGCGCAGAACCGAGTTATTGTCACAAAACTGAATTTAACCCTTTTTCACGATGGCGGAAAACACATATAGGAAATGAATGAAAATTCTTTATTGTTCACACCATAAAAGTTACATACAATTTTGGAAAACAGTAAAAACCAGTGAGACAACTGCCGGACTTATCGCTAAAAGCGATTTCCTCCAGGCAACCTTGGGATGGACAGAAATATTTGAATCATAAAGCGTGGTGCGCAACAATGACTATTTATATAATAAGACTATGAGATAGACGTACATTCTAATAGTGCTACATACGAATACAACTACAGATAAAACTAAATACACTAATAAATAAAACTAATCATATACTTACATGCATAAATATATTGACAAGGTAATTAGATATAGTTAGTTACCGATATGACAAATTGACGAGCAACAGATAACAGCGAATGTAAAATTTGAAGCGATCACAGAAAATGGGGAATAAAAGAAAATAACATAAAATAAATAAATAAATTAAAAGATTCCAACTTAAAACACTCCCAGGCAGGTAATTTAAGTTAAATATTTAAAAACACATAAAATTACACTTTAAAATGTATTGTAATTAATTAAAATATTAAATTTAAATCAAGATCAAAATAATTGTTGTTGTTATTGCAACTACCCACGTAGGAAAAAAAATCTTGGTCGACAATTTTGAAGTTAAGCTTCTAGGCCCCAATAAAATTTAGCCGTCTCGGTTCACATGCATTTCCAAATGTATGTAATGACTGGACTATATCTACGATAATTATTATAATAGAATAAAATAGTCCCTACAAACTTTGAAAATGTATACAATTTGTATTCTCTTGCTTTTGTTTTTATTTTTGGTTAATTGACGTGCATATTGTACATTTTGTAAACAATCTACATCAGAAGATTGGGAGAGTGAAGCAAACAATATTTAAATGAACGTTAAAACATTTAATATAACCTTAATGACAACAATAATCAAACAAAGACACGAAGGCAAACACAGTATGTCCGGCGTGGCCGGCGTCTGGAGCAAAAGTGCCTCCCTTCTCCCTCGACCCACTACTTAAAGCCAGTTTTCGTCGCACGATGTTGCCCCTCCATGCACCTTTTTCTTGCTTTTAAACGGGGTTGCTAACACGGCCCTCCTGCACCGTGCCTGCCCCAGGCACGATAAAGCTGTAATGTACAAACACTTAGCATTACAATCTATTAAAATAATAGCAAAGCTCGGCCTATCATGACACATTCAGTTCATACGAGAATGATAACATGAAGTCAATTCAAGGATACCTTTATTCTTAGGCATTCTTGAAACTCCTATCGTATTTAAATTGAACAATCAGAGCGAGGGCTGTTGCCTTTATACTTAGACAAACCCTACGATTACTCAGTCATTACCAACCAACCAGTGCCTAGTACAGCTCATTTTTCCTTTAGGCTTAGGAAATTTCTGTGTTAGCTCACTGTTGGATTCTACCAATGTATCAATTCTTGACACTCTTGAAAGAAAAGAAAGTCAAGTTGAACAACCAGAGCGAGGGCTGTTGCCTTTATACTTAGACAACCCCTACTATTACTCAGTCATTACCACACCCAACCAGTGCCTAGTACAGCTCCCTTTTCCTTTAGGCTTAGGAAATTTCTGTGTTAGCTCACTGTTGGATCCTTGCAATGTACCAATTCAATCTTCTCAAATTGTTCGACTTCTCTCTCTTTATAGGAATTATATGTTTGTATAACAACATTGGGAATTCATTAATTACCTTGCCAACACGTCATATTATTTATTAATTGTATTCAATACACAGATCAAAATTAGCAAACTTTATTATACACCATTGTAGGCCTTTACTATCTCTCTCACCGACTCTCATATACTGTACAGACATGTACTATTGTACCTATCTTTACTCAGTCATTTTTTTAAGCACTTGTACACTGTTTACGGCTTAAATTGCACCGATTTGTCGCTCTGTAGGTTAATCGTCACTTCGTGACTGCTAACCTTTCCACTTCCAGTTGCTTCATGTTCAAAGCTATAGGTACATTTGCACCCCTCATATTTACCAAAAGTTTTAGTATATTTGAATTAACTGCTACATTTCAAACCTCAGCTAATTCTTCGATGTAATTATGAAATGTTAGGGTATGTCATCAAAAAGGGTAACTCTTTCATATTAAGTCTTATCCGATTATCACGACGATAACATACATCTTGACTTCATTTACAGGAACAGAATCTAATTTAATTAGTCACTTACAATCTTCGTCACTCTTGAAGGGTCATTGCATTGGCTACTTTTGACGATTTTACTGACAACCACTCCTCGAATCAATGAATATCGTATTGTACAAATGGGCTCGTCTGTAACTGCACCATTTACATTGTATGTTATTACAAAATGTATCTTGTTTTAGTCGTCTGCACGTACTTTATTTCTTGTTTTACCGATTTATTCAGTTTTTTTTTAATTTATAACTCATACAAAACTCGCACTTTACCTTAAACTGAACACTTTTGTGGTTCCCGCCACAATTATAACAAAGGCTCTCGAACTCGTTAGAATCATAATCATCGAAAGACTAGCTGTTTCAGAACTACCTACCTACAAAATTTGGCGTTCGGGTGAATACTTGTAGGGCAATTTTAGTATCGTTATCTACCCTCTCTAGGAGTAGTGTTACCTGCAGTATGTTTTCTCAGTTTTATTTTATATGTACCCTGCTGTGTATAAAACCTACCAAACTATCGCTTGACTTGAAATTACTAGCCTCGACAGACGCATTGATGTTATTATATTACGGTTTACATGAAATTCAAGTACAAACTGTAAATTTCTGCAATCTGCTCAAAGAATATATTGTGTAGCGATTAGTTTTCGACGGGTTTTTTGGTCCACGATTTTTTTCGATACTTTGAACATATTTTTTTAGACTTTAAACGCATTACAAATTCTATTTCTCCATACTCAGGGGTTCGTCGAGTCGTATCAAATTTTTGCAGAACCTTTGAGTTTATTCAAAACCTGATGACGAAATACTACCACGAGAGTATCGAAGCCTGTTTCATCCACGAAACAAAATTATTACGTATCTAATGGATCAAAATCAGGTATCAGTTTTATAGAGGGTAGGACTATTGGCACTTGTACTCACAGTTGTGGCATCGTTTGTTAAAGATACCTTCGTCAGTTTCTGGGTAGCGCGCTTATGGTGAAATCCCAGACCAGCTACTGTCACTGCCTTTGAGCTGCTACTTGATGATGAACGACCACGCTTTTTTTACATGCTTGCGTTTACCATTGCGTCTTCGTTTTGAACCCATTACAATACAAATGATAGACAGGTTTTAACTTCAAAGAACGCTAATGACAATAAAACTCAAGATTAGATGGCGAGCTAGACCTCGTGGTATCCCACTTCTGATATAAACAATCTACATCAGAAGATTGGGAGAGTGAAGCAAACAATATTTAAATGAACGTTAAAACATTTAATATAACCTTAGTGACAACAATAATCAAATAAAGACACGAAGGCAAACACAGTATGTCCGGCGTGGCCGGCGTCTGGAGCAAAAGTGCCTCCGTTCTCCCTCGACCCACTACTTAAAGCCAGTTTTCGTCGCACGATGTTGCCCCTCCATGCACCTTTTTCTTGCTTTTAAACGGGGTTGCTAACAATTTACGAATAAAGAACTTTGACTTTTTTTTTAAAGCTAAGGAAAATAACTGCCCAATAGTTCTCGCCTAAAAATAGGTTAGCTAAGTAAATGTTTCGTAGATTACGAGTCTCTTGAAAAATACGCCAAGAAACTTATCTATAACGAGCCGAGATGTTCAAGCCAAACGAAATGCCTTATACGACGACGCTAAGTTGCTTTAAAATAAATATTTCATCCGATGTTTTCTTACTTTGACAAAGATTGCCTAGGTCTATTTATGTATATTTCGTACTCAAACTATTATGCAGACATAATTATTTGAAGAAGCGGTCGAAATTCGATTGAAAATCAATATTAATCCATCTAAATTTAAACACAAACTTTAGTAACTATTTGAACTTTTTACGTTCCGATAGCTGCGTGACTATGTGCTAATATGGGAATGGGCAGGCGTGTTGCTTACCATAAGGTACATGTCCTGTTTGTTCAGTCACTATAAATATAAAAAAAGTGTTTTGTGAAATTTGTAGTATTAGAAGTAGTAATTACAGGAGTGTAAAGTCCCAGGTACACATTTAAGGATCTGTTCTCATTAAATGTGGTTGTGTACGTGTTTCATAGTAACTTCAACACACGTTGTCCTGGTGGAGAGCTATAACTACAAAAGGTTACACAAAACTTTGAAAGAAACGAATAAAAATATTAGGCAGGACGACTACACAAAATCAATTATTTCGTCAGCTAGATTAATAAAAAATATTGTACTCGTAGTTTTTCTATTGTTTCACTCATTCTCAGTCATTTTACGATTCCTATAAATGGCGTCACAGCCCCCACGCGCTAGTTTAATAATTATAAATTATCGTAAATAATTTGATAAATTAAAAGAACACGTGTCCTACACTTTTCCATAATCTAGCCGACAGACTAATAAAAATGGTATTTGTGACCCAGTAGTTCATCCCAATTGTTAAAATGTGACACAAACAAAGATGTGGATAGCCAGTTAGTATGCTATAATTTTGAAACACGTTTGTGTAAAGTTCCACCTTTGCGGTTGTGACCAGACGCTTTCAGCGAGGAATGTTGTCAAGTCGGTCGAGGAATGCGCGCGCTTGCCAAAGAGCGACGGCGACGGCCGAATGCCGTGGCGACATCTTCATGCGAACCGCTTCGCAAATGTTCCACGGTTTCAAATGTTAAATGTATACACATTTGGTACATACAAAACCAGGCTTCTCCATAGTCCTTGTTGGACCTCAGGTTTTTTTTTCTCTGCCAGAAAAAAAGAGATAGATATCTAGTATTTTTAACAGATTTTTGAGGTGATAGTGTCACGTCTGCTAAACGCCTTTATATTACAGACTAAACTGTGTTTTGGTTTAAAATAGAGATAAAACATCTCATATACCTGGGTGACTAGTGCAGTGCAGTGCTAGGTAATGATTTGAACTCTTCGTGTTCCAACAGCTGTGTGTCACTGTGCTGTTATGGACAGGAATATTGCTTACTATCAGGCACATATCCTGTTAGTCTCGTTACTCTATACTATAAAAAAACTGTTTGATAAATACCAATATCGTAGAGTTTTACCATTCCGTAATCCGCCCTTCTGTCTCATCTCATGTCAGTAAGTATAGTGTTAGATGAACCGAAAAGTTGTTAGTTTGTGAAACGTATGTTTATGATCATTAGGATTTTTCTTTGTTACGAGATAAAAGACGATGTTACTCCCTGAACATTTGATGAGACATTATTTTTCACATATTTTTGTTTTATTGAAATACAGTATGTTGAAAACAACTGTATACAAAGTGGAATAAGTTGAAATACAAATGTAAGAAAATAATGAACTGAATTGCAAAATTTTGTTTGAAAATATACCTATATCCTAAACTACTACACAAATCTAATTTTGAGCCTGAATTTTATGTTTCAAAGTAGAACAAACTACAGAACAGAATTGCAAAATAAAAGTTACATATTTTCTGCGAGAACCGTACGACTATAGAACTCATAATCATAGTTTGAAACGACTACAAGCTCTCCAGCTTTTTTTATGTTTCTACTGAAATCCAGAACTGAAGGTCTTTTGTGTAAGTTATATTGTAAAAAGCTTTACTGTATGCTATTCTTGAAGTTTTAAACCGGTGCTCGAGTTCGAAACTGCGCAAATTATAGTTTGAACTTTTAAGATTTACTATAAAAACTAGGATTAAAAATGTGTAGGTATATAGTTTTGGTGAACATGCTTAAGCATTGCTAGCTCCTCAATTCTAGTTTTTTGTACATGGAGTTAGCTTCTGACTTAATTTTCTCTAGATAATCGAAAATCTAATACAATCGAAAACTCTTTTTACCCGACTGCGCGACGCAAAGGAGTGGTAATGTGTTTATTACAATAGTAGTGGTACTTACTCGGTTTAACTGAAAATAAATAGAGAAAAGAAATATTCTGCGATTTGCGACTGTGACATGGTTATGTTAAACTACCATTAAAAAACCACAAAAAAAATTCAGAAGTGTACCAAAAGACTTAAAACTGTTGATAACGTATTGATTAGTTATATTGTAAAACTCAATTGATTAATACCTATTTTTTGGACTCCATAAATTCACAACAAACTTTATATATTATCAGCAAAATTCAAGCGTCAAGAATTTTCCAATTTAGCAAGCATGAGTTCATAGGTTTGAATCCCGCCTGCACTTCTGATTATTTTGTAAGTGCAGATGTACAAGTTTATCATCATTGACTTTAAATGTGAAGGAAATTATCGTAATGTTCCTGGCTTTGGATTTCTCTCTCTCCTTGAGAGAGAACGCCTTGACTCCCAACATTGGAAATCTAAAATGGGTTGACAGGAATATTGTACTCGTAAATACATTTACAATACGTAATCTGACATTTACACATGGATTATGTAGGAAGAATCGTTGTTTTATTAACATGCGATTTTTCTTTAAAATCCTAATAACTTAACCACCGATCAACCTAACCTCTTTTCCATTAAACCAACTCGATCGAAAGTAGTAATTAAGTATTCAGATTCAGTTCGCTTGTTCGCTATGTAAATTACAGTTCAACTGGCAACTCGGCGAATAACTCGTTATATCTATTCGAGAGAGCTTTGCTTATTCTTTTCCTATTACATAATAGCGCTTCTGCGAGATGAATTGCCGGCTTTTCTTACTTTACACTCGAACATTACGCTTTATTTTAAAAAGTTGGGGGAGGACCTATAATGCGCAATGGTAGCTGAAACGACTGATAGAATTACAAACTCCGTAATTTTTAAAAGCTTTGTAATGGATATTGTTGATGAAGATTCTTGTCTATGTTTCTGTTCCAGAGTTGCAAAAAGCAACCAGATGAAGAATTTTACGAGAATAAGATAAAACAGATCTAGGAAATAATTGGTTCGTTAATTATTCATTTTTTACGGATAATAGGCGTGTCGACAGGTCCTGCAATTATATTAAATTATTTGATATAATGACAGTATTTAAATAGAATAAAATGTGTACCAATTTTAATTTTGATATTTTTTAGTTTAACTTACTTTATGATCATTCAAAGCTGGATGGGCAAGTCCATTTTAAAAGTACGAAATTATTAGAAAATTAATTTACCATTAGATAACCCATTCAGTTTCAAGTTACTTTTGTTATGAAACCAGTTTCCTAAACGCAATATTTAATATAGCTACCATACAAACTTTACGCGCGACGCATAGAAAATACGGCACTGTGACGTCACGCTTCGTAGTGTTTTTGTATGAAGCGTTTTTAGGAGAGTCCAAAATTGTGATTTTAACTCGTGATATCACGGGAAGTTTTTAAGATAACAAAGTAATTCATTCACGTGTGTTTAAGTTATTAAGTAGCCTTTTGATGGCACATTAAATCAAAAATTAGTCGACACGCCTATTGGCATACACTTGCCGTGAAAACAGTCCATGACAGAACGCGTCTGTTTAAAAGAAACCTATTTCCGTGTAAGTAAAACCCCGCGCAGTTCGCGTTCCCATATCTTTTTTGCGATGACAAATAGTCTATTTTATTCAAGACAATGATCTGTGCTCCAAATTTCTACCGGACTCATTCATACCTTCCTACATGATTGAGTACCAAACACTCAAACTTTCACTTATAATATTTGTACGATAGAAAATATCAAAGTGTTTCATTTTTACATTAAGTTAAATTTTGTTTTTGTTTGCCATAATATATGAGTTGAATATCCACCGTTATTTACCCGAGTAACGAAACATCAGTTTGATTCATGTCAACAACCAAAACCGGCAAACAGAGTTAAAAAGGTGACCGCTCACTTCTCCCAGTCGACACTCGTATTTGTTTAGGCTGAGGTCTATAGTCACTGACGGATGGCTCGAAGCTATATTCTTATTTGCCCGCTGGAAGTGTTACTCTTGTATACGTACGTACAAATGAATTAAATTGAATGTCAAACATTTTGTACCGCAAATATACATGTCTGTAGGTGTGTTATTTAGAAAAAAGGCTTAAATGTGATGCTCATTTTTATAATGTTTTTTTAAATTGCTATAGTTTTACATTTCACCGCCGTCTCGCCAAATTTTTAGCTAATTTGTGCAGTCTACGAAGGAACCAACGTACCTAAAAGAAACAGATTCACTCTCGATACAATTCCACCAAGATTGTAACCATTGAGAAAAACCCACTCACGCAACTCATTCCACAGCTTAGACGTTCTTATCACAAAAAAAAGTGTCAAATCTCTTCGTTTTAATCTTTGAAACGTTAACAATGAAACAATCATTGATAGAATATTGTATTAAGATGACATACTAGTGCAAAAGTTAGTTACAATATGTTCTTCAAATAATATCTTTGGATTGGTGAGACCAAGTGGCGAATACGACTGAACGCTGCCATGGTTCAAATAGTTGGTTAAATTGGACCGGAAGCAATTTGCCGATGGTTTCCTGGCTGCTTGAAAATTTGCCGTTAAATCAATTTATGTTTAAACAAGTACCTACGTCATAAGGTTTAAATACATACTATCAATAAATGTTTACATATCCGATATGTCCCTGGGGCATGTCCCGCGTTAACCCACATGTATTCATTACACAGAAAAGATTAAACAACGATACAGACGGTCATCATTCATGGCTCGGTTTCGGGCAATCAAATAAATATTGACCTACTAATTGTTTTTGCGGCATTGATGGCGCGCCCTGTTGACAGAGGCGGTGATGGACGACCCGATTTTTTGTAACCCGAACCCTTTTTTTCCTTTCACCAAGATCATATTCCGATACAGTCAAGATACGCAGTAAAAACGTTTTATATTTACAAAATTTATGACTCAACTTTACCACTGGCCGAAATTCAAATCGAACTGTGACGTGATTTAAATCCGTTTTAATAGCGAATACTTTGCATAACTTAAATAAAGCAATCTTATAATTTCAAATCAATACGGCAACAATTTCTAAGTCAGTGGCCGCTTGGAGTGTATTAAATTAAAGTATCTAATGGTTGCGAAAGGCTTTACTGTTTAATGTGGTACGTACATTTTTACGTGGCTCGAGTTGGGTAAGTCTACATAATACTCCGTATAAATAAGCCTTCAGCCGGCTGTTAGCGCCGAAGGGTATTTTCAATATGGGTAATTTCGCTTGGAACACAAATACTTTAGCAGCTTTATTGCATACTCCAGGATTAACTCGGCATATGAGCGTTGAAAAACGAGTGAGCAGCTACTACAGCTCCAGTTACATACAAAAACGCTCCGGCATTTTATCTTAATTACTTCGAAATCTTTGTGCGAGAAAATCCTTACCCTTACGTTGTCCATCCTCGCGGAACTTTATGAGCGGATTACTTTTATGGCCAGGATTAAAGTCCCGTTTGTGAAATGTTTACATCGCTGAAGTAACAGCATAGCTCCAAATGAATGGCCACTCTGTCATATTGTCGAAAACGGCCAATGTAAACGCGGGTTTCCTCTTAACTTCTCTATTAAATTTTCCAGCGCTTTGTCTTACAATATTGGATCCAAAAGAATCCACTCAATTCTAAAGTTTATAATAATTCATTCGGCTATCTTATGGAGTTCTATTTTAGGAATTTTCATAACGAAAGCTTTGCAATTTAACAGGTAGGTAAAAGGTTTTCAGGAATGCGAGAGGGTCCGCGGTGAAATAACGTTGAATTTGGAGCAGGAATCGGAATTAATAAATTCTATGTAAATTGAATTAAAACTATCGACCAACTAGTAGCTATTTCTCGATAAACACAGTATTGGTAAAAGAGTATATTGTTTTATTTTTGATAAAAGCCCCAAATTGTAGATCGCGTCATCGTTTAAGATCGGGAAATGTGGCGACCTAGATCTAGATCGTCGAAATCTAAAAGATAAAATAAAGTTTACAAAATATTATAATCACGTCACTTGCAAAAAAATGCACCCTTAATATGTCATAACAATTTCACCATCAAATAATTTATTTCAAGAATTACACTAGCACAAGCATTTTCATCTTGGCACCAACAGAATGAAGTTGTTAGTTTGATAGGCATTTACAAAGCGGTGGCAGAATCCCTCCGCTAAGGAGCTTCATTCTTGGCACCATAAACACATTCTTCGACACATAGTTGCCTCGTGATGTCGCAACTAAGGCGGCCGTTACAAACACTTAGCACGCCTCCGGAGGAATGTGCTACTGCTCGGAGGAATCTACCTCGGGAGTTTGAACGCGAACCGTGCCTCTTCCCTCTGTTACATAATTATTTTACCTCCGTTTAATCATCTAAAGCTACAGTTCCGAACCGAATTTGCTAAATCCATGGTACTAAATATTGTGGCCTAGCTTATCTTCCCATAGGGGATTTACGATGCTCGGATTTAGTATAAGCCAATGGCAATATGATCTATAAATTAATGTTTGCACAAGAAAAATGCTTCGATTTATAGGACCTCAAAACCTAAAAATGTTGTTTTGTCGACTATCGCGTTTGAGCCAATTTACTGCATGTTAATAATTTAACTGTACTTACGATGACGAATGACGAATGAGGGATAATATTGGGTTCATAATTAAGTTTTACGTTACATATAATCTCGCATTGCGTTTTTTTAACTATTTTATGCATTTTCAAATAAATTTTACAATCGTAGGTTTAAAAAAAACTTTTCATTGATGGATCTGCATCACTTTCACTTTAAACATACGATGTTTTTATTCTCATAAATAACAAGATTTTTTAACATTTAAATGCCTGGTATTGATATTCTAACAAGAAAACGTGCTTTGAATAAACAAATAAAAATGAACGGAGAATAGAAAGTAGACAGGATCAACAAGTGAATTATTTCTTAGCCGAAAATCGGTAGGCTCAGCAATCTTTTGTTGGCTGCGGACTACAGGTGCGAGATCAGTCGAAGTATTTACTTTTTCATTCGTATTTTATGCGGATTCACCAAATACGGTTTCAGAAACACATCAAGTCTGAATATGATTTCGGAAAAATATCAACGTTAGAAAGAATATTCAGAAAATAATGCGTTATTTCACTATTTCGAATAGTAATATCAGTGAGCAACATGTTTTAGTGGTAAGCTTTGGAATTGGTTTTCAAGCTTGTTGGTTTTTGCCGCATCTGTGCATTTACTTTATGATCAGAAGTCCGTACAAAAGAGAAATTTTATGTCATGAATGCAGCCATGCGTTAAACCAATGTTGGGAGGTCAAGAGGGTGAAAAAATAGGCAATAAACTGAGGAGGGCTGTCGTTCATCATAGCGGTGGTTTGCTAGTGAGCTGCCACTACCAGAATAATTGGTTTAACTCAATGCGTTCCATTTATTAATAGTCATTGAGAGAAACACTGTGCAAATTTCACATCCCTTGCTTCATTACGTCTTTAGTGTGTCCATATTTTATCAGCATACGACTTTATGATGTAACTGTAGTAGTAGTAAAAGTAGATAATTTGCCAGAAATGTTTTCAAAGTTTGCTTATCTTTTTGTTTATCTTGTTAAAAGATAACTAAGAATTTACTTCGCTAATATTTTCCTGGGCTAGCTTAGTCCACAAGCGAGTTATTTGCGTTGTAGTACTAACCTAAGCCTCAGTCAATAAGCTTAGGGAACAATGACTACGGCGGTATAAAAGTAGCGTTTAGGGGCGGCCTATCTCATTTATCTCTGCTCTTGTATCTTAATAAAGAATTTATTTACGTCCCGAAGTAAAAATACGAGTTGTATAAAAACTTGGCTATTTTTCATGTCGTGTAACAGCTTCTCATTTCGTGAGATACTTTTTCAAACTAGAAATAAATTATGGGTAAATCGTTGCACGTCCGAGTCGCTTGTCCGTCTCTTAAATAAGAGTGGGCCCACGTCAAGGCTTAACTCAGGAGGAATGTTTCACGGAAACAAACGACTCACTTACCTGTTGATGCGTACTCGGCTGAGTGGAACCTTCCAATCTATAACGAAACGAACAAATTGAAACGTGACTTGTTTCACCATTTTTCCCGACCTGTTTGTCTCGAGCCTATTCTTTATTATTATGATTTGGTATTCAAGTCACCGTGTTGCGAATAGAATCGAGGTTTGTTACGATATGATACACCTTTTATTTCTCTGTGAAATATGAATCAAATAAACTTCTCGCGAAGAGCCACCTGTATTACTTTGCAAGAAAAGTTTGGAGTCCCCTGAGTGAGTTGGAGGCTTTTATATTGTTTCTATAAATATGAGCATGTTGGTAAATCAAAAACAAGGTTTTAGGGGACTCTTATGGAATTGATTGAATGTAAATTATACATCATGTATGATGGTTTCAGTGATTATAAACGCTTAAAATTCATGATATCAATTGCGTAGATATATAAAAAAACTCGATATTAGCACTCCTCCTATGCTTGAAAGCATAGATTTCGATTTTTTTGCCACAAACATCCGATATCTATGCTTGTAAGTGTAATCATACTATTCATAATACTCGTAATAAAGTCTAAGCAAAACAAAATATTCAAAGTAAACCTTGCATTCCTTTCACTCAAGCTCGCACTCCAGTATTACTCACACTGACACAGTGTAGTGATAATATTGTGCATCAACTTGCATTTATTCACACAGAACACAGTCACCTCAGAAGCAAAAATAATGCCCGCTTTCCACTGCGTAAGTAAAATGAGCGAGAAATAGTTGACTGGAACGGAGTTTAAAATGATAAATAGTTTTTGCCTTCCACTAAGCAAGAGTTTTTTAAATAATTTATTTCGCCTTCCACTGACTAACTCGCTCGTATGTGACCCTTTTAACTCGCTCACTCAGCTCCGCTCGTCTCCGGTTTGGTGGAAGCACTTGCATGAAAATCATCGTTACGAGTATAGCGGAGTCCGTAATAGGTCCGTTCCGCTCGTAATGGAAAGCGGGCATAAGAGTTTGAGTTAAAAGTTTTATACTGAATATAACACATATGGGCAAACGTATTAATACGAGTATACTTGTTACAAGTATGAGACTCTATTTTAAATATTGACATGGCACAAAACTAATTTACGTCAGAAACTTTACTAAACTATTCTCGATGTACAAAGCGATGTTATATCACGTAAAACTACAGAATAAGCTCAGTATAAACTACTAACCTATCAAGTCTAACGAACTCCATATATACGGTTTAAAAGTTTCTAAAACGATAATGAACTGTTTTATCGAGATAAAAAATTTAATTTGAATTATGACTTACATTCTTAATAATAATAATTCAATTTACATTATGAGGTAATATAATATTATTGAAGCGAACAAACAATTAACTATACCGTCTACGCCGTAGCAATGCTACACTGTGATGCCAATGCAATATGCTTTTGAATAACTAAAGTTAATCACTACAAATGTAAATTTGAAAAGAAACTACAAAAATATAGTCACACTTCAGACACGCCATTTGATCCCAAATTCAGCAAAGTTAATTGTACACGTAGATCGACTTAACTGAACAGAAGCAGCGTACTTTAATGTTCCTAGTGCTGGTATTTGGGGCCTTCAATGACAAGGAGAGTTTAGGCTATAATCCATTGGTCAAGTACAGGTTAGAAGATGACGCCCGTCTCGAAAAATGACTATTTTCTTAGAACACGCCGATATTAGGTAATTTTCCGCAGGCTTGTGACAAATGAGTCCAAGAAACATTCACAAAGCCGACGACACTGTCCCTTCTTGGCAATCCCCATGCTTTGCTAGTCTTATTACGAGGATATGTAAATAGCCGTCACTCGCTCTATTGGTATCGCTCTCGCTCTCTTTTCGTTTTGTGCATGACACATAATGATTTTACTCACAATAGACAAAATTTCTTATTATTTTATTAGTACAGTAAATGTTGAAAGTATTTCATAATTTCTGTCTACATAACAGCTAACTCTCTGAGTTAATGCGAGGAAGGCGCTATTTCATCTTATCTGCCCTCCAACAAATCTTAAAAATTGTTTTAGTTAAACACTCTTAATTTTTAAGTTGTAACATGTTCTTCTACAATACAAAGTTACTGTGCCAAGGTCTCTGCATGTAAATCTCAGACGTACTCGGTTCGCTGTGCACCGCGTATTTGCATAATTCATGTGACACGAAGCCGTCTCTAAGAATTTACACTGCAGCAAAACGAGAATATAGAAAGTGCCACACTTTATCATATTATGAGGAAAATCGTACGTAAAGGGGAAATTTTGATACACGCTTTATTGTGATAGCATTTCCTTTTAAATATTCTGTTTTTTTGGGCAAATAAATGTTGGTGAACCTTTTGTGTTCAATAAGTTAAAGGTAAAATATAAAGCAGAATTACGTACAATACAACAATATTTTATTACAAAGTTACTGATATTGTTAGAAGTGATATTAAGTCGTTCATGCCCTTCATGTAGCGATCATAATAAATTATGAAATACCTTTAAATATTCACATCTAAATTTTTACAAAAGTTTGTATGATTTACGTTTCAGTTGTAGTAATAGGACTTTGCAGAGTTCACCTGTGGAAGTGCCACACCTTTTCCAGTTACTCTACCACTCAGGGGTAATGTGCAAATAGTATTGTATGTTCTCTCTTCTGTATTGTTCTCTTCTGTTGTTTGATAGAAAATAATTCAATCGAAACTTCCTATTCCTCTAAATTCCTACCACTACAAACTTCATAAAGCAACTAGTAAAACTCAACTCGAACGCCTTCAACATTTAAACAAGCAAAATTAAAGTAATTTGTATAAAGGCACCTAACAATAAAATACGCAGTCGGTAAAATAAACAACCCGCTTACCTTGACAATCTATGCGGTAATTTTGTACCTGAGACGTCCCACCGTCGGCGGCGGTCCGTCACTCGTCCCGGGAATTTTGTCAAAGCACCGGCCCCGGAATGGGGACAATACGTCTTCATGCAACATTCACGGACCCCTGCCCTTACATTATTACAATGAGGGACACCCGACCTATATAAACTATGAGATTCCGATCGAGTTTACTCGGTATTCGAAGACCGACTTGATGAACTTTGTCAAGAATGCTATGATTTATTTTCGTATTGCCCATAAAAATGTCTACAGAAAATCGGGCGTCTTGTTCCTTTGTCTATAGCAGTTAGCGTTAATTCGGCCTTTTTTGTTGGGTGTAATGACTGTGTTTCCTTTGTCTGCATCGCTGCAAGTAGCACGGTAATGTTACCGATTAATAAGGCCGCGTATACAAGGCTGGCTTACACGGAGTTCTGTTTATATGACCAGGCTTACAAACATGCACGCTTACATGTTCTGCCTTCTGTGTCTTTATACTAGTAGCGGCCGCGGTTTTACCCACTTAGTTCCCTGTGACGGGATGAAAAAGAGCCTATGTGTTATTCTATAATTAATTTATCTTTGTTCCAAAGGACAATGCCCACGTCCCATACATTGAATCCCCTGTCAATTTTTTTTTATACTGAAAGTATACAAGATTTAATAGTGTCTAATTATAATTGTAAATGCTTCTAAAAACGTCTGCTGTCGGTGTTTTTTCATTTCCCAAATACCAAAAATGAGCTACAGTTAAACCAAAAGTAAGGTTATGTTTACTGTCAAATTACATTCGAACTATGTTTCCTTTCGGATTAGAACAGAAAAGAAAAGAAAGAACAGTGGTTTTATTACTGAAAACGTTTTTCATAACAGAATAAATAGGAATAATAGTAGTTCTCACTACCAACTGATTACCATGAAGTAGTTCTCGGATAGAATTTTCATAGTTTCACAAGGCTTAAAGTAACAAGCTCAGTGCAGGGCTAGGTCTGATGATTTGGACTCATGTCATCATGTTCCAATAATTTGTGAAACTGTGTTGTTATAGGCAAGCATATTATGTTTGCTTACCTTCAAGCACATTATTTCTTGCTCATCCTGTCATTTTATACAAAAACAAAACTTAAATCAGTGTAGATAATTCTATTCACCGATATCTTTCCCCTGAATCTATAATCAAACCAATGCAAGAGAGGATAAATGAAAGACATAGTTTGCGATAATATATATTTACATTTAATAATAATGTTATATATTTAATAGTCCAAAACTGCTCCATAGCCCAAGAACCCTGCTGGTGGATTTATGTGGTGGTCCTGGTATCTGGCCCATCCTAGGTATCTCACTTAAGACTCTCCGCAATGCAAGTACAGCAGTACTGAGGGAAGGCCTCTGCTGTTCATATCATTTTCAATTCAATATACATAATATACTTCTTTACACCCGTTGTTTTTGCTTGAGCAGCAGTCAGCTGGTGCCTGTGTTCTAAAAGTAATTCAGGGGTTTGAAATTGGTAATTGCATAGGTTTTGTGGCAAGTCAGCGGTATCCTGTAATTCCCTGTCTAGGATGAACAATTAGGAATTAAGTTGTTGTGACTTAAGGTTTCTAGACATTTTTTCAATAGTTTGTGTTAGCATCTGTCCTTATATTCCTCTACGCACTTCAAAAATTCCTCATATTTCTGCAATAAAGTTAAAAAAAATGTCATCTTCCTGGAGCAGTCTGCTCTGAACAATCGGAATAAATCGGTAATCGCCCACACTGCAGCATACTTAGATGACCGCGAGGAGAAGAGAGAGAGAGAGAGAGAGGCCCTTCTCCTCGCACATCAACATCAGTTAAACTATGTTCGTCAAGTTAAGCATTAATTGCTTGTACAACTAAATCATTTTTCAAGTTTCGCTACTACAGAATGATAAATGCTAACGATAATGCCAATCTTTTGTCTTATGCTGCAGTTATTGCACAGTATTTGCTGGGATTCTTCCGTCGTACGTAGTTTGAGGTGGTATACAATGCACAAAGTATTACACCGCTTAAGAGGCTTAAGAAATCAACAAAACTAGTGGTAGGTAATCAAAGAAAACTTAGAAAACAATTCAATTAGGTAATTAATTCATTTTGTTTATTTGACATCACAGACTAAGCAGATGTTTGACATTGACCAATTTGAGATAACCGTCCCGTTTCACGATTGCGAGCCAACTTCTTCCTCATTTACATTTCTATAAAAAACTTTGATAGTTTTCTTGTCATCATATTTAATTATATACGGTATTGAAATATGTAGTAAGTAGTAATTGAACGACATTGTGAAAGAAATTGGTAAACATAACATCCATATTTAATTTCAATTTATCGCGGATCACTAAAACGAAACGTAAGTACCGATTCGTTATTGCAATATTTTCCAATTTCAGCTTTGTTGGCAAATGATAAGTTTAATTTATACAAATGCAAATTATTATTTTTTGCAATGTCAGAAAGTTATATAAATTTGAGTACAACAAAAAATCACCGATTTTTTAGTATATAACTCATATGTATCTACGACAACTGCTTAGACGGGGTAAAAATGGACATTGTCCTTTCAACTCTAACTGTTCAGACGTTCCGACGTGATTGAGCAACAAAGATTCAAACTTCTAAACATTAAAAATTTCGCAATAATAATATTCGTATCAAGTAGCGTGGTCTGGTTTTTTCATACTTCTATGCTCACCTACAAACACTCGGTACGGTAAAACTGGTGTAATTGACTCTAACATTGCGAGGCCTTGTGGCTATTCGTAGCATTTTATCGTTACGTAGCAGCCGTAGCCACCTCGTAGCACCATTCGTAACAGATATGCTGTCATATACTACAAATAAAACTTATTTCTTCATATTTACAAATGTTATGTGAATGTGCAGAAATAAGTTTTATTTTCCGATTCATGTATCTATAAGCCATGGAATTATATATAATTTTTTTACTCCATATTAACTCTATGATATAGGTACTTAGCAAACTGAAAATGTTTTCCAGTTAAATATGGAGATCTTGAAATGTTATCGGTGTTCAATCAACGTAATAAACCTAAAAGAGGTTACCTTTTTAGGTTTCCATCTCAACAAAAACGAGCAACAACCCACACATTTGGATTCAATGTTATATTTTCAGAGTTGGCTGAGAAATATAAGAAAGTGATAATTTCATTTTGATGTTCATTGTTCTCCATTCTGTCTTCTGAATAATTATAAATAATTAAGTACATAAATATTCTTTCATGTTGGACTTGAGAAAGAGAAGGAATGTGCTGGATAATTTTATTATATTGTTAGCATGCAGATGTAGATATGTAGTAAGTACATGACTTAAATTAACACAACTTTTTATCTCGTTAAAGTTAGTCGTAAATATATCTATTTGTAAGCTGCGGTTGTTATTCGTTCATCAGCAGCCTATTTTAGTCCACTGCTGGACATAGTCATAGGCCTCTCCCCATGGTTCGCCACTTAGTCCTACCCTCGGCCTGTTATTTATATAAAATAAGTTATCATACCGTGAGTTGGCCCCCATAATAATTGTGAAAAATCTCTAAGGTTTTTGAATTTTTTTGAAAAAAAAGTAGTATTTATCCTTTTTTAGACCTACAATAAAGTTATAAAAAGTACAAAAAAAAAAAAACATTTATAATTTGAGTAGGATAATAAAAAATAAAAGACCTTGTATGAACGGTTCATCAACATAGTAAGCGAGCGATGATCTATTTACGGACCTTGAAAAACCCTTAGGCTATAAATTAAAGGCAAGCTAGCTGGGAATTTATTTTTTTGGTTGTTCGAATGAAAAACGCTGTCTACTGTTTATTTGAATGGAGATATATTTTATTTTGTGTATGTGTTAATTTGGTTATATTTCGAAAGTTATTTGGTATTTTTGTTCCACCAGATGGGCCATTTAACGGTGGTCGTGCCACCAGAGATCGCAGACGACGATGGTTCTGAAGCGAGTGCACCCGAAGGCGGCTCTGTGGAACTACGATGTACAGCAACCGGGGAACCAGAGCCACATATTTACTGGAAGCGGATGAACGGACGAAGCATCGTCTTTCGAAACGAAAGTGGCAGGGAAGAGAAAGGTCAGTTTGGTCATTCTGCAGTCACGAAAATGTTTGATACTTAAATTGACGCCGTTTGTCACGTAAACTCGCTGGCAATGCAGGAACCGATTTTTTTTAAATTAATTGTCTAATAATAAGTTCTAATGGTCTATATCATAAAAGTTAACCTTGGCGGTTTTTTGGAATTTAAATCATATTACTGCTATTTCTTAAAATCATTCAATCATTTTAATGAACAAAACTGAAAAAAAAAAACTTAGTAACAACCTGACCTTGACGAACGTTCTTAAATTAAAATTCCAACTAACGATGCCCCTCGAACCAACTGGGAAAATTACTTCTCACAACACATCTTCATAGAAAATGATACAAATAATTTACTCCCCAAGATTTTAATGCCTAATTTGCGTAACTTTTTATTCCTAAAAAATTTACACCGCTGCTTTAATATTCATTAAAATTACTGGCCGTAACCTCCGTACAATAATTTAAGAGGCACATAAAACACGGAGAAATAGACCGTCAATTCCGTCGTTGAATTTCATTCGCATCAGTGAGATCCGGCTAAAGTGGTAAAAAAGAAACAAGTCTAATTTTGCATTCAAAGCCCGCGTGGCGGGCTCAGGTGTACCGGCGCTGCGGTTAAAACATTCTACTTTTATACGATTTATTAAGATATTGCCCTAAGATATTGGCTCGAATACGATATAAATATACATCATGAGAGTGACGTCTAAATAATGATAGAATGGGGTGAATATATCGGTTACATGTATCGGGTACTACTTATACATTATGAATAGGAGCGGGCTCGTTATAGCTATAGAGAATGTTCGCAATAATGAAAGTTAACTGCTTATAAAATGTATCATGGTTTTGGACTCAGAACCATGAGAAATTTAGTCTGACGGTAGAGAAACACTGGTATTTCTACCGTCATTTCATTTTTATTGCTATTTCTTTAATTTATTTTGCACTTTAAACAACAGTAATATTGTTTGCAAATCAAGCAACTTCAGTAAACCTCTAGAGCAAAAATTTATACATCTCATAACTAATATTGCTATGAACTCTAAAAGGTGCATACATTGTGGTTAAATTAATAAATGACTTCCCAAAAACATATCGATTACAAATCATTCTGGCGCTGATCAGGAAGAATTGATTGGTATTTTAAATGAAGTAAAGTAGTTATTTATTTCCGTAGCATGGGACATTTATAAATGGAATGGTTAAATTAACAATTTGTTAAATCACTGAAAGAAATTGTCCAGGGGTTTCCTTAAATAGTCGAATAGCATTACGAGAGAAGATTTTTCAGTATTCTTGAAAATTATCTTTATTTATTGATTCCTTTTCATAAAGTGTTTGATTATGACAAATGTTTAAGTGGAAGCCAGGACGGACCGCTAGTATTTTTTCTGATTATAAAGACAAAAAACACAAAACAATCCAAATGTTCATTTCCATGCAAAAAACGCGCTCAAAGAACTCAAAGACTACTTAAACAAAATATTGTAGCGATCCGGGTTTCGGTCAGGAAATTAAACGAACGGCTTACTGCCGGCCGACCGGCAACTTGACAAAAGGCTGTTATCTTTCATAGTTATAACGACATACCCTTAACTAAAAACACTAGGTGAAAAGACACACCACCCAGACACAATTATAAGACTACTCATTTCAACACATACGATCCCGTTTTTGTAGCATTTAAAATGACTTCCTATTTTACGCCTTAAATTTGAATGTATTAGGTAGAGAATTGTTGGATCCCTGCGGTATCCTTAAAACCTTTTTGGCTTGGTGTTTTACGAATTTGACCCGTTTTATTTAAGCCATTAAGCGTAAACAAAAGACTGGCGGCCCTCAGTAAGCGGAGGGAGGTTGTAATAGTTAACAGAGTGGCGGAGCAGCTCGCCTTTGTATTAATTGGACATGTTAAACACGCTTCGCTTAATATGTAAGAATTGCTTTGGAATGGCTATTCACGTTTTCTTTTTAATTTTCCTCTTTCTTTTGTCCAACGGATAAAGCGATGGAGTCGGGGCTAAAGTATTTGTATTAAATAAGTCAGCTAATTTTATCTTCGGCACAAAATTATAGGTTTCACTAAAGGCGAGTTCTTGTGAGGACAATGTTTAACTTTGATAAGCTTAAAGACAAAACAAAATGTGTGTTATATACGAACAACATGTTGGTGTATGATTACTTAATTACTTATCTTGAAGCGTGGCGCCGCGCGACGAAGGCTCGAGCAAACTTAATTAACTCACTTATAATAAAACATCGCAAACGGATCATTAAATTAGCTTAACGAAGCACATAAATTTAACTCGGCTCGATTAAAACTCGAGTTGATGCCTATTGGGAGTAATATTGAAAAGAAATATAGCTTCGAGTATCGAGAATACTTCTCGATAAATCAGTTTATCAAAATATTATAGCGCGACCCTAATCCTAATTCGAATAACTGAGTTGATCGAAAATTGTTTACTTTCTTCGGCTGTATTACGTAATTGGTGTTGTAGGACGTAATCAAAATCGTATCATCGCTTAGTTGATGAGCGATTCTGTCAATTAAAACATGTTTAGTGGTGGAAACGTTCCGTTAGTTATTAAATCGGAAAACAATTAGTTGGTAGCAATAATAACTGGGAATAACTGAGCCGTCTGAAGTCGGCAACGACTTGTATCGTTGCGACTTTATAACCCGTTAATAAAACACAATTTCATACAAGCCTCGCCTCCGATATTACTGCTATACGCGTAACGTAACGTGCTACCAGTATTTTATGTCCTCGCTCACAATTTAGGAGCGGGGGGTCGTATGCCATAATAAAGCTATAAATTATTTCCATTTAAATTTAATTTGACTGAAGCCGTTAAATGGCGTCATTCGCGCGCTTTGTTTCATTTTGATTAAATTGTCAGACTATGTGGAAACTAAAACGATACGTAGCTAAATATTTGTTAGAGATTAATCAAATTCACAGTATTTGTTAAGCTGTACAATAAAATGCGGCCTAGAATTTTGCTGAGTCGATAACGTCAATTAGGATAGCAGCCAATTCTGCTTTTGGCATAGCTGTAAAATTAGTAGTTGCTAACCCCCTTGTTGGGAAAATGTGTGCGGAACTTAGGTACGTGTTTTAACCTAGATTAGAGTGGCAATTAAAAATACAGTTTTAATTAACGTTTTAGCGTCAACAGCGTTATTACGTTTGACATTTTTGCGGGAAAATACTAGTTTATTATAAAGAAGCTAAGCTAATTGTATTTATCTCATTACATTTAATAAGCCGTAGTGGCTTAGTAGCGAGAACGTCCGATTCACAATCGTAAAGTCGTTAGTTCGAGTTCCGTCTGCACCACCGAATATTACAAGAGCTGATGCTTCTGATCTCTACTGGTTTAAACGCTAACAGAAAACATTGTGACGAAACAGGTATGTTCAAAGAAAATCCACTTTCGTGGAAATGTGCCATACACCAACACGCGTTTTTCTTTCTTGGAACATGCCAGTTTCTTCACGATGTTTTCTTTCAAAAGCTAGTAGTGATGACGAACTCGTATTCTTTTTAAACTTTCGCCATTTTAACACATAATGTTTATATAGTACCTACGGGCTTAATCACGAATAATTCATTGTTTAAATACCTCGACGTTTCGGCAGCGTTACAACCGCCGTGGTCACGAGCAGACTGAAGACGTAACGTCCAGGTATTTAAACAATTAATTATTCGTGATTAAGCCCCGTAGGTACTATATAAACATGACGAACTCGTACACCTGCACTTATAAAAATACCCAGCAGCGAGAATCAAACGTACGGCTTCGCGATTTTAAATTAGAACGATCTAGTTAGCCACCCTAGTGTCAAAAGTAAATTAGGTATAAATCAACTTCTATAGAGGTGCTTACGTGTTTTCATTTTATGTAAATATTACAATATTCAAAACTGTAGCATAATGTAAATTAAATGTATTTATTAACTAGCTGTACCCCGCCACGCTTCGCTGTGCCACATTGTGATGCAAAAATTAGATAAAAACAATCCTTGATGTGGATTATATATCATTGTAAAATTTCAGCTCGATCGGTGCAGAACTTTTTGAATTTTTGGAGCGTACACAAACAAACATAGCATTTTTATATAAAGAGATGATTAAATTTTAAACGAGTATTTCACTCTATTCCCGCGTCAAAAGGTATTTATAATTTACTCTCTCTATTTAACAAATAACTTTAGGTTTTTGTTGAGCAGCAAAAAATTACCTCAGTGACAAATTTTCCCGAGCATTAAATGAGTTGGCAGAACTATAGGAATAGTTATTTCATTTCACAGCACAAAATACAACTATGTAGTTATTGGAGTGTACACGAGAAAAATCTCTCGATTCAATTCCAAAGTCGGGAGGATTTACGTTCCTAAATCGAAAATTGTTTACGGAATCACTCTCGTCTCTGAAGTAGGACAGTTTTCAACACTCGCATATCCACACACACGCAAACTGTATTTCCATACACTTGTGTGTGCACCGAACGATACATCACATTAGTTAACTAACACTACCATGACAGAGAGAATCATGACTATTTTACTCGTATAAATTCTTTCATACGTGTAAGTAAGGGTGGTTTAGTGGTTAGACCGTCTCATTCCATAATAGTTAGGTTGTAGGTTCCAATCTAGTCTACATCGGCATCTCTTTTTAAGTTTATTGTGACTACTAGAAATAACTACTTTAATGTGCTTTAATAAATGTTGTTGTTGAGATAAACTACTACACACAATTTCTTCGTCACTAAAGACGAAA
This sequence comes from Ectropis grisescens, assembly GCA_017562165.1. NCBI lineage: Eukaryota > Metazoa > Arthropoda > Insecta > Lepidoptera > Geometridae > Ectropis > Ectropis grisescens. Next base: position 14,088,124 of record CM029772.1, on the reverse strand, counting down.
AACATCATCGTGAGGAAACCGACGTTTTCCAAGAAAGATAAAAGTTATTTATGGAACTCTTTGCATTCTATCTTCTATACTTCATAAAGTTACTTACAATGTAACATTATATAGTTGTTTTGTAAAATAAAATTATTTTTTTGTTGATAAAACCGCCATTTGTTGAATTCATTTATTTATTATATTTATTTGTCACATAAACAGTTTCTACCGTCCAGGTATTCCATATATTGGAAGAATGATTTTTCCATATTTCAGTGTGACTTTACGACGTGATTGAGCAACAAACCCCAAAACATTAAAACTTTCATTTTAAAAATGATTTATGAAGGATTTATTATTTCAAGGTCGGAACAATTAGTAGAGTAAGTTTTTTAGCCTTCTTCCGTATGTTTTTTAAAGTTTTTAATAAGTTCACACTTAATCGCCAGCTAACCTGATGTTATGCGAGGATGCGGTCTACGATGGAGCGTTTTTTGAAGCAAGACAAACGCTGTTACCGTTTGGTTCACTATTATTAGCATTTTAAAATATGCAATAAGAATATTTTCCTCAAGTTAATATAATTTGAATATACTTATGTAATACCCCGACCTACTCCGTTTTGCACGAATTCGGAGATACGCGGTTTTTAATTTGTCCATTCCGCACTGTCAGTGTTCGGTTGACGACTTTTCTATATTAAACAAATTTAAGTTCCTTGATGAAATTTGACCTAATTATGGACCGTTAATAGCCGTACAGCTGCATCAAACTAGGCTGTATTATTGACTGAAGTTTAACTGTTGCCCTAGTTCGCGGAATGGTACTCTGTAATTGAACCGTCGCTGATTGACGTTAAACCGATACCATGTTATTAACCGGCGATGGGCACAAATAGACTGTTGTTTGCGCTATTATACGTATATTATATACCAGTAGGTAGGTATAGTGCCTAGTTGACCGAACCTTGATTGTTTATTAATTTTAAGTTATAATTTTCTCACAAATAAAGGATCTTAAAAACAAGCTTTTTCAATGTTTACAAAAAAAGAACTAAAAGGTTGATGATCATCTTCCAGCTCCATCAACAGACCCTGGCTCCCATTTAACATCAAAGTACTTGTCAAGACAAACCAAACGAGCATGTACTCGATAGGGTTATTTAGTTTCAAATACTGAGTTCCTATGATCAACTTCCAACTCCATCAACCGACCTTAATTACCATCTAGCACCAAAATATTCGTCATGGAGTATCAAATGAGCCCAAACTGGATAAAGCTGTGTGGTTTCATTGCGAAGTTTCTTTGGCCACCTTCCATCATCATCTATCTATCATCAGATCAGCATTTCAGCACTATGTTATCATAATATTGCATTGTCGTGCTCTTTACACATCATCATCATCAGCCGCAAGACGTCCACTGCTGAACATAGGCCTCCCCCCTAGATTTCCACAACGAACAGTCCTGCGCAACCTGCAACCAGCGGTTTCCAGCGACCTTTATGAGGTCATCTGTCCATCTAGTGGGAGGCCGTCCAACACTGCGTCTTCCGGTTCGTGGTCACCACTCGAGAACCTTTCTTCCCCATCGGTTGTCAGTTCTGCGAGCGATGTGGCCTTCACTTCAGCTTGCTTACTCTTTGAGCTATGTCGGCGACTTTTGTTCTTTTGAGAATATCCTCATTACGGATTCTGTCGCGCAAAGAGACTCCGAGCATAGCCCTCTCCATAGATCGCTGTATGACTATGAGCTTCGTTATGAGGTCCACAGTTAAGGACCACGTCTCAGTTCCATAAGCCATCACTGGCAACACGCACTGGTTAAAGACTTTTGTCTTTAGGCATTGGGGTATTCTGGACTAAAAGATGTGCCGAAGTTTTCCGAACGCTGCCCATCCGAGTTGGATCCTTCGCTGGACCTCTTTGTCGATTTTGTCACATGTTTGCAAAATATTAGTATTACTCAATCGGTATCCGGATTGTGTCAAATTTAATTTTCAAGATCTACAGTATCTATTTCGGAGATTCCGGATTTTAAATTCAAATATACAACAATTGCTCTTTTTCAAGTTTTCAAGATTATGAATTATGATTTTTCCGGCATAAGGTTTTTTCAATCTTCTTTCGATTTTTCTAGATCTTATTTACACCCCGTTTTCTGACTTATCTATACATTGATTTCCATCCTAAGGTTGCCTGGAAGAGATCGCTTTTAGCGATAAGGTCAACTTGTCGCACTAGTTTTTAACGTATGTAAAATTAAAAAATGTGTGTCCTAATTTTGGTTTGTAAATCTATTACAATCTATTTATCTATAATGTGTTGATTAATATATAAAAAAAAATAGGTATCATAAACCATATGTCAACCAGCTAATACTCGTATTATCTAGCTACGAGCATATTTTAGTTGCATGTAGACAATGCGAGCTTGTTAAATTAGTCCCTAGAAAAATATTCCAACCTTATCCCTTTGTGTGACCCAAAACTTAGCCGTGGTGTGATCGTTTTTGCATCACTACAGCACTCCTCACTAGTAGTAATAGGATCAGGTACTACGTGGGTAAGTTTTTAATTAAATATGTTTTTAAAAATTAATCAGGTCAACGCAAGTGAAACCGCTGGGCGCTGCTGGAGCGCGCAACAATTTTTTTAGGGCGGAAGTCAAACCACATTCTTTCTGATCATTAGAAATTCATCACCGCGATGCTAAAAACATCAACGATACCACCTTTCTTAACATAAGCAGACCATTTTATATTCCACCGGCTGGGACTTTCAAGAAAATAACTGTGTCAAGAAAATAATTCATCATGTTGACCAAATACAGGTTTGCATAAAGATGCTATACGTACTCGAACATTTTTATTCTTTGAACACGCTGGTTTGCTCACGATATTTTCCTTTAACGATATTGCTAGTAGTAATGACAAATTCATACTTAAAAAATATTCAAAGGTACAGGCTGTATTCGAACCAACGATCTTACACCATGTCTCATTCTAACTCACTAATAATACAATGTGAAAGTTAGGACGTTAGTTGCTCAATCGTTATAAACAAATCGGATTAGTTTGAAATGACACATGAGTTACTTTTTATTCCGAAAATAAACAGTTTTCTTATTTACAAAAAAATGTTATAACATATTAATAAACAATGTAGAAAAAAAATAGTACATCACTAATAATTATTACTGATGTACTAAAATTGTGAACATATAACTTCAATAAAGTTTATGAACTAGGCGTTAAGTTACCCAGCTTACAAAATATGACTCTTATATTGCCACTAAATTTCTGGAATTTTCATAGAAGCGTGTGTATAACCACAGTATTTTGGCCCGGGCGTCTCCATAAACACGATGTAGATACCTGACGCAGTAGCGAATCTTAAAAAAGACGAATTTTCCTTACGTATAACACTTCTCGTAAAACACCACATGGATTATTAGTAAGTAGCTCATATCGTTGTTGAATTATAATCATTAGTTATCTTGTAAACAGAACAAAATTAAAAAAAATATTTACCTCCGACTATCTCGGATTTGAAATCACAATTGTACAACATTCAGGTAGGTTGTGAAGAAATATTTTGTCCGGCATTTTGTGGAGGTATCTTGAATCGATATTAATCAAACATAGCTTAGAACTACCGCACGGAAATGTACGTTCAAATAAAAAAAAATGCATTGAAATCAGTCCATCCGTTTGAGCTCAACGGTGCCACAGTCAGACACACACAGAGACAGACAAACAGACACACATTGATGTCACACTTATAACACCCCTTTTTTTGGTCGGAGTTTAAAAGTAAACCAATTTAGACACTTTAATCTCCTAGTTGATACTTTTTGAGAGGTATTCTTTTGAATTGGGCCGTTATTTAAAATAAACATTAACTATTTTCGTACAAAAAATTAAACCGACTTCAAAACCACAAATAGGCACTCAAAAGGATTATCGAGAAATCAGGTAACACATGTGTGTTACCTGAAAAAAAACATTGTGGCCGAATTAATAAGCTCCTCCTTTTTTGGAAGGCAGTTAAAAATACTCTTGAAATGTACATATATCGCTACAGCGAGCCTTGTCTGGGCGATAAAGCTATTTCCGTATTTCCTGTTATTCTACCACTATGAAGGTCTTGAGTTCACCTTCTTTACGACAAAGTTCGTGTGTGTTCCTAAGCTGCTGCTAGCTTTAAACATTGAAGGAAAACTTTATTTATGAAACTGCTTTGTAAGAAATAATGTATGAAATATTTACTCAACTCTTGATCGCAATCGGATAGCTGATTTATGTTTAAAAAAATCGGCAGTTTGGGTGTTAGCAAGAATTTATCTTTTTTTTAAATTTTGGTTTTTGGTTTTTGTTATTTTTATTAATTGGTTATCCCGTCGTGCTTTGTAAGGTATAACTTCGCTCGTAAAAGCCACTCGAACATTTCAAAAACTCGAACGAAACGTTTTGAACCCTTTTTAAATTATACGTACATCAAAGCAATGCAATATGTTTCCTCCTTGGGTCTCTAGTGGAGACCTATGCAGTGGAAACTCATGAGTGGAGACTCTCTACTGAATACATAGAGTCTTTAAATCGGAAGAGAATTTGCATACATATGCACAAAATAGCAGTCAAGTGGTAGTCTATTTTCTATTTGCTGTAAAAATTATCTTGTCATCCCTCAACTTGCAACAAAATAAATAAAAATCGTTCTCAAAAAAAAACGATAACGAAAAAGTCAGAAGTTCTATTATTTGAAATGGATTTCAGAATTTTACTTTTACCATTTTTCAGTCCAACTAAAACTCATAATTTGTACTAGCTGTTGACGTAAAAGTACTCAGTAGAAGTACTGAGGTGTCAGTGAACTGTGCCGCTCGCGTCCATAAAGTTTGTGTTTATGCGCAGTTGTGGACAGCTTGCGTTGAAGAACTTCCGCTGGACGCGGCTAGTGGCGTTTACTATCACTGTGAGGAATATGCAGCGAGATAACTGTTGTGATCCTGTTTTATTACAGAGGCAAATGTATTGTAGCATTTATTTCATTATGGTGTTTTCAAGCATAACATAACGTGGTCGGTACATCAGGGGAAAGTGATAAAGATGACTAAGTGAAAGTATGTTTATTTTTTCCGAAATATTTATGAAACGGTTTATTTTTCTATTGATTACTATTACTATTGATTTTTTGTCTTTTACCACGAAAAGCCCAGTACATTGTCATCATAATGTTGTTTAAGCTTCCTTAATATTCATTCTACGAATCGTTCGTAAACTATGCCATGTTGTTTCATTATATACTATACCTACTATTAACATATTATCGCCATTTGCTCTTCTTAGGAAGGATTGAGCCCAATGGACTTTAGATTCGGTTTCCGTGCACCGAAAGTTATATGATTTGGATGGTGATTTAAGACCTCTTTAATTTTTTTGTGTTGTTTAAATTAAGTATTGCAAATTTAAAAAAAAAACTACAGTTTTACCCGCATAGTAGTTTACGTTTTTTTCCGGAACAAAAAGTAGCCTATGTGCTATTTCAGACTAACTAACTGTGTTTCAAATATTGATCAGATCCGAACGGCCGTTCCGACGTTGAACAACTAAATATAGTAAATAAATAACTAAACTATCGCATTTTTCATATAAGTAGGATTAGCACCTCACACTAACTGGTCACAAACATATGTAATAACACTTACTATTGTTGAATGGTCGGGGTTACGTGAATATATCGCCGTATTTTGGACAAGAGCCCGGACGCGTTCATAAAACAGGCCATTCACGTTATCGTAGTCCTGATAGGTTTGCCTGTACAGTCGTTGATATATGCGTGAAATAGACTATCAGACGATATTGTGATGATATGCGTTTATCTCTTAGAATATGAACCCTATTAAATCATAATGTTTATAATGTGACTATAAAAATTATGATTTAATGGCTTAATCACGATATAATTGATTGTTTAATTACCTCGACATTTCGGCATCGTTACAACCGCCGTGGTTACGAGAAGACATTTCACTATTACGCTATGACGAGATCACTATTTTATTATCACTATGACGAGACTATTAAATCATGTCAAAATATTGGCTATTAGGGAAGTAGTAAGGAGCTTTAATGTGTAAATAAATGAATTGACTTTTGACAAACAATCATTACTAAGTAGATACTTATCCAAATAAATACGAGTACCAAAATCAACGTTGTGCTGTTCCCCAATTATATATTTAAAGATTTGATATAATGGTTTATAGAGGTAATAAAGGTTTGCAGACTCTTATTTCTTTGAAGATGTACGATTGGAAAAACAATTTTAAAACTCTAGTTTTAATGTTCTCCAAAGGCCAATTGTTACATTTACAGCAAATAAACCTTTAAAAGGCATAAATATAAATTAAAATTACACAAATTATGTTGTTAGTTTGGGGCGGGTTATTTGAAGGTTAATTGACGTAATGATAGTACTTTTTTTAAAATTTGATTGTGACATGGATTGAAGTATTTTATACCAATAGTTCCAATACCCAAAATACAATTACTATTTTTAATTATCTACGATTTATAAAAATAATAATATTAATGATTTAATGGTGAAACCCGGAGACCCCGGGTTCAAACCCCACTCGCACCACTGTCTTTTCGAAGTCATGTGCGTAATTCGCTAGCTTTAAACGGTGAAGGAAAAATCGTGAGGAAACCGACATGTACCTAGTACCTTTCGAAGTCGTGTGTCATCCACCAACCCGCACTGGGCCAACGTGGTGGATTATGACCTTAACTATCTCCTTGCGAAAGAAGGCCCGAGTCCCAGCAGTGGGAACATTTAGTGGGCTGTTGATGATGATGATGAATGGTGAAACATATTTAGAGCGACTATACATTATAATTAAAACAGTAAATTACAAAGTAAAATAATTTTAAAACTTAATCTATGAAAAACGGGTCATTGACAAAAAATGTTTACGTGCGAAAACATTCACAAACTTAAGTAGATACAGTCCAATATACTAAAAATTCTGTAAACATTTGTTAACGCGATAAAATGATGCGTAGGCAAGTTTATTAGAAATCAACGAAATGAAAAGAACCAGCAATTCTTTTACAAATAATATATACCCTTGGGCTTGAAGTCTTAGAAAAGATAAATAAAACGAAGGTATTTTATTTCTAGACATCTTTATTCAGGGCATCTTGGGTATGGCTTACTTGTTTTTGAATATTTTATTCCTGTAGATTCCATTTCTTCAAGAAAAGAAAATGTATGAAAATATTCTTGTGCCGTAAGGTATAACTTAAAATTATACTTGAATTTTAACAATGTCCATCTTTGAACGCTTAAATTTATCTCTATGGTGATTACGTAAACCCAAGCTATGCCAAATGGAAACTATTTTGGATAATCTTTTAAACTATGTTGAAGTGTAATCCTACCAAAGAGTTTACAAATACCATGTATAGAGTTAGATTTTCCGCACGGTTTCTTTTTGTCAATCGTAAGCAGATGGTGTGCATACTTTCTATGGCAACAGAGTGATGTGCCGCGACAAAGGTATGACAAGAGCGACAAGGCAAGTAAGATGCTATCCGTTGTTTCGATGTAAAGCGTTTGTGCCAACCCAATATGTGCCAACTCTATACGTAGTTTACATATTATATGTAAACTCTTTGAATCTTACTAATATTGTAAATGTCAATGTTTGTATATTTGGATGTTTGTTGCCCAATCGCGTCATAACGTATGAATATGAACGGATCGGGCTGAAATTCGGAACTCATTTAGATTATAGTCTGAAAAAACACATAGGCTACTTTTTATCCCGGGAAAAATAACGGTACTAACGGGAACTACGCGGGTAAAACCATGGGGCGCTGCTAGTGCTGTATATTTAGCGTGTGCAGTGTTTAGTCAGGTATTGAAAATAAGAAATATTGATTCTTATCTCTCTTTGCGTTTCACCATAAAACACTAATTTCAGTAAAATAGGCAAACATATATACCTACTCGTATTTCGTTGATTCAGAACAATTGTCTAGCTGATGTAATCTGAACTGATAGAAACATAATCACTAAGCTCATGTTTAAAAATTTGCCTAACTGTTGTTCCTATGAAATTAAATCGTCAGTAACTAATACTGACATTTCCCAGTCTCGAGCCAGTTACGCAGTTAATTGGCTTCACAAACGGGCTCGGCTGTCAACGACCAAGACAATAGCGTTATGCCCTACATGTGCCTCTCACGATGTCTGTTTGCATGCAGCAGTGCAGAGCTACGACGGGTCCACCCTCACATTGAAGAACCTTCGCCGGTCCGACATGGGAGCGTATTGGTGCATGGCTGCCAACGGCATACCGCCCATTAAGAGCAGGCGGTATGAAATCATCGTGCTTTGTAAGTCATTATTTTAATGCGAATGTCAATCGACCTTCAGTAATTATGATTATGAAATAATTATGAATGTGGCCTTTATTTATTTTAACTGCTATACATGTAAAAATACGATTGCCAGAATCAGAACTACCCATAACAAACGTATTGTTTCTTTTGAGAAGATTGTGTAATTTGCAGAATGTTTTATTAAAAAATTAAGCTGTACGGAATTTTGAATTATTGCAATGTTTTTGATTGTAAGGCATGAAAAAACACTTACAAGCCTTACCCTTAGCCACGTTTAAATTAAAAACAAAGATGTATTATAAAAAAAAAAAAAAGATTTTCTAAATTAAAAAAAATAATGATTTTTAAATTCTACATTATTAAATGACATTCAAATGTTTTAAAATTTGTTTGTTCTGTCCAGTCGAGCCGGTGGTGCGAGTCGTCAGTCCAGTTGTGATGCGTTCAGTGGATATGCAAGTCCACCTCCAGTGCTACGTAGAAGCTACTCCTAAATCTCTCAACACTTGGCAGAGAGGCAAGCTATTTACCGGTACGTTATTATAATTCTACCATCGGAGAACTCGACTAACTAGATTTAGTGTAGTGAAAGTTCCGAGCTGGTCAATAAAATTAAGCGTATAAAAACTTGTATTGCCTATCTTTTTCGCATAGAATATTTGTTATATTATTAGTGCAGCAGTAGCAGCTATATGTAGGGTATAGAAAAAGGTATTTCTTAGCTGTAGAGCAAGAATACATATATCAGAGTAAGAATAATCGTTATAGTGTTTATTATGTGATGCAGAAACAATAGCAGGTTGGTGAATTGCCACTTGTCATTGTTGTGTTGTGTGGCAAGTTGAGAAAATGTTCCTACCAGTCGGTTTTTTGTGATGTTAATATTTTCGATGAAACTAATGACATGAGCTTAAAAAACTAGAGATGGGTACAGTGGGATTCAGCACAAGTAAATATTTGTTATAATAAAAAATATACAAAAATATTTTTTTTTGTAATATCTATGAAATTTTATACACCTAGTCTAATCAGAGTACCATAATAATTTACCAACTTCGAAAACAGTAGAGGTTTTAGGTTGCTGTATGTTTATAATTTTATATGGGTGTAAACATAGATATTTTCGTCGATTGTGAACCAGTTTATATCACTTTTCTGTAGGTATTCCTTCTTTAATACGGAGAAAGCAGTCAATACCCTAGTTTCAATAAAATACATCTCGACTTAAATAGACTTTAGATTACCTATACATACAGTGGAAACCCCCACTCAGCAACACATTCCACAGTCTACACAGTCTAGCTGACGAAAATGATATTATTATACTATTCGCTCATGTCATGCGCTCATGTCAAGTTTTACAAGTTTCTCAATTAGGTACTAATTCCGTAAGCGTACATAATGATCACAATATTTATTTTATTTACGTTACCAGGTGGTAAGCTGCTGAACAGTTCCAAATACATAATTTCCGAAGAGATGCTGAACGAGTATTCTCTTCGGATGAACCTCACCATTACCCGTCTGAAGAAGACGGACTTCGGGGAGTACACCTGCTCAGCCGTCAATGGATACGGACGTGCCGATGGGACCATTACTTTAAAAGGTATGACACTTTTTTGTACTACTAGATTCTGTCTCTAGCGTCACTTGACTCTGTGATTTCATTTGGTATTTGAAATGAGTATGTATGTTATTTTTGTTTTCAATAAGTTGCAAACTTGCAAAGTATAGACTTTGCAAGTCTGTACAATTAAGAAGAAGACAATCTATACAAGAAGTACAATCGGTTATATAAGTAAAACCGATTGTATTTCTCTTAAAAATAATTTCATAACTAGCAGCACCCTTCGGTTTTACCTGCGTTGTTCGCATTCTCTTTTTTCCCGCGATGAAAATCCTAGGTGTTATTCCAGACTATCTTCTAACTGTATTTCTAATTTCCATCCAGGTTGGATTGGATTTGAAACTGTTTCAAAATTCAATCCAATCTGAACAGACGTTTCGACGTGACTGATTAACAAATATCAAAACATTTGTTTCACTAGATTAAAGAATGCATCTTTTGTTTATTTCAATTTTGTTTTTGTGTTGTGACCAATAAAATGTTTCTATCTATCTAAAACATCCAAAAATTTATACGATCTAATACCACCTTGCCCATTTTTCTATCGGAATGCTCGTAGCTCGAAAAAGCGACATCGTTTCATGGTTGATGTTCCAAAGACACGAACGAAGAGATTTGACTCTACTTTTGTGATAAGAACGTCTAGGCTGTGGAATACGTTGCCTGAGAGGGTTTTCCCGATAGTTACAATCTTTGTGTCTTCAAATCGAGAGTGAATCGGTTTCTTCTAGGTAAACACGCTTCATCGTAGACCGCATCATCGTTTAACATCAGGCGAGATGGCGGTCAAGTGTAAACCTATAAAAGTTAAAAAAAAAAAAAAAAAAAATTGGCTTTTATAATATTAGCAAGATAAAAAAAAATCAAGAACTCTAGTTGCGTAGTAGTATAAAAAAGAGTGTATGGGATAGTTTTACTTGTTTATTCGCAACGTCCAATGTTTGGTTTAGAAATAAAAACCTCGGCTAGTTCACCAATAAATCGAGTCATATGTGTACTCCTATTTACCTATACAGACATCGCAGTCAATAACGCAAAAATGTCAATGAGTCAAATAAAAACTATTGAGCTACTGTAATACAACGGAATAACCAACTATGGGGAAGTTAATACCTACATAAGTAATACACCAGAGCTATGAATTAGTAAATTTCGCTACAAAGTTGGCGCCTAGCGCCCCAAACGTGCGACGTTTTCTGGCGATGTTTTTGTTGATATTGAATTACGATGCTTTTTAACAATCGAATCGTTGAGAGTTTAGAATACGATTGTAGTTACAATCATGACCGAAGATCAGAAGCCACACGCATTTACGAGACTATGCGTTAGTAATTTTCCAATTGTAATACAATTTGTTGTGTACTTGAAAGTAACAAACAATTTTCTCTTCTTCACCAGAAACCCCAATACGGACGACAACGACAACAACCACGACGACAACTACAACTACAACAACGACTCGTCCCACAACAACTTCAACGACAACAACTCGGCCGCCGAAGCGTCATCTCAAGAAACAACACGACCGCACCAACCAGAACGCCCTCGACGCGGATCTACGCCAAGCGGAACTCAATAACGCGTTCAACTTCTACAGCATCAACGCGTTCCCAATAAACAACAGTTACAACAGTCACAACGCTCAAAGAACGGAACGACAGAAAATAAGACCGACTGTAACGCATTCCGTGTACTACAATGGGGCAGCGCGGTTCAGCTTCGAATTACCATTCGTTGCAACAATCCTTAAAATATTTGGCGTTGTATAAATTTACGGGGTAATATTACAAATAATCAAAAAATAGAATTCGAAGAATAATACTAGGATTTTAAAAAAACACTTTGGAAATATTGTCATTAATATGATTATGTAATTGCAGTGGATATCATACAACGATGACTAAACAAATTTTGATAACATATTTCGTTTAGAAAATGATAGCTGTAGGTTTGCAAACCTTTATAACGCTCGTACGAAGTCACGAAATCAAAATGTTTTCTGGTTAAGTCTGATTTTGTAGGTCAGATTTATAAAATAATGATTAAAGAAATATTACCATCCGCAATTTGGCTCTTCGTCCACCACGCTACTTTGGTTACCAATAACTGATGCAAAAATGTAAAGGCATTACTTGAATATCATCAAAAATGTAAAATTCATGGTTGTTTGTTTATAAATATATTTATTATTTTTTTATTTTATATAAATTTTATATTTAACAAACGGTCCGATGAAACAATTATAATCATAGCGAATGTAGTTGAAAGTCGATAGTTTTGTACAACTATTTCATTTGGGCTTACCCGGTCTAAAACGTGTTAGATTTTTATGAGTAAATGCTTAAACCTAAACTGAAAGCTACTGTTACATTAGCTATGCTATCAGTCATAAAATATTAACAGTTAAATCCCGTAATTTAACTCAGAAATTGTGTATTTATTAGATACGTTGTCGATAACATAAATATTATCGAACTTGAAAAGAAACCTTATTCGATTTTACTTATCGATATCATGACGTATATTTTCGTTGTAAATAGATCGATGTTATGACTGAATTTTGAATAAACAATCGACAGTAGCACAGTATAAAGTATGATTTAATAGACTGTGGTACTATGTACAATACAAAACTATACCAAAGTTAATGAATCGTATTTTATTGGCCACTGACTAAGCTTTTTGGGCGCTGAGCCTTATCTTTGCCACTTTCAATTTGAGCGTTTGTATAAAGAAGCAGAAATTAGATTTCTGACGGTGTATATGACTACATTTAAGAATAAAAAAATAATTGTAGTGATATCATGGCTGTTGAAATTTTATAAGTTACGTATTTGGGGGTTGTTGTATAGTGACCGTCACTGTTATATTGTAATATTATACGTTATTATTGTATTGATAAATATAAAGTAATTGACTTAGCCTTTACATGTAAATGATGACAATATTGTTATGAAAACTTACTGGCTTACTAGGACTATTTCATTCGTTTTTGTTGATCTTGAACATTTTAAAGTGTTTGTTTAGTAGTACACCTTTTGAATATATGTTCCTTGTAGGTTTGTCTTGATAGTATACACGTATAATTGTCCATTTGTAATTTTAAAGTATTGTTTTTTTTATTTGTTTGTAATTTGCAAAATATATGTTTATGTACTCTTATAAACTTTTGGCATAATTAGGAATCATGATGTGACAAGTCTAGTGAGTTCAATTTCAAATTTATAATAACATAATGATTATTAAGTTACTCGTGTATAAGATCATTTTTGTAATAAGTATAAAAATATTATAATATTGATTAAACCATTGTATCTTACAGTTTTAATCTTAAATATCGGTATAATCATATCATTTTTACATCAAATATTACCATTTGATCTATGTTAACGCGAAATGTTTAACAGCGATCTAGTTCTAGTCTTGTTGAACATACAGCTTGACATTAAATTGTCAAAAAACATTCTAAATTAAAATGTTTAATATATTAGTACAGTTCTGCTTTAATTTGTGAATAGATGCTGATTTCTAATACATGTTTTAAAACGTATTATAAAATAGTTTAAGAATAGAACCAACATTGAAAATTGTGAGACCGAATAATTTAGTGGCACTTATAAAAATAAGGAATGAAACTACAAACTTTGCCCGACATTGCTATTTGTTTACACGTAATAAACTTAATCGACGGAAATGTTTTGCCACAGGAAAGAAAGTCGTAAGTCGTAAAAAGAAAAGTCATAAATTCGCCGGGAAAAGGGCGATAGCAAGACCCAATCCAGCTATAAAATAAATGATTCGGCTACATTTTTTGTACTATTCTAATGTAATTACAAGATTTATTTTAACAAACTAAAATCATTACCATGCAGTTACGTTTTAACCTTGATTAATTTTACATTTAAAGAGTTGTATAAGTTCCCTAAATTTAAGTAAATGTAAGTAAGTAAAACATATTTGCCGCTTTTCGCACAAAAAGCTGTCAGTTTTTGTTAAATTACAAATCGATTGTCGATTCTGTTCTTATATGTATAACTATACTACTCAGATTTTGTGAATGGCACAGTAAAACGTTGAACACACAATCACAAAACGAAAATAATGTTTATAACCACTGTATCGATAATAATATCGACACAGTACTTTTCAATGTTTCAGTCTTGTCAATGCTTGTCTTATCAATTATAGCTTATATATTATTATGATTCAACTTAATTACTTAAGTTAATATCTGGCTATATAATTATTGTTCTACGTTTATGCAAATATTTCTGAAAGATCTATTTAATCACATAACAAAAACTTATTTTAAAATTTATGACATTTAATTTACATTTTATGTTACTCAAACGAAGAAAATTTCTTTCGAATATATTTTATTCTAATTTGCATGACTATGGTTATATTTCAACAATATTACAAAAATAAATATCGAATAATAAATAATTGTCTTGTATTTGAAATGCTCGTAAAGAATATAAAAATCGTTTTAGGCTAAACAAATAACAATAAATTTATGTCTTCCGGATAGTATAAATTATATGTAAAATGTTTGACTCCTCGCTGGAGTTAAAACGTGTAGAATCGAAGTTCCTTTTGGACTTCATCAATCGTATTGTAGTATTTCATAAGTAATAAAAGAATTTACTGTAGAAAAAAATAGTGTGGATATTATCATTATAAGTATAAGTTTTGATATTATAAAAATATTGTAAAAAAAATATTTTTAATCAAGCATTGCTTTAGTCCTAGACTGTACCTACATGACAGATTAATAAGAAAGGACAATAACTTAGTGCTTGTTTAAATTTTAAGACAAAGGAATAGAAAAAATAATAACAATAATTATAGCGTGTTTTATTTATTTGTATCAAAATAATGTGACATAAATATGCATGCATTTGAAATAATCATATTTAGCATATTAATGCTAAATAAATAAATAATAATAAAACTGTAATGAGGTAAAAACTCAAATATTTAAGACAATAATATAACAATAAAGTACTTAGATACTATATTATTAGATATTTACATATCTAGATTATCATTCAACGATCGCTATTTACTTTTTTAACTATTTTTAGATGTAGATAAATATTTCTTAAACTATTTTGAAATTCTTTTCATAAATAAAATACTAATGACAATAATATTGTGAATTGTAATAGTTACAACTGTATGAGGGCATACATAACAAAGTTTGTAAATATACCAAATCATGAACAGCCATTTTACATTGTTTAGTGCGCATATTTATCAATGTTAACTTTAAGATGTTGATATCATTTTATGACATTTGAAAATAAAAGAAAATGTACTCAAAATAAAATAACATTACAGTCTATTTTTTATTCCACCCTTACTTAGCCAATGTTTAAGAGGACTATTTAAGGAATTGGAATTACAAATAACGAGCAGCGCCCTGTGGTTTTACCGGCGTAGTTGCCGTTTCCGTTATCTTCCCGAGATAAAATGTAGCCTATGTACTCTTTTAGACTAACCTAACTATGTTTCAAATATTAACCCGATTCGTTCGGATGTTAGGACATCCAAACATTTTCATTTATAATATTAGTAAGATACGTGCTGCGTCATGAAAATGGAACGAACGAACGATAAACCTACAAAAATACTTTAGACATTATACTATTACTAACGATAGACAGTAAAAACAGCCTACCTATTTTATGTTCCAACCGTTGCCATTCAGAGCCTACTGTCATAAGAAGAGAGTTAAAGCTGAGAGTCTTCCAGGAAGTTTCAAGCGTAATGTTTGGCATGACAACATGAAAGATTTGGTAATTGACAGATGTGTTATGATGATGATACTCGTATTTATATTACTGACATTACCGGCATTGCCGTTCCACGGCTTATATTACTCACGCTATTTTTAGGGACTATAACCACAGATTTCTAAACAGATGAAACCTTCGTGAACGACACTGTGAGGCCAGTAATTAGTTATGTATGCGTGACAGCTCTCACCGACGTTGTCAAATTACTCACGTTGGTGTGCGTGTAATGTTCCCAGTCTTAAGAACAAAATCCCACTATTGATGTCTTAGCTTTGGAAATCTTCGCGCTTAATAAACACATATATTATAATGTTAAAATAATTTATTATAACACCGATTATATATTATGCAAGGTTTTCTTGTTATTACTATTTCCATCCTATGAAGTTAAGAATGTTGATTTTGCATGCAACTAAAAATTCGAATATTCGTACAGAAAATTTGGGAGTAAAAAAGACAACGCCGCATAATAGTAAAAGTCATGTGTGTGTTTATTTTGAGTATTCTATAGGAGTGAAATTTTGAATATTATGCTTGAAAAAAGGTGGTTAAATGAGTAGTTATTTAATATCGGTGAACACAGGAGGTGCAGAGAATTTTTGTCAACTGATTTGATATTGGGGGGGCCAGGTCATTCAATTTGTTTACTATCCAATCTTTGTCTAAACGCGTGTCGCAAACGAAAAGTTCACCTTTTCAAAAATGTTGATACAAACCAACGAAAACCGTCTAAGAGTTTTTGTAAATCAGTTGAACATTATTCACATCGCCACCCAAAGTTCCGTCGTTGTTTTTTTTTTAGCTTTTATAGGTTTACACTTGACCGCCATCTTGCCTGATGTTAAGCGACGATGCGGTCTACGATGGAGCGTGTTTACCTAGAAGAAACCGATTCCCTCTCGATTTGAAGACACAAAGATGGGGAAAGCCCACTCAGGCAACGTGGAATACGTTCCTTACAGCCTAGATGTTCTTATCACAAAAGTAGAGTCAAATCTCTTCGTTCGTGTCTTTGGAACATCAACCATGAAACGATGTCGCTTTTTCGAGCTACGAGCATTCCGATAGAAAAAAGGGCAAGGAGGTATCAGATCATGCAAATCAGTCGCACACTCTCCAAGTCGTCCGTCAGCACGTCGTCTAAGTACCAAACGTTTAAATTAGACTGGAGACGTTAAATGATAGAGCGAATGGCCAGGGCGAAGGTCGCATGGCCGAAGGGTCACCAAGTTGATAGCCAACGGAAGATAGCAAAATATTGTTTTGATAATTTTGTGGGTCTGCCATAACATTGCCAAAGAAAATTGTAGAGGTCAAGAATTTTATTCTTCCCTTCGGACAACTGGGTTCCACGATCAACCGAATTAAAGGCGTTCTTAACGTCCACCTTTAACAGCCCTCTCCCCAATTTTGGACAAAGAAAGTCAGGACAGAATGAATAACAGTTTCACGTCCACCCAGATAACCAAAATCATGTTTGTTGGGACAGGGAGCTCGAAAGAGCAACGTTTTATACCTATAACCCACTTTGGCAGCAAGGCCAGGTCATATGTGGTGCCAACAGCGATTGGCCTGATCCCAACATCTTTTTTGGGTAAGTATGTACGCACACATTAGCACCGAATAAAACTTCGACAATGTCACTACTGACTCGACCAGATAACATGAGGTTAATTAAAATGATTAGATCTCTCAAAAGAACTCGCCTACTTTTTTAGATCCACTATACCTACTTACAAGTATTAAAAACTTGCTTCATAACTATAGTTTTCATCAACACTATTAGTATTTTTATAAACACTAGTAATGACGTGGATTAAATTTGTGCTAGGCATCGATTCACATTAAATTAAAAAATACGATTATAAAAATAGGATTTAAAATAGAATAATACAATCTACATAAATAATTTGGTTTACGAGTATCAATCAAGAAATCATAATCTATATTTTACATTAACTTTAGGGAAAATAATTTCAATTTAGTATAGCAACACTAACAAATTTTCGTTGAGGTGTCGTGTTTCTATTCATCAATCGAAATAAAATCGCCTAAATTATATAAAAAGCAGTAAAAATATTCAAACTTTCCTATAAAATGTTATTCCTCTTTCCTTTTCTTATTTTTGGGAACAATGTTTGCAATGTTTGAAGACACAAGACGGCATAATCTTAAACAAAACTTAAAATCACACAGGACTCCCGTACGAGACGGAAGTCCGTTTCGTACTCACTGGAGTTTGTATTTGCTTTGGCGTTTGATATTTGGTTCTGGACCTCAGGATCTGTATTCCGAACGTTCCATCTGCCTTTTGTTTTAGAAATCTGTGCTATAACAATATTTATTAATGCTACCTCTATATAGTCCGTTCCACGGAGAGGTATAGAAAATGTAAACAAATCAATGTCACTCTCAATATGACAGACCAGCATTTCTCAACCTTTGTTTTAGAAGATAGTTCGTTGTAAGCGTCTCTGTTTGCCCTTTTAGATTTTCGTCACATAACAAGGTTAAATATATTCCAATAAGTCCGTTTCCAACCTTTTCTCTTATTTCTATTATTTTATAATTATACGTTTATTAAATATGTGGTGCGCATAAGTTTAAAACATTAATACAAAAATAATTTGGGTAGTTGGTTCGTGGAAGACAATAGTAACATATAAACAGTTTTAATTAATATTAATTATTAAATACAGCTTTGTTTTGTTATGTATCACTTAAATGCCTTTTTCATTATGTATGTAAAATGACTGAGTTTTTAGTATTCCATATCTTCTTAGCATTCCATGGATTCATCGTGCGGGTGCCGGGTCCATCGTGTGGCAGAGAGAGAGAGAAATCCCGAGTAGATCCCGAGACTTGTGACTCGGGCGTAGGTTTAAGGGGCCCTTTTCTAACGTACATCAACACTCACCTTCACTACTCGTTTTTCTCTCCCTGTCCAGCCAAATCTGATATGAGCCTACTAGTGCAGCTTTAGATACTCGTATATATATCCACATTCAGATCCGTATCCGTGGATGTACTTTTTTCACAAAAAGAAGTAAGAACTACACTAGTGATGTGCTCACTAGTGTAGTTCTTACTACCTGTGTAGCTGCCATTGTCATTGTTATTTTGTCTTAATAAAAAGTGGTGTATCTATATAAGTGGTACCCTATATACTATTCTTTGCTATAATTATTGATCTACGTTTTATATTTGAATTATTGTATTATACCTTGATTCCGTAACAAACAAATAAGGTAAGTAAAATCACAAAACAAATGGTGGCACACATAAGATATTGGTGGCACTATTCCTACCCATTCTGAGAAGATTCAAATAGTTTTAATGTTAAGTACCTCATTGGATATTTTTAATAAGAGTAGTAGGTGTAATTCATTCAAAAATGCAATTAATTTCTACTGCGTTAGATGCTGTTGCAATTAATTTTAAAACGTATCAAATACTGGGTAGTGTTTTCATCTATCCTAATATAAGATTTTTATATCCAAACAAATTTGTTAATGAGCGTTCTGTTTTTACATTAAGTTGTTTTTACATTTATTATTTTAACATTAAGTTATTGCTCGGCTCGGATGGTCTTGTCACGCCAATACGCAGATGCAGTGCCTGGTTCTAATCTCACGCCCACCTCTGCCTTTTCGAGTTCATGAGCGTAATGCGGCTAACGGTAAAAGAAAACATCTTGAGCAAACTGGCATGTTCCTAAAAATTTTCGAGGTCAGAGAGGTTTGTCATCCACCACCAACACGGAAGAATTATAACCCCAGCAAGGAACTTTTAGTGGGTTGCTTATGTGAGCAGCGTCCCGCAAATTTACCCGCTTAGATCCCTTTTCCGTAATTTTCCCTCCATAAAAATAAACTTATACCTATGCGTTCCAGATCATAATCTAATCGTGTTCCGCGTTTAAACCTGAGCCGATTTCATTGTTCCAACTTGATTGAGCAACGTACATCCAAATTTTTGCACTTATAAAAAGTATTAGTAGATTTTCTTGCTAATAAATAGACATTATTTGGTGGTTCATTAGGTAAACGTCTTATAATTTACGTGCAAAAAGTAATGGTATCTCACCAGAAACATGCGTATACTTAAGCGAAGTGAGATGAAAGTTCAGTATTATGATATTATATGCCTTGTTTGTTGACTTCAACGACTAAAGAATAGAGATCTAAATGGTCTTAAATGGTCAGTTCTAAAATCTATTTATAATAACATAGACTATAGTCCGTTCCACGAAGAGGTGAAGAAAATGTAAACAAATCAATGTCACTCTCAATATGACAGACCAGCATTTCTCAACCTTCGTTTTAGAAGATAGTTCGTTGTAAGCGTCTCTGTTTGCCCTTTTAGATTTTCGTCACATAACAAGGTTAAATATATTCCAATAAGTCCGTTTCCAACCTTTTGTCTTATTTCTAGTATTTTATAATTATACGTTTATTAAATATGTGGTGCGCATAAGTTTAAAACATTAATACAAAAATAACTTGGGTGGTTGGTTCATGGAACACAATAGTAACATATAAACAGTTTTTATTAGTATTAATTATTAAGTACAGCTTTGTTTTGTTATGTAGCACTTAAATTCCTTTTTCATTATGTATGTGAAATGACTGACTTTTTAGTAAACTTAAATTTAATATATATTTACATTAGGGGTGGGATGTAAATATATATATATATATATATATATATATATATATATATATATATATGAGACGATCTTCTTAGCATTCCATGGATTCACCGTGCGGATGCCGGGTCCATCGTGCGGCAGAGAGAGAGAAATCCCGAGTAGATCCCGAGACTTGTGACTTGGGCGTACGTTTAAGGGGCCCCTTTCTGACGTACATCAACACTCACCTTCACTACTCGTTTTTCTCTCCCTGCCCAGCCAAATCTGATATGAACCTACTAGCGCAGCTTTAGATACTCGTATATATATCCACATTCAGATCCGTATCCGTGGATGTACTTTTTTCACAATACAGCACATCACTAGTGTAGTTCTTACTACCTGTGTAGCTACCATTGCTATTATTTTGTCTTAATAAAAAGTAGTGTACCTATATAAGTGGTAACCTATATACTATTCCTTGCTATAATTATTGATCGTTTTATATTTGAACTAAAAAAGCAATCAAGTCTGAATATATAGCTAATTAAACTTGATTCTGTAACAAACAAATAAGGTAAGTAAAATGACAAAACAAATGGTGGCACACAAAATATATTGGTGGCACTATTTCTACCCGTTCTGAGAAGATTCAAATAGTTTTAATATTTAAGTGCCCCATTGGGTATTTTTTAATAAGAGTGGTAGGTGTAATTCATTCAAAATGCAATTAATTTCTACTGCGTTAGATGCTGTTGCAATTAATTTTAAAACGTATCGAATACTGAGTAGTGCTTTCATCTATCCTAATATAAGATTTTTACATCCAAACAAATTTGTTAATGAGCGTTCTGTTTTTACATTAAGTTTTTTTTTACATTTATTATTTTAACATTAAGTTATTGTTAGGCTTAGGTGGTTTTGTCACGCCAATACGCAGATGCAGTGCCTGGTTCTAATCTCACGCGCACCTCTGCTTTTTCGATTCATGAGCGTAATGCTTTAGCAGCATTACGCTCATGAAAGAAAACACCTAAAGCAAACTGGCATGCTCCTAAAATTTTCGAGGTCAGAGAGGTTTGTCATCCACCACCAACACGAAAGAATTATAGCCCCAGCAAAGAACTTTTAGTGGGTCGCTTATGTGAGCAGCGTCCCGCAAATTTACCCGCTTAGATCTCTTTTCCGTAATTTTCCCTCTTAGTAGATTTTCTTGCGAATAAATATACATTTTTAGTGGTTCATTAGGTAAACGTCTTATAATTTACGTGCAAAAAGTAATGGTATGATATATCAGAAACATGCGTATACTTAAGTGAAGTGAGATCAAAGTTCAGTATTATGATATTATCTGCCTTGTTTGTTGACTTCAACGACTAAAGAATAGAGATCTAAATGGTCTTAAATGGTCAGTTCTAAAATCTATTTATAATAACATAGACTAGTTTTAAATACTTAAAATATGATTTGTTTTTATTATTAATGATAATTATTAAAAGCAGTCTAACTTGGCTGGTTTTTATATCATAATATTGAACTTGTCTTTCACTTCACATTTATGTTTTGATGGGAATCGCAGTTTGAGAAACATAGATCAAATTGCCACTGTTTAAAATCGTATCTACCACATTCTACTATTACTATTTATAACTTTCAAGATAAGTTAATAAATCGTTATTTGATCAATACAAATCCAAGTAAGTATGTAGTATTTATGATCACAGTAAAGTCTAATCATATTTGTGAAAAATATTTTAAGACAGTTTTAGAAAAATACTAAGGTTAAACGATTTTTATGTTATGGTAGCACCTTTGTTTACATTTTCTACACCTCGTCGTGGAACGGACTATAGTTATAAACACTTAAAATATGATTTGTTTTTATAATTTATGATGATTATTAAAAGCAGTCTGACTTGGCTGGTTTTAATATCATAATATTGAACTTGTCTTTCACTTCACATTTATGTTTTGATGGGATTCGCAGTTTGAGAAACATAGATCAAATTGCCACTATTTAAAACCGTATCTACCACATTATACTATTACTATTTCTAACTTTCAAGATAAGTTAATAAATCATTATTTGATCAATACAAATCCAAGTATGTTGTATTTAAGATCACAGTAAAGTCGTATCATATTTGTGAAAAATATTTTAAGACAGTTTTAGAAAAATACTAAGGTTAAACGATTTTTATGTTATGGTAGCACCTTTGTTTACATTTTCTACACCTCTCCGTGGAACGGACTATAGTAATTTAATATGTATTTTTACTACGATTAGACACAATAAATTTGTTAACAATTGAATTACGCCGCTGAACACAGTATTTGAATGTAATTATAGTTATAATACAAAACACATAACAAAACTAAAGATCAGAAAGCATTGATTGAAATTTAACCATTGCAGATTGACAGGTGACGCTTCTGTAGTATATAAAAAGTAGAATACTAACACGGTTAAAAAAACAAGCAGTACTAAACCATCGTACTGCTTGTTTTTTTAAAGCGAATCTGTAGCCGTAGTCGAATCCAATCTCGAATACAGCATTGTTCACCTGCTAAATCCACGATGAGTCTAATTTCGTAGTAACTCATCGTCCCCTATTTGTAGCTAGTAAGCACTAACTTCGAAATCTAGCTAGCACTAGCAACAACGAGGTTTACCAACACAGTTCCCGTTATTTTACCGCATAATCCATACTAATATTATAAATGCGAAAGTAACTCTGTCTGTCTGTCTGTCTGTCTGTCTGTCTGTCTGTCTGTCCGTCTTTACCGCCTAAACCAACCAACAGATTTTGATGAAATTTTATACATAGATAGAATAGATCCCGAGAAAGGACATAGGCTACTTTTTGTTCCGAAAAAAGGGTTGAAAGGGTTAAAATAAGGGATGAAAGTTTATATAGAAAACTTCGTCATTGTTGAAGGACTATGAAACTTTACGTCTAGATATTTAACACGAAACCATAAAATGTATGTTTTAGCAGTTTTGTAGTTTCGAACTGTACCTACGGGGGTGGAATTGGGGGTGAAAGTCTGTAAGTTCAATATTTTTGAAGATAAAACCATGAAACTTTGTATCTAGACACTTGAAATGGAGTCGATAAACGTTTGTTCCAGCAATTTTATAATTTCTAACTATACGGGGATACTTATATAACCGCTTCATACACTGGCCGCTTTTCGCGTTTTACAAATTTGGCGGGAAAACGGGTGTCAGGTTACATAAGTGCGGTGTTTATGTTTCGGCATATGAAGTGCCACCTTACTTTTACCCGTTTGAGCCATTTACTCTCAAGAACGTTTCAAGACGCTTCTAGCGGTATCATTTATTTATAAATTCAAGATGGCCGCCGCTACAAAATGGCGGATAACGTAGGTTTTATCAATCCCATCAACATGGGTATCAAATGAAAGGGCTCAACAAGCAGAATACAATATACTATAAAAAAATTAAATCCAAGATGGCGGCCGCTACAAAATGGCGGATAACGTAGGTTTTATCAATCCCATCAATATGGGTATCAAATGAAAGTGCTCAACCAGTAGAATACAACGTACTATATAAAATTAAAATCCAAGATGGCGGCCTCTACACAATGGCGGATAACTTAGGTTTTATCAATCCCATCAACATGGGTATCAAATGAAAGGGCTCAACAAGCAGAATACAACATACTATAAAAAATTGAAATCCAAGATGGTGGCCGCTACAAAATGGCGGATAACGTAGGTTTTATCAATCCCATCAATGTGGGTATCAAATGAAAGTGCTCAACCAGTAGAATACAACGTACTATATAAAATTAAAATCCAAGATGGCGGCCTCTACACAATGGCGGATAACTTAGGTTTTATCAATCCCATCAACATGGGTATCAAATAAAAGGGCTTGACAAGAAGAATACAGTGCACTATACAACCTCAATATTTAAGATGGGCGCAGCCACTAAATGGCGTATCAGACAGAATTTTTGATAGTCGACGAGATTTCCATGGTGTCTTATCAAATGTTATGCATGATGGACGCTCGATTAAGGCAAATTAAGAACTGCGAAAATGAGATTTTGGAGGAGTAAACGTATTACTTTTCGGTAATCTTTTACAACTGCCTCCTATAAAATGATCAGGAACACCTGTTTTCAATTCTAATACGAAATTATATATATGAAAGTAACTCTCTCTGTCCGTTACCGCCTAACGCCTAAGCCACTTAAAGAGTTTGTTACAATTTGGTGCACAGATAGACTAGACTTAGGAAAGGACAACGGCGACTTTTATCACAGAAAAGAGTTGAAAAGAGTGGAAATGAGGAGTAAAAGTGTGCATGGAAGGATCTTTGCGCTCTTTGTATGCTATTTTTAACCGACTTCAAAAAGGAGGAGGTTATCAATCCAGTTGTATTTCCAATTGTGAATCAATTTAGATGGTTATTTTTTTGGTTGGTAGATTATAGTTCAGAGGTGGTCATATAAATTTTATCGAAATCAGTGGGGCGGTTTTTGAAATATGAGCAACAAACTAAAATTTGCGTTCATGTAATCAGACGATATATCTACTAATATCTACTAATAGACTCTAATAAAATTTGGTGGACCGTCCCAATATGATTTTAAATTAAAGTCTGTTTTTGATTAATTTTTTGAGAACATAGTTTTATTTTGTAATTTGCCGTGTAAATTGTACATTTATTAATAAATATAAAACTTTGACTTAGACCGATTTTGATTAGGAAACGTGAATTTGTATGGTAGTAGACATACGAGTAGGTACTGCCTCAATTACTTTAATAAATATGTGGCGCGGACGAAGTCGCGGGTAAAAGCTAGTTATAATATAAATTAGCCTATGTGCTTTTTGGTCAAAGTTTCTTACAAATTTCAGCCTGATCGGTTTGCACGTTCCGATGTCATTGAGCAATAAACATACTAGCTTTCGCATAAATAGTAGGATAATGATCACAGTCATGTTTGTGTTCCAAGCTAATTTTTGGCAACGGCTAATTCTTTTTTTTTGTGACGTGATGTTTAAAAAATGACAATGTTGAATTATTCAAACAGTCGAAAAGCCGTGGTGACCTGCAAGTTCAAACGTGCGATTGATAATCGGGAGGTCGAGATCGTAGGTTCGGTTCCCGCCTCCACCTCTGAATATTTTTCCAAGTGCAGATGTGTTGTCGTCATCATTGGCTGACGAGGTTTTGTGAGGATTGTGAGGAAAGCGACACGTTTCTAGAATCTTTTGAGTTTTTGCGTCATCCCCCAACCCGCCTTGGGCAGCGTGGTGGATTATAGTTTCAACTTTCTCCTTATGAGAGAAAGCGCCGAGGCCCAGCAGTGGGAACATTTATTGGGCTGCTTCTGCGGAAGGTATCATACAGAGGCTTTATACTCGTTCTACAAACGCCAGGTATGATTTTAGCTCCCGAGCAAAAATTAAAATATGTGCATGAAAACTGCTGTCTTTAACACAGTACTCGCATCCGGGGTACATTTCTATATACATACATAGTTCTACAATTCTGAGAATGTAGAGGTAGAAACGCTCTAGTTGATCAACCAATTTGAGTGATCTCATTAAAATTGGGTGAAAATGACAAATTAGATCTTACGTTTTTATTTTAACATCTATTATAAAATCAACTGCTGAAATATTGTTATTCTAAGTTAACTTTTTTTAGTTAAAATATTCTTACATATTTTCATTAATAAGCTGATTCAAAATCCTCTCAAATTATTCTCTTAATTGAAAGTCATCATCAACACCCCACTAAATGTTCCCACTGCTGGAACTCGGGCCTTCTCTCGCAAGGAGAGAGTTAAGACCATAATCCACCACGCTGGCCCAGTTCGGGTTGGTGGATGATTCGGAGTGAATTTACGTAATTCATTTTTTTTGTACAGGAGGGACCGCTAGCCGCCTCGGCTTTGCCCATGCTAACATAATATATAGCCTATCTATAGCACTCAGGAATTACGTACAAATCAAATTCACGTACCTACATGTGAAAGAATTTTTGAAATCAGGATTGATTTTGAACGCGCTAATCTGCGCTAATTCAAACAACAATCTCTTCAGCTTTATTATATTATTATTATAGATATATAACATTTGTCATTTTGTTTGGTAGGTATCAATAAAACACAATGAACGATGAAACAATTTATAGGTATAAATACATTTTTATTATCACTTATTTAGGTCATTTCTGCATATATCTACTTATAAGGTTCTGTTCTGGTTATCTGGCTTGATATACATATTTTACTAGCTTTTCCCCAGCTTGGGAATCCCGCTACTGTGATGGCACCTTGGGGCGAGCATTCGACGAGTGCAGATATTATATAGGTACTAAAATTAAACCAACCTTGTATTAGTTTGTACTCACAGAAATCAAAATGATAGTATCTTATTATGTAGATTGTGTTTGTACTTGTATTATTCGACATTTTAAATTGAATACGCTTATTGAATAAGTTGCCGAATGAAAACTTATAAAATAACACGCTGTATTCTACATAACTATAACGAATTAAAAAAATGTCAGCTTTAGCTCGCATAAGTCTTAATACTTGGAATGTGTCAGCAAGATTCACATTTGGTTTTGGGCATCATCGTTACAAATAAAGTTAATTTTGTCTTAGCTCACATGAATAAAGACAGTTAACAAAATATTTACTGAAATTTACCATGGTCCCCGCTATATTATAGGAACGTATCTAAATATGCATAGAAAAGCGAAAAAGGAAATCGAAAAATTAATGACAGTGTAAGCGAAAGTAGGCGGACACAGGACAATATATTATTGTCTAGCTGGTTGATAAATGATAACGAACTTCATTGTCTATCTGCTTCTTTATTTCGATACTTACCTTGCAGTGAAATAACTGGATAAGGGAGGACTTACCTACCTTTTGTTGGCTTACGCAGGTTATATGTGAATACGAATTAATGTTTGAACTCTTTTAGTTTTAGGCTTAAAGTAATTTAAATAAAAAAAACTAACTTGTAAACATAATTACAACATGTATATTTTGTTCATCGCCATGCTATTTATTGTAGTTTTACGATAATAATAAGCACATTTTTTAAAACTATTATAGCTTAACACTTGACCGCATTCTCGCCTGATGTTAAGCGACGATGCGGTCTAGGTTGGAGCGTGTTTACGTAGAAAAAACCGATTCACTCTCGATTTAAAGACTCCAAGATTGTAACCATCGGGGAATACCCAATCAGGCAACGCATGCCACAGCCTAGACTTTCTCACAAATGTTGCGTCAAATCTCTTTGTTCGAGTCTTTGGAACGCCGACCATGAAACGATGTCGCCTTTTCGAGCTATGAGCAGTCAGATAGAAAAAATGTATACAAAACCGTCGTAATCCCTTATAATGACGACTATAATTAAATATAAACAGTTGGCGTTGATAATTATCGTAATTATAACCAGTTATGTAGTGGTAGCACTCTTTGCAGAGTCTGCCTGGGGAAGCACCACATCTTTGCCTGTTATTTTTCCGCCATGTAATAATGCACAGACTTCACCATAATCTAGTTTGAATGAAAATGTTTCCAGAGAAATTACAGGGTATAGAGATAAATTAATCATCTCAAATTTCTGGGTGACGATCTCAGTGCAGCGCTGTGTCATGATTTGATCTCTTCATGTTCCTAGCATCATCTTCAAACCTTCATAGCTGCTTTACAACGGTGCTGTCATAGGCAGTCGTGTTACATACCTTCAGGCACATATCCTCTCCCTCCTCCCATCACTCTAAACTATAAAAACAGTGTCGTTTGGAGCGAATTAGTTGTTTCATGTATTTACGTATTTGCGGGGTCTAAAGACCTTTTTCTTTATAGAGTTAACATGAGCTGTAGCTAAATTAGTTAATAGCTGTAGCTAATTAGAGTATATAATAGAGTAACAGTCTAGTGCGAAAAAGACTTCAGTCTTGAACATCGCCGCAAAATTGCTAGCTTATCGGTTTTTTATCGGATACACTTCGGAGTGTGTGCAACTAATCTGCATGATCTTATACCACCTTGCCCTTTTTTCTATAGTACTTTTCGTAACTCGAAGAAGCGGACCTTTGAATGGTGGATAACCCAAAGACACGGACAAAGAGGTTTGACTCTACGTTTGTGATAGGAACGTCTAGGCTGTGGAATGAGTTGCCTGAGTGGGGTTTTCCCGATAGTTATAATCTTGGTGTCTTCAATTCGAGAGTGAATCGGTTTCTTCTAGGTAAACACGCTCCATCGTAGACCGCATCGTCGCTTAACATCAGGCGAGATGGCAGTCAAGTGTAAACCTATAAAAGTTAAAAAAAAATAGTAGCTACGATGTATTTTGCTTCTCATGACAAAATATGGGCATATTTGTATGAATTAGTTTTTCAAAAACAATGAATGTTGATTTACAAATATAGGTGTTTCCTGAAAAGTTCAACACAGGTCACTTGAAGTCGGATTCTTTATAGGTAAGCGTGGTACGTTAGTCTATTTCATTTACATCGTTGTTATTCACTGTGATCTAACGCTGACCTATTTTGACAAAGAAAAAGAATCCTATCGTTACAACATCCAACAAACTTACATAAATCATGTAGATTATAGAGTAATGACGGAATAGATTCAGTATGGAAGAAACTACATTTAATTCGCAATATACGCAACTGAATGCGTTCCACGAAGCATAGTTAGTTTAGTTATCAAAATCGGTTTAGAAATTCCAAATTGTATTTGTCGCTGTAAAACTATAAATATCGTCAAATTATAATTTAAAATTTTACGTCAAATTTTAAAACATACCTAACCTACGTAGGATTATAATCTCACACGTAGATTATAATCTGATGGTGTCTACAATTCTACGGTGACACAAACATTGGAAATGCTTAAACCAATCTTTACTTGCAATAACATTAATAAAGAAGTAGATATAGATAAAACTCACCTAGTTGTAAAGTTCAACCGATTTATTTGAAAGTAATTTTGAGAGTAGCATCTGGCGTGCGGTATGAGAGATGCTGCTGATCAATAACCCACTGCGAGCATCCGGGAAATATGTCAGTCTCTCAATCCGAACTGCAAGTTACTGGCGAAAACTCTCATAATACCGCTCACTTTTACAGACAAAACTTGTCGCAAAAGAGAAATTTAAAGTTGCTTTAGGTCGTCTTTGTGACTTGCAATTGGATTTGAATTGTTATATTATGACTTTGTAGTTTCAAGCAACTTTTTTAAGAAGACGCGGATCTTTCTTTTTGAGAAAGAGTTCAACACTTTTGAGAAACAAAGGAATTAGGTTTACTCAATTTAAGCATATTGTTTTTCAAACAAATAAATGTAGTTTGTCTTACTTTGCCCATTCATACTTCTAGCTTAAACTAAATAGCTAAGTTTGTTTTAATAAATTTTAACCGTCAGAATACGTTGATACCTGATATATTTTGTAATTTTTTAAGTCTTTCGATGACCCAATTCTAATGACAAAAAAACTACATTACGCTTCGACCGTCAAGAAACATTTCTTAAATTAAACGAAACCAGAGGAAGCGGGTAGTAAATAAACACAAATGCTCGGATTCCCAAATAGTCAATTTATCCGTCAAATAGAATTAAACGGCAGGCTCGTATCTTCCCCGTACAAACCTCTATTAGTTCAAGTGGGCTCCAGCTTATCAAATTATCTCTCGACATTCCTTCCGGCCCTAATGGGTACCTACGTTACATGCCGTGGAGCACAGTGGCATAACTAACGAGTATTATATACTCTTGACGCGTGTATTTTCTGACTCCTAAATTACGAGTTCCTTCTGACGTCTTTATAAATATAGTGATCGCCTCTCCGAAACACCCACGTTTCTGTTCTAATACTCATATTATGAAGCTGAAGAGGTTTTATGTTTTATCGCGCTAATCTCAGAAGCCACTGGACCGATTTAAAAATATATATATGTACGTAATCTCCGAGTACTATAATCAGTTCATTATGTACAACGGGCGAAGGCGGGACAGACCCCTAGTACAATATATTCTAGATGCGCTTTTCAAAGTAAACCGCGGGATTTTTTTATATATAGATTGACAAGACGAGCAGGATATGTATATAAATGTCTTATGGTAAGCAACACGTAACAGCACAGTGGCACTCAGCTTTTGCAACATGAAGAGTACTTCGGAGTACTCCTCCGGTTCCGGAAAAACCTGTCGGGTTATAGTCAATAGGTCACCATCTTTAATGATGTCGAGACTGACATACTCGCCGTATTTCTGCACGTCTGCCAGTGCGTAATGCGTTTCCCCACAAAGAGGTATTTAACTAACTACGAGTACTTATTTAATTTAATTTGAACTAATTCAACCGTTACAGAGGTGCTTTATAATATACACACACTAATAACCACACAAACTTTCGTGTGTTCAAACTACTTAGTGTGCTTGGACTACTTACGTTTACTGCTATTAAAGGCAACCAAAATGAAACACATGCTTAACAAAATTATGCTAGCAAATATAGTGGTAAAACGTCGCCCAAAAAAATCGCAATTCTTGAAAAAGTTACAGATTTGAATTAAATATGGAATTCTGTTTTAAATTAAGTTAAAATATATGAATGCGTCGTGTAGTCAAAACTAAAGTGGCATTATTTAAGCCTTAATTTTGCTTAGAAACACTTGAGTTTGAGCTCTGTTTCAAGAAAGCGGCGTAATAATAGTTTCCAAGATGGCAACAAGCACACATATGAAAATTTATAGTCCTCTCTATTAATTAAAGGTCGCAGCGTGGAGCAAGTTACATAAACAATTAAGTGCCATTCTACAAACAGCAGTGGCTCGGTCGTACAGCAAGTATCACTTATTTCCGGACGTTATTACACTCAACTGCTTGATTGCGGAACTTTATTTCGTTTTAATTGTTCCTTTTTGTTATCTTGATTGGTTTGTTTAATTGGGAGAACAAAGGTTATACGGTGAGTTTTAACTGTTGATGGTATATCGGTTGTAGATATACCGATTTCATCAAATTCTTTTTGTGTTTTGGATAGCAGTCGATGATTACAACTTCATTTTAAAGATTTCATGATTGTTTCATATTTGTTGTTCCAAAGATTCGAACGCAGCAGCACAGATCAGAAAATAGTTACTTCGTAACAGATGCATCACTGCCATACAAAAGCGCTAATACCTACACGATAATAACCTAAACTTTCGTAAACTACTTACCTACTGTTACTTGCAAGCAAAAATACACCTTTGCACAAGCACGCAAAGTTGAGAATACCGTGCGGCCCGTGTGGCTTGTCGTCTGCTTACGTCACTGACCAAACGTGCTAAGGTTGTACGAAATATGATAAGATGATAAAAAAACTAAGTTAAGTAGAATGAAAATGAAACAAAATGTTTATTATCTCAATAACGAAAACCAAATCACAAGAAAAGCTACAAAAACTAGCGTCTACCGCCTTAAAGTTATTAAAAACAGTTTCACGCGCTCCCGGATGTTAAATACAAAGCGACAATATATACAAAGAATACATATATGTGACAATAAATAGGTACAAAGAATGAATACTTAACATGTTTTGCTAGTGTGAACTAGATCCCACACTATGGTGACCTGTTTTATGGGATCCAGGCTAATTTTATGCAAGTAAAAAACGACTAAAAAACTAGATATTTTTATTTTATTTTCAAACAATTAAATTTTCTCCGAAAAAACAAACTTTCAGATACTTACTCGAATTCTAGAATTTTATAATTTTGCCTAAGTGTATCATCACGTCATACAGATATAATAGATATATTAAATATATTATTATGTACCTATATATATACTTATGCTTTATATACCATTGCAATTTTTCCAACATACTGTATTGCTATTGCAGCCATCCACAATACAATAACGCCGCGACATTATTTATGCGCGCACTCGGCGTTCGTACGCACGTCAGCTCGGGCAAGCGGCCGGCGCCCCTGTGATTTTAGTACACCCGGGTGGACCCGAACGAGTAGGTTAATATCGCGCGCCGTATAGCGAGTGGTGAGGGTGTGGCAGCAGTTCGACTCTAATTTTGTCTTCGAATTGAGAGCGAATTGGTTTCTTCTAGGTACTTAAGTATGTTCTATCGTAAACTGCTCGTAACACGAAAATAATGCTCGTAGCTCGAAAAAGTGACTTCGTTTTATGGTTGATGTTCCAAAGACACGAACGAAGAGATTTGACTCTACTTTTGTGATAAGAACGTCTAGGCTGTGGAATACGTTGCCTGAGTGGGGTTTCCCCGATGGTTACAATCTTTGTGTCTTCAAATCGAGAATGGATCGGTTCCTTCTAGGCAAACACGCTTCATCGTAGACCGTGTCGCGTCGTCGCTAAACATTAGGCAAGATGACGGTCAAGTGAAAACCTATTAAACATAAAAAAACTGCATTGTTGTATCAGGTGAGATGGCGGTAAAGCGTAAACCGCATAAACCCGTAAACGTAGTTAAAAAAAACATCAAAACAATAATGTCCAAATTTCGTTTCATCGACAATTCATTTAATTTATTATTTTGTTTTGAAACTGTTATTTTTGATCGTTCCATTAGAAAATAAAATGAATGTTTCCTACAATGCGCATATTAATAGCGCAAACAATTAAGTACAAAGTTGGCCGATTGATTTATTGTATTCCAGTATATACATCTATGTATAATTCAGATTATATGCAGATTAGGTTATTGTAATAGCTGTAAAATAACAGTGATTCTCTACCTACTACCTACAATAAAAATAAAATTGAGATTTAAAGAGATAGTGAGAACGTACCTATAACTTAGCATTTTAGTGTAATATTAAACAGCACAAATGTTGTACATATACATATAACTAATGATATTCAGTTAATACGTGTGTTGGTGATGACAACTCACAAGATTTCAGCCATCCAAAAAACGCCTCGCTCTTCTCTCTTTCTCGTTCGTCTCGCTCTACGCCACTGCTCCGACGCCGTTCCGAAGCTACACCGCTATCCTGCCACTCGACATTCGCATGTCAGTGACGTGAAATCATAAGATTTTTCCCTTTTAAAAAGTACTCGAGTACTCTACACGGCTAAATAACTTTTCACTTAAAACATCTAAGAGAGGCCATCAGTAAGCAGCTGGATATACCAATATTACGTTAGAGCCACAGCTTTATAGATAAATACCTAGTCATAAAAAATACTGAAAAACGTTAATAAAAGTCCCGTTTTTCTACGTTAACCATCTATCCCTGTTCTTCACTGGTTGCGATAAATTTTCATATTGCAAGAGAACGCAATATCATGAGGCTGGGTAAGTACGTTATATATCATGTTTGCGGCACGCACCGCCACTTGTTAATACAGTTATTAAGTACTATTGGGGCGCGCTGCGGTGCTTTTCGTAAAATGTGAAAAAGTTTGAAAAACCAGTTACACACATTCACCTCGTATAATGTAACCTGTTTATTTACTGTGTATTCAAAATTTGAATAAATAATATATATTTGCTTCAAAAATTTAAAAACCAATTTAAAATGAAATTCAGATTTCAACAGAATCTATCACTATTATCATCTAAAAACAAAACAGCAAATTTTGGTTTTTTGTTTAAATTATACCTAATACACAGCCACACTAATTTCGATAAAATTTATATGGGGCCATCGTTGAATCAAAAAAAAATTTTTTTTATTAAAACCGACTCACAATTGGCGGCGCTATCGCGTTACATACTCGTACATGCAAAAAAAAACATACAGCTGAATTAATAACCCCCTCTTTTTTTGAAGTCGGTTAAAAATCAGCTGAATACTTACGTGTCGTCCGATTTGCATCAGTTAACTTCGCATTCCAACCAGCGTCGGCTTTTTTACAGAGTATTTGCGGTGGGTGCTGTGGTGGGTGTTGTGGTGGATGCGGCGGTTGCTGTTGTCCTTGCATCACCATCTACACGCACTGCACGAAGATTTACTAGTCGCAGATCGTCACTTCGGCCGCGTTGGTGCCGCCATGACACCCGCGATGGCCGTGCAGTAGCAGGCTAACTCTGTGAAGTGTATTTATTCTGTGCGTGCCGTTGTGTGCTTTAATAAAATGTTGAGATAAGCGTATACCTGAGAAAGTACCACACCATTAACAGTTATTCTACGGCTGCAAAGCGCGAATCTTACTGCTCTCCGGTTTAAAGGGCAATGTTTCTTAAGAAATTACTCGGTAAATTTAATACGCGTTTTTCTTAGACCTAGTCTGTTAATCATTCTGGATTAATTCTGAGTTATATAGATTCTGTCCAAGAAGAGTTTCTATACTTTTTAAGTTTGTTTTAATGTGTGAAGAACTAGTGGTCTGGTCTGGTTTCGCCTGTGGTACATGAATAACATGTAGTCACGTGCATATCCAACGGTGAAAGAATTTTTGAAGTAGAACCCATGGTTTCTAAGATTACCGCGTTCAGAAAAAAAAACTTCTTCAGTTTTATAAAATTAGTATAGATAGATACAGTGGTATAATTATAGCTCAGCTTAGCAATTGAAAGAAGCATGTTTGAATTCTCCATTCTCAACTCCATTAATTTCATAGAATAAAATATTTCATTCACCGTGTTGGCTAACTTTTGTCTTACTTTTATTGTACGCTCTAGAAAATTAATTAAAAGATCCATCCCTGTTAAAGACAAGGCAAAGTTTTCACATTGTTGTCGCAAAATAACTAGCAGACCTCTATCTCTTGGTACCGCTTCATTCAAATTAGATACATAAATACCGGTATCTCGACGCGGGTTCCGTCGCTTCCAAGCCCTTACTATGAACTTTTATTAAAATGATTTCCCAGATTTAAATAAAACTAGTATTACCCGTACTACGTTCTTATGTTTTGATTTTTTTCCGTTCTAAAGAGTTCTATAGGTACGTCGATTAAATTTTTTCACGACACCAGTCATAAATAAAATAAATATAATTTAAAAACTCAAAAAGCCCGACTGCATAAAAAAGTGAATCAAACTACGTACCTACATACCGTACGCGTAGAATACACGTAGAATACAAATTTTCCAGAGACAAAAGTCGACAAGACTCACCGTCATGGTGAATGAAATAGAATTTGAAAATCGCAACAGAAATTCTTGGTACAGGCACCATAAAACCCCGTATCACATTGTAACCACACAAGTTCCTGACACCACTGGACTCGCACAACTTATTCAATAACTTCGCAGTGTTCACTCGGTGAAATTGCATTTCCCAGGAGTATGACATAGCTACACCTACAATGTGTCGTCATATATGCATATTTTCTTCCAGCCGATTTACTCAGCACATTTTCTAGTTTCTACTGTAGTATTGCAATGTTTGAGATCCAAAATCGCAGTTACACTCATTTGATTTTTGACGTCATTAAATTTGAAAAAAAAACGAATAATTTCATTTTCAAAGATCCTTTCCGAGCGTTTGCTCAACGTGACGTGTGACCGAAATGCTCGCGTATAATTCGATATTAAGCATTGCCATTCAACGCGGTAATGCCGCCAACATGATGGAAATGTATCTAAATGGTAGTGGACTCGATCATACATCTTACTACTCTATCTACTAATGATCATCTGTATACTTTCATAGCTCTGTTATAGCTGTAGCCTCTATGGATAATTCGGATGTGCATAATGTTAGTAGTGTATTTTATTCCTTATTGCAATTTAGTTTCGTTAATAAAGAGTCTCTCCCTTTCACAAATTTGGGTGAAATTGTATGTATAACATACACCAAAATGAGGAACTCATAAAGCAAATATTGTTCGATGTTTGAAAAACCAATAGAAACTATCTTAAGCGAGAACAATTTCTCGTCACTGATCACACAATGTTTTAAGACCACCAATATAAACGACCGACTTCTGACGACTTGATTTACCAGACGTCGCGTCGTCCGGTCATACTGAATTCTTATCAGATTAGTTTAGTACATATTTGAGCAGCGCCCCGCGGTTTCCCGCCTCGCATCCGCATAGTTCATGGTACCGTTATTTTACCGGGATAAAAATTTGTCGAATTATTACTCCATGCTAATATTGATATATATGCTCATCATTCAGATCCAGTCGGTAATTTTTGTATGATAGAGTATCCATCTATCCTCACGAACTTTCTCATTATAATTACTAGTATTTTAAAGTCTTAAAGTTTGTAAACTCATTACTCCCACTCAGCAAGAGATCTCGTTCCTTTGGGAGCAGCATTGGAGTTTATGAGCCTAATTAATCGCTCATAGGATTCAATTAGCCACACTTGTGAACATGCTTGTGTACCGGAACCGATCCGATTTACTTTGAGTGATACTACAGGCCCTCATAACTGAATAAGTACGAGTGTATTAACCCTCAGTGCATCCTTAGCATTTGCGTGGTTTAGGAGGAATTATAGAATTCTAGACCACCAGATATCTAAGTGCTTGTTTTATTCTTTTCAGTTTTTACAGTATGTAAGTTCGTAGTTTGGTTCACTTTTTATGCAGCCGGGTTTTTCAAGTTTTAAAAAATTTTTTTTATTAATCTGTTTGTGTTTCAATATGCTAAGAAAATCTTATCAAAAAAGAAAAAAATAAGAGTCCAAAATAAAAGTTCCAAATGCGTTTTTTTTCTTCAGCGTTTGTTCCAGCTAGGGATGATGTCCCTACTCACTGTTTGTCACCAACAGTAATACTTCATACTTATAAGAGTGTTCCATTTTATGTGTATTATCGATGTTTGTAATTGATAACACAAACAGCTCACGAAATTTTCCCACTGCTGGGACTCGGGCCTTCTCTCGCAAGGAGACAGTCAAGACCATAATCTACAACGCTGCCCCAGTGCGGTTTGGTGAAGAGTGCTGGTATCTGATAAGACAATTGTCAATACTATTACTAATGCAAAAGATTATACACAAAGTTGCGTGGAGCCGATTCCTATTTCTGAGGGACCGGTGAAGATGAACTTCATGCAATAAACGATATATTCTCAAGAATACATTTTTATGATTTGGGACATTAGCAAACATGCAAATCGTCGAACCAGATTAAAGACTCGATTTTAGCCTGGAAGAAAAGAAGAAGGTGGTAGTGCCCAAGTTCCAGTCGTGGGAGCACGGACTGCTTAAGTTAAATGTGATACATTGAGTACAAAACCCAGACTGTATTTTTCTTAGTCTTTCGCGCGACTTTGCGAATGTCACCAGTCTGTTTGTAATGATGATAAATCGTAATTAACTCTCGGTGTGTCATTTAGGTCGCGCGTGAGTCAGACGCGAATTACGGGGCTTAGGCAAGAATATCATGCGATTATTACATTACTTAGTTTGTTTCCATGAGATTGAAATTACCATTTATTTATATTATTTTGAAATATCTTAATTTTAATGTTTAATGTAATGTTATCCTCAAAATACAAGTTCTAAAGGGTCTATCAAAATTGCTATTAAAATCAACCAGTTTATTTTCTTTTACGACAGTGCGAATTCACGATTTAATATCTTTTATCACGATTTAAATAAAATCCATATCAAAAATCTGTATATTTTTTTATTAAAACAAAACTGTCATCACTACTCTTTAGATAATGCAATTAAAGCAAGGTGTACACGGACATAATAACCGACTTTCTCTGGCGTTAATACCTTACCACTAATGTAAGTAATGTTGGCTATAAATGTCCAAAAAGAGACAATATTAACCGTAGAGTTTACGAACGTGACCAATGCTCAAATTAAATATTACACCAAATGGGCAAGCAGCCAAAATGAAACTGAAATGTTATTCTGTTGTGAATACAGTAACAGAATCAGATCGGGAGTCAGTAATACAGGCGCTAGATAATGTTGCCCTCGGGGATGTGACGTACTGCCTGATAAGACACTGCTCGGGACCTCGGATTTGTCTCTCGCTTCACCCGTCGTAATATCACTGCCACGTTAAGCCTCTGTTTTATTGGCTAGGTAATTGTGATTTAAATAGGGATGACAATCTGATGGATAAACTGTTTGTTTTGGATTTAGCGCTTTTTTTAGGAAGCAAGATTTACGTAAGTTGGGAGCACAATTCCATACAGCATTCGGCTTCCCATACTGGATTGAGTCAATAAAATATTGTATGCACCAAAATGTCCGATATACGGTCCAAGAAAAACAATAAAAAACCATTAAACCTAGAATTGACGGGGTTGTCGCTGAAAACGGTTTCTTCCGGATCATCTTTGGGCATGCTATTGGAAAAATGCTAATTGTTAATAAAACAATGAAGATTACCTGAAGATTTTCTACTAATATCAGTAATACCTACCTACGGGTTAAAGTATAATTTATCTTTGTTTAGATTTTATGTTAGAAGTATGCGAATATACATATGTACTCGTAGCTTAGATAAAGAATTTGGTACGTAGTTAGTAACATTTTTAAACGGGCAATCAACTTTCAATTGAGCGCATCTTGCACTACGGATGTTACAAGTTTCACGTTTTGTTATGAGCAACCTAACTCTATATAACAATAAAACGAGTGTAAAGTGACTATAAAGGCCACGTACGTCAATATACATTAATAATAATAATAACTAAGGAACGAACACCAAAAATCAAATTAAAGTGATGAAATGATATCACAGGCGAAGTTACGGTTACATTGTCGAATGGAAGCCATAAGATAAGAAAAAGTTGAAGTTGAAGAACCAACTCAAAATACAAACATAAATATAATTATTAATAACTAACAGCTGTTACACATCATACGATATTTATAGCTAGTTTACTTTCGTAAAAATAGTAACAATATCTATTTTAGCGAAAACGGTATTGGACTGTTTTCGCTGAATTTTCGCATGTTAATTAATGTATGAATTAGAGCAATAGATTCGCCAACATTAAAACAAGCGATAACAATACCACCCGTTAAAGCTACGTAACTTTACGGCTATGTTTTGTTTCCTGTCCGGAAATAAATATTTGCCCCGTACAAGTTAATGCGCTTTTTTCATTAGAACAAGGCGGGTAAGTATCGGTGTCTGTTTCCCCGATCGGGATAATACGCGGGCTCGTCGCGGCGGCATGAATCACACAGCTCCTCAGGCGACTCTTTGTATTCAGTTTGGCGGATGACGATAACCTTAATGTAAGCGCCGACACGGCTGGTGGTCCGAAGAAGGATCGCTTTTGTCGTGGTCCCTTCCGCGCGCCCCATTCTTTTCTCTTTATACCGTTTCTCACTTGAGTAATTCGAGGACAATAAACATTTATTGTGCTCGTTTATTTGACAGACGATGAAGAAATATCGAATGAGTGAGTTCGTTATATTTCGCCCGCGGCTCGCGGTTGTTTAACGAGCGTTTGTTGTACAAAGGCTGTGACGTTTTAGGGTCGGAGGAGGTTTTCTACAAAATGTAAAGGGATAAGAAAATGATCCGGTCACCTTTAAAACTCGAACGTGAATTTGCGAAATGTCTGAAAAGGCGGGTAGCTCTCCGGGGACGTCCCCGACGCGCGACATCCGTATTCGTTTTTGTGCGTCCGTTTTCTCGCTTAGAATGGATTTTATGATTTATCTTCTCAGTAATTGACTTTTCCAGCTTAAAATATACACAAATAGAATGACGGTTTATTTATTTAAAAAAATAAAGTCTCCAAATACTCTAATATCTAATTATGGAAGACTAGAACTTTTATTATCATTGAAAACTACCCTTTACAATTTATTCAACTGATTACAAACCACATCCATGCTTAGACCATTACGTGGAACACTCGATACACATTCCGACGGCGCGACGCTAATCATCTAACAAGTCACATAAGGGCACAACAGAAAGCTCGCGCCTGCATTTGTATTCAGTTTGGCAGACTACGATAACTTTAATCCGGGTAAAGTGTCACCTTGAGTGGCTTACAGTGAAAGCGCCTTTGTCTGGGAGTAGGGTACTCTGACCTTCTTATTTTTTCCGTCAGGTTTTCCTCCATTGTCACGAGGTAATGTAAAATCCTGGCACTTAAAAGGCGAGCTTTTCGTCGGATTGCCACGAACTAGTCGGAGCTAGACTATTGCTAACGCTGGGAACGCTTGATGGATTGTGATCGAAAGCCTCATTGATCATATAACACGTACTTGGTCATTTACCGTTGAGATACATCATTTGGACAGAAAATTGGAAATATTATTTACCCTCCTAAAGGCAACAGAGATTGAAACGAGGATTTTCACCACGTAGTGTCATCTCGCTTAACAAGATAAAATTATTTCACAACAAAAAATAGGAAATAGTGAGGTGTGCAATCTGTGTAAGACGTGATTTATATTATCAATGTCAAATAGTTCACTTGCTTAACATACATCTAATGAAGTGTTAATTAGGACAATCTTTAATAAAACACCAGCTTCTTATTAAATTGTGCTTAATTTCGGTGACAAAGTTTCAACAAAAGGTGAGGAAATGATACGGTTCCTTTGTAAAAGTTGTAATGTACGTGACAAATCTTCTAGTTTCGAGTTCGGATTGAAAACTGCGATAGAGCCGGCCGTCTACGTGCTCTGAATCCTTTATTTGGTTCCCATTTAGAAATAGGTGCACAGACTTTATAGGCATTATATTAGAAATGTTGCTAAAGTAATGTGGCCTTGTAAGATTGCGGTCACGTTCGGTACACTTCATCTTGCGTAGTTGCCATCGTGCAGTTAGACTAACCGTGAAGGCGGTTGTCTGAATTAATGCAATTACATCAACTCAACCAACTCGATGAAAGCTATTGTGCTGAACGCAATCAGAATGATAATCGAATCGATTTGCTCTCCAAGTAATAGTCAAAGTTTTAATCGTTTTATAAAATATGGAGATTGAAATTATTATTCAATCAATGAATAATAATAGTAATAATAGAGTAATAATAATAATAATAATAGAGTGAATGGGCCTCTTGGTCAATAAAGAAAACAGAACTCTCACTACTAACCTAAAGCCAACTAGATTATAATGTTAACAACAGACTGAAGAAATCCTTCAAAAATAAAAACCAGGTTATATATACCAACACTCGAGTTGGGATTAAACAAATTTTAAAGATTAAATACGCTTTTGTCAAAATGAAAAAACTAAAATAAAGTCACATAATGAGTTTCAGAACAGCTGGTCTAGCCGGGATAACAGCGACGGCCGATCCGGAGCTCCAGTTTTGAATCCCCCACGCACCACTCTCTTTGCGAAGTCATATGCATAATGCCGCTAACTTATAAACGGTGAAGGAGAATCCTGAGGAAACGGAATGTTCCTAAAATCTTTGGAGGTTGTGTGATATCCACCAATCCGCTGGCCCAGACCGGTGTGATGGATTATGACCTTGACTGTCGCCTTGCGAGACAAAGCTCCGCTTACCAACATTGAGAACATGGAGTGGGCTGCTTATGGTGATGACGATAAATTAAATTACAATTACAGTTTAAATTGTATAGAGAGAGCACGATTTTCTGAAGCACAAAAACAAAAGTAAATATTCAATGTTTGGAATACCAAAGTAGAAAAGCCATTTTTGTATTGTCTAAATAAAAATAAGTAGTTTGTAATATACTGAGTAATTAATTATTCTCACTGAACACTGAATTACGTGTGATTTCAAGATCTTGCTCCTTCTGTCTTTGTGGATGTACTTTCGGTATTTTT
Source organism: Ectropis grisescens (assembly GCA_017562165.1). Classification (NCBI taxonomy): domain Eukaryota; kingdom Metazoa; phylum Arthropoda; class Insecta; order Lepidoptera; family Geometridae; genus Ectropis; species Ectropis grisescens. The sequence continues at coordinate 14,045,975 of CM029772.1, read as the reverse complement.
ATCCACTTAAACGGTATTAGCGAACAAGTTAGCGTACAAATGAAAGATTTTTACTCCACTGATGCAAGGACCGCCAAACACAGAAAACCTTTGAAAAAATGTAAGCTGATTTACCGTGGCCAGCTAGGGGCCTCTTGTGCTCACTCGACCGTCAAATAAAGGCCACCAGACAAATGCCCGCAAATTGACTCGACGTTTTTCACAGTATTCCATATTTTTACACTGAACGTCAGCGTTCAGAGCACACCTCGACAGTAATTACGTTTGATGGCCGCATTTAAACTAATTCACCTTCTACGGTCGAGATCCTAGCAAACGAAGCTGAGTTTTTATTGTTCTTTGTGCTGTCATAAGAGCAGTCCTTTTATTTACTACGAAACTCTACCAAAGCTTTAAGTAAGTTCCGTGGTAAGGTTCTCGGAAACCGTTAATTTATGCTTCCTCATTCAACTTGTCGAGATAAAAGCTAAAAGGAACAATGGATAAAATAAAAAAGAAAGATCGAAGGGGACATGAATTGAAATCGAATATCGAAGGGTCCTCATAAAAAGAGTTGATTACGGATTGGCGAAGTATCTACTAAGTCAGTACAGCGACCAAATAAAGCTAAGATTACAAGTTAACCTCATGTTAGTCGAAAACCCCAATGATAAAGCATCTCAGGAAAATTGAGCCCGAAGAGGGTACACTAATCCCTCTTTAGCAAAAACGCTCCGTTCCAAAAAGTGATGGGCGGCTCACAAGGGATGGATCTTCATTACCCAACCGTGTTGTCAGTTAAGCCAAAGGGTCTCAGGATTACTTACTACTTAATAAAACTTAAAATATATAATGTAATGACGACAATGGACGTATGAATATGACAAATTAAAAAAATGTTTTTTTTATAAAAGAAAAGAAAAATGTTTATTTTTTGCTTTCTTTTCCTACGCGGTATGTATGATTGCGTTATAATTAGCGGGATGTTGTAAAACTGTCAGAAATCTGAAATAAAAATATATCCGTAACCGTGTCCGTTTCAAAAGTTTCGGATAGTTTCGAATAAGGGCGTAATTCGAATAAGTCTAGATAATTTGCATGAAACTTAAAACTGAGTAGATTAAAAATAAATAAATATTGGTGGACAATTCACACACAACACCATCTAACCCCAAACTAAGCAAAGCTTGTACTATGGCGGCCAAATAGCTGATACAATACTTAAACAGTTTTAAATACATACTTATAATACATTAACATTTTACAATAATTACTTACCTACATCATATAGTGACTATAATAGCAAATGAGAACCTATAGACTATGTCCAGCAGTAGACTAATAAAATAGGCTGATGACGATGATGATGATGATCCTAGACTAGATAAAAACCAAATTGCATAGTATTTGTGTTTAGGTTTTACTTCAATCCTAAATCCGTAAAATAAAATAATAATTACATATCCGTAACTGTATCCGAAACTAAATATAATTTTATAACCGATATCCGTATCCAGATCCGATATATAATATCCCTAGTTATAATCATAACTCATCTCGATAAAAATGAGAATAATACAAATGTAGCAAAATTTGGCACAGCACACCCACAGCAAAATTTGGCTAAGAACTTAAATATCGTAATCATCAATAATATTATGAATTTTAACTTTCATATTTAGTAAAAAGTTCAAAGTTCATGTTTAAAATGTCTAATATAAGAAATTTTAAAATCCAATTAGCATTTTCTTTCAGTGGGAAGTTAATCAGGATTAAGTCCTTTAAAATATTTTCAATAATATCTAACATTTTATAGGATTTAATCTTAAGCTAGTGAAACGGAAAAGCCTAAATAATTAAAACATTGTATGGACAAATTAAGGTAAGAAAATCAAACAAATTTTGATATTTTTTTCTATTTTCCTTCATCTAATAACATAGTTGTAGTTGTTATTAGATATTCATAGTCATCGGTTTCTTCTAGGTAAACACGCTCCATCGTGGACCGCATCGTTGCTTAACATCAGGCGAGATGGCGGTCAAGTGTGAGCCTATAAAAGGTAAAAAAACCCCAGACCTTGGAAAAGTTTCCCGTTATCATCTCAATTATATTTTGGTCATTAACTTTAAGTTGCTTTAGCGACAAGAGAACTTATAATTCAAAGCAACTGTGATACAGCGCATAAAGAGTTCATATTTTATAGGTCAAAGAAAATAAAATGAACGTAGGTGAGAATTTACGTTTACGGTTCTCTTCAATAACGAGAGCATATCATTTTTCCATACAATGGCGCTATAAAAAGATTCACGGCAGTGCCTTTTTCGTATTTACCTTTGAAAATTTATGTTCCCACTGGGTTCAAGTCCGCGACCGCGGTTATACAATGGGCAATCGTATTATCATATCATTATAGGCGAGCGAAACATCCAATACCTGTAAAGGCCATTTTTGTAATGTGGACAGTTTGACCCAGATTTCTATCTGAAAAGTTGGGAATTCAATCTAAAAAAGTAGATGAAACTCTTTTAACAAATAAGTGCCTCAGGGTTGTACGAATAATTTCGTTTTAAATCAAAAAAATTTTGAAAACTTCTGTTTAAAAAAAAACTCGAATAACACAAATAAATAAATAAATATTGATGAACAATTCACACACAACTCTATCTTACCCCAAACTAAGCAAACCGTGTACTACTATGGCGGCCAGATAGCTGATATAATGCTTATGTAGTTATACATACTTGTTATACAAATATTTGGATTCATCACACAAATATTTGTATTGGGTGGGAATTGAACCCACGACCCTCGACTTCGCAGGCAGAGTTTCTACCCACTAAGCGAGGCCAGACATTCGTAAATTCAGTAACACAATTTGTAGCCAATTAGGTAGCAAAATTAGAATTACAGTTTGTATAAAACTATCTCAGTGGTCAGACAGAAATCATTGAAATTCACCGGATGAGTACGGTTTAGCAGATCACGTAGATTCAGTTAAAAGTTCTAGATCTTCTTCTAGTAAGTGCGCTCTAACGTGGACTGAGTCGCTTAACATCAAGTGCAAACCTATCGTTAAGAAAAATAAAGTATATCTTTCTAGAAATTATTAATTACGTATGAGTGACAATATACCTGTTAAGCTATTTAAATTTAGAACTTGTAGCAGTTGCGTTGTTAAACAGATGAAAAACAACTAGAAATAAACGTTATACCTACATCTTACATTCTAAAAATATCTAATACGTGATTGTCTAGATAAAAGCATCACCTATATGAACTGTAAGAATTGGTAACATTAATTTTCTTTCCAAGTAAAAAGCTTTTCGCATAGTAGTATTTCAAAAACCTATTACAAGTAATTTTACTTCTATGCCCCAGCTTCCAATATTTTTTCATGTCACCACTGAGAGCTGACTTAAATCAAAGTTAAATGAATAGGTTGTATGTAGGTTAGTGCCAAATAATTTGTTCCAATAACATTGAATAGACTAAGAGGCACCTCTATGTGTCCTCAATGTTTGAATCAAATGTGTAAAATAAAAGAAATTGCTTATTTAGGTTTTATATTGAGAATAGGCTCTTAGAGAGTGCCGAATTAAGTGCTTCAACCGAAGAAGCCTATAACCTCGAATTTCATAGCTTTGTATTTATTGGATTAAAAAGGTTTTTGGAAACATTATTAATACAGCACATAAATGAAGATTGCGTTACAGAACTGATGAAGTAAAATGAGATAGACATTTGACAAAAGTCTCATAGGTTTAAAAATCTTCTGTCATACAGACATATTAGAATCAATTCTGTCAAAATCGGCGAGGAAAAGAGCTATGGCAGAACTTAGATCTCTGGGTGACGAGCGCAGTGCAGTGCTAAGTAATTACTTAATGAATAAGTAATTACTTATTAATTAATTAATTAATTTGGACTCTTCATGTTCCGATAACTGCGTGTCACTGTGCTGTCATGTGGCAGGCATGTTGCTTACCATCAGGACATGTCATGCTCGTCTCGTAAAATTAATAAAATAAAATTAAATGTAAAAAAAAAAAAAAAAAAAAAAGGAAAATGTGTAGTATTATGCACGATTTTACGTGATTTACGTTTTTTACATTCTTTCGAGAAATATCGAAAGTTTTCACTTTCTGAACTGATCCTCAAATATGTTTCTTTTAGCTGAGCCTAGTTTTTGTCTAGTTTACTTTTAAGTACAAAGTAGGTACCAGGAACGTAGACATGATAAAGAGGTAATACGAAGATTTGTTGAAAAGTATTACTAAATACTTTTCAACAAATCTTCGTAGAAAGAAACTAGGTTCGGTTCAAAGGGAGTATGAGTTCACCCGACTGATCAAAACTGAGTGATGTGTCAAACGCAGATTGCTTTGAAAGGAGTTGGGCAGCCTCAATATCCGTTACCATACGAAATGCGATTATGTAGCATGTTTGGATCCCTGCAGAACGTAGATACCGACACAATGTTTTTATGAAATGTCGTTTTGTTATCGGATGTTATTGTCAGTCAGTATCTACTCTTATGCTCAAACCATAAAACATTATGTGGTATTATATTCAATCGTTGAGAAAATAATGAAATAGAATATTTTGCTCTATAGAAAACAAAGACACTATACTTGTTAAATAAAAAATCACAATGTAAAGTAGATAAATTACGTAGAAAAATTACGAATAGTCATAATATTGAAAAACGGATATCATCATTGATCTAATCCATTACTTGATTAGAATAACCTGATCCAGCAAAAAGTTTGTCAAATACTAAATGCAAAAGAAAATAAGTTATTGCAAAATAAAATAATAGTTTTGGAAGCACAACGTAACATATGTATACGTTTAAATAACTTCTTCTTTCCCAAAATAACTCTTATATCTACTTTACATTGTAATTTTTTTTAACTTTGTGCACTGGTCATACATTATTTAACTCTCCGTATATCTTAACGTATTCACGAACTTCTGTAAAATATTTTGTTCTAGCTGTAGTTACATAAATATTTTCGCAAGTAAGCTTGCAGCAACTTTTGAATAAATAATAACGGTTGGATCGAACCAATACAATATCCGAGAAAATTTGTTTTAGACAAACAAACGTAATATATTTATATTTTTTTTGGGACTGGGTATTTTATACATGATCTCTACTTTAATTCGATAAATTATGACGTTTGAAGGTAAAGGCTGTTAACGTAACGTAAAGGTAAACAGTTCATTGTTATTATAATTAAATAACTCCAAAAAAAGTGATCAGCGTTAAATACTTCAATCAAAGCGTGTATGCTCGACGGTACAACTATCTAGCCGCTGACTACAACTTAGCCTTTAAGCAAGAGTATACATGCGAGGTAGTCTAGTTTTATTTAAATTTGTAACGCTATGTAAATTCAAGCTTGAAGATTTCCGCACACGAGCATGTTTCGCACGGAATATCCTGTATGGGATTTCATGTGGTCTTACAACATTATACTATGTGGGAAGTATTATACAATGTAACCTGAATTGAAGACTACAGCTGTGCTTAGGACTATATTTTTCTCGTAATATGAGCCCAGGGTCTATCATCTACCTATGAATAAACTGCATTTCATTTTAGTAATGGAAATGCACTTTTTGTTAGGTAATAGGAATTGTACAATTTCTATCACCTATGGAACCTGATTTTTAAAAACAAAATTACACATTGATAATTAATTGCATGGTTCACGAAAACGAAGCTGTTAGGAACTGATAGTTCAGAACACGGTTAGCACTTTAATAAACTAGAGCTAACATTTGATTTATAGTATACCAGCAGTACCCGCGCTTTTTTCCGCCTAGTTCCTGATCCTGTTATTTTTTTGGGATAAAAATTAGCCAATGTGTTATTCCAGGCGTTCCTTTTCTCACTCTTGGTTTACACATTCTTAGGTTTCTGTATAATTTTTTGACATATTCAGAAAACGTAACTTAATCCATACATTTCCTCGACATTTAATTAATTATGTATCAAGGCGTCTAAACGGCTGTCAATGTTGTCGCATCACAACAGAATGAAAGAAGCCTCGCATTTTCAATAGGAAAAATTCGCGCTCCCCAAAGTCATTGTCAGCCATTCTCATGCCTTGTTCGTCGTGTAATTGTATAAGGCGATTGCTATCGCCAGTCGCGAGGAAAAGAATTTAATAACAGAAGATATAACGCGTGCTGAATGCGCCCGTCTCAGTGTGAGGTGCTCACACGAGCTCCGGCGTTTGTTCCAATGAAAACATTTACAACGAGGTTACATTGTTTCGCTTACACATTGTTCCGGCTAAAGCTACCAAAGTTGAGAAACCTTTTGTGCTCTATCGTAATGCAGTTGGAATAGACAAACAATTTAGTGGACTACCTAAAATTTTGATTCAACTTTTATGCACCAACTATTCTGTGCTCATCTATATTAATTTAGTGAAGTAGGTTTTAACCACCGTCGCAAATACGACACGGTTTTTTATAAGTTTGATGTAGAGGCGTGTATGTATATATTTGTGAGATCACAGCTACCGAATCGATGAATTTGTTTTTTTTTGTTTGAGTGGTAATTCAGTCGAATGTATTTTTAGCCATGTTCCATCAAATCGTTTGAGGTATTTCATCAGATCTTTGGCTTGGAGCTGAGGTGGGGAACCTTGGGCACATAATGCGTATTTGGAAATATGTGTAAAATTAAATTTTTAGTAAGAGCGAGTTCATGTGTATACTTGTTCCAAGTCTAATTTACCAAACTAAATTTACGTATTTTTGTCGCTATTTTCTTCAGAAACGATATGAAGGTTATTTTACTGGTATAGATTATTTGACATTAATCTTTAGTAACAATTAAGAAAGCTGTAAGAAACTTCATAAGTTAAAAATATTTAAATATCTCTAAATAGTTTTCAGGAGCTCCTGATTACTACTTTTGAGGAACACTTGCGTTTACTAATATTAACATATAAATACTTATATTCTGTGGCAATGAGCAATGTATAGGTACATTATTTTCGTATATTCTAAAGCATGGAATTCAAATAGTTGTCGTTTACGTGATAATGTTGATGAGTATTCAGAAAAAAACGTATTTTATCGGCTCAAATAGTGCGTATTTAAATAAAATTCCAATATTTTGGACGGTTATTGCACATCGCTTTGACAGAGGGTAAAATTCATTGTTCGTAACTCGACACCACGGTTCGCTCACACCATCTGAATACTCCGTGTCCTTTAAAATATTCCCGATTTTATTTCTGCTTCTAAAAATGTGTAAGTTTGTTTTACTATTTATATGATTACATTTGATGGTATCTATGATGGAGTGTACTTACATAAAATACACTGAATTACTCGCGTTCTTTTAACAAACCTACAACAGCCACCAGTACTGTATTTCTCTGGTTTTCTCAGTACGTTTTTTTAACTAGATTACCAAATACGAAACGTAACCAGCAAAAAGCGACATGGTTTCATGGTTGACATTCAAGAGATTCGAAATCCAGAGACTCCGCTTTTGTGATCAGAACGTCTAGGCTGTGGAATGTATTGTGGGTTGTGTGTAGTGTGTAGTAGGTTTTTTTCTCTAATAGGTACATTCACGTCGACGGTGTAACGGCTTATTTTAAGTAAGCACGCTTCATCGCATATTGTTGTGTAAGCCTAGGTAAGCCCATAACAGTTAGAAAAGTATCGTTATGAACCACTTTTACCAAGAATAATAAATTATGAAAAAAAAACTGTCAAACATAGCAAAGCTATTTGTTCCCACTATTGATCGTAATCTTTTACTAGGAGAGAGTGAAGTCCTATTCCAACGCCTTGGGTGCGGGTTGGTGGTGATATACACATATCCTCGAATAATGCCTATATACACACTGTTTTCCTTGCGATGTGTTCGTTCACCGTCAAAGCCAGTGGCAATGATATACCTCGTCGTATACTTGTACTTGAATTTGGAAAATATTAATTATTTTCCATGTTCTGAGCTGAATATATGTAGAGGTGCAGGTGAGATTCGAACCTACGCCGTTATGGTTGTGTAATTGGAGTTTCTAGCCCCTAAGTCACCACAGGTTTCACGAGATCTTCACCTTTTTTTATTTTATATATATATTTATTAGACCACCATAACAATACTGTCTAATTACATTTTGTCAAATTTAAAGGTCTATTGAACTCGAAGTCCCTAGTGGAAACTTTAGAACCTTGGAATTACTATCTGTACCCTAAAATTGGTCAATTTAAAATAGGAAATTTGGTCGTACCAACTCGGAAACCTTATTGGGTCATGGACAACAACTTGGCTAAAGATCATCACATAATCAAATGTATAGTTTACGATTTTATAAAGGACTTACAGACAAAAATTCATTTTTATACCTATAGAAGCTGAGTATTCTATAACTAAGAGTATGCGTGATTAGCAGCCTGATTCATTCATGTAAATCATTACTTCATTGCGTCTTAGACCCAGTTTTCCTATTCGTGGCCTCCAATTCAGAAAGTCTACATCAAGGGTAGTTTCTTTCACGCTTCCCAAAACCATAATGTTACTCATGTTAAGTGCTTGTTATATTTCGTAAGCGCCTTTATGTTGGGACCAATGGTTTTCAACGCCTTTAAATGCTCCATAAATCGTGTATGATATTACAGTTTCTGTCATGCACCCGAAATTCTCATGTTGTACTTATACAGATTTATTTGTTACTGAAGTGTTTGTTGCTAGGAAATGTTATTCTATTCGAGGATGGTGTTTTACGTATTTTTAATCTGTAATTTTACGATGTTATAACTTATAAATCTACATTCTGAAATTTTATTGTGAAATGAAATGAATTTTTAATTGTACATTTAAAAAACATATTTTGTGAAAACTTAATTTTTAAAAGGTTAGTAATGATGTGTATGAGTGAAAAAGTGACTTCACTTTTGGGAACTCTGTTTCCCACACTAGGTAATTACCTGTATCGTGGGATGCAGTGCCGTCCATTATGAAGTTGGTGTTTTAGTGTTGAAGTGTTTCCACATCGCGAGTCGGGACCTTCTCTTGCAAGGAGAGAGTCAAGGCTATATAATCCACCACGCTGATCTAGTACCGGTTGACGGATGTCGCATAACTTCGAAAGATTCTTAGTACATGCGGTTTCTTTTAGATGTTTTGCTATAAATGTTTTTCTTATTCTGTCAATTTTTAAAATTTTATAAACTAACCAATTCTTTTTTTCCAATTCATCCAGCTATTTTTAACGTTTGCGTAAATGAGAATTTGTTCACAGAAAATGTATTGCTTATTCTATGAGCAAAAAAGAGTAATAAATTTTATAAGTTGTTCTAGCAGGCTCGGGAATGGGCAATTCCTAAATGGTTCTATATGGTTCGGGAACGTCAAGCGGTGGGTCAACTGGAACGGGCCATAAATCTGTTACAGAGGCGGTGTTGAGGCGATAACTGCTACCACTGAGTACTAAGTCACTGAGTGACAGCAATTGATCTGTTATTTTTTTGTGTTGTTTTAAAAACAAGAAAAAAAATTGGTACTGCCGATAGAAGTCAAAACTTATATCTCAGAATTTGGAAACTACGCGGGTTAAACCAGAGGGCGTGGATCGAGGGAAATGCTGACGCATTTTTAGATAGCCAATGGGAAACGCTAACGCATTTCTAGACGGCCAATGGCCACGGTCCCGAGTTCACCTGAAAATTTCTTACCATTCCCGAGCGTGATGCTAGAATTCAATTCACAGCCCACAAAATCTGTTTGTGGTGCGCCATAAGAAGCTTTCACTTCAAAAAATAACCGCTGTGACCACTGAGTAAGTCACTGACTACAATTGCTTTGCTAGTGTTTTTAGTAATAATGAAATGTTGTGGAATGATAAGAAAGAACTAACAGCAAGGCGATAACTGCGATCATTCTAGTAAGTAAGTAAGCCGCTGAGCGACTACAATTGTTCCGTTATTGTTTTAGTAATGATAACAATGTGCTTTATACTATGCATTAATAACAACAAAGGTACTAACCGCAACCCATCAAGTTCACCAGTTTTCTATCAGTATTCAATAAAAAAACGGTACTATACATTTCCAATGTCAAAAACTCAAACAAAACGATAAAAAAACATAATAAAATCTTACTTCGTTCCCGCTATTTCAATGTGTTTAGCTACATCAACGCGGAAACCGCAAAAATGCGGAATCAGATTTTTCAATCGTTTTTGCACCCAATTTTATGAAATAAATTTTCACTGTGCACGACCCACAACGAATCGCGTCGCAATTGTGTGAATGTTATTTCCTTTGAACAAGCAGATAAATAATATTTCTTGTTTCTGAAAAGTATGTGTTTAAATTATTTGTTTATTTTGCAATTCTTAGGTATTTTTTATTAAAATAAACTGCGACATCATAATTATTGCTGGTGCAAATAACAGGAGTAATATGGTTTTACATATTATACTTACACTCGTATTCATAAATAGTTAACTATTCAAACTATTCTAGCTATTTTTTCATTGAAATTGCTTTAAATTATCGTTTATTATCTTATAACAATAGCGTACGTAATAGTTGAACCAGTTTCTATTACGAAAACTGTATTATATAACTATAGTTAAAAATTGTAAGCCAAACCTTACAGAGAAATGTAATAACAACTTATTATATACTACTACTACTAATACTATTTCTACTCAAAACCGTAAATTATGCATGTAAAACTCATAATAAATCGAAATTAGCTAACTTTTACAAATGTAAAAGTGTGATTTATGTGAAAATAATTCTTTATAATGTAGTTGTACGGAATCAGCAAGACAAGTGATTTATGGTAAGCAAAACGCCAGTCTTTAACTATACAGTGCCTGGAAACATTGCCCTTCAAAATTGAACATAGCAATGTTTGCACGAATCTGATCCACGGTGGCAACTAAACTGAATAACTGGTAAAAGTTAGATAATTTCCCAGACGTTTCCTGAAAAATCCTTCGGTAGTTCGATGTAAAAGAAAATTAAAAACTAAGCTCTGAAACTCAATGCATTTGCGAACGTTCACAAAAAATTGACCAACTTAATAGTAAATTGTCTGAGCAAGTGATTCAAGAGATTTGAGACGATTCCCCCATTCACAGTCCCTTGTTCCTTATATTCATTCTACTCGGGATGAATGAAACTGTAGCCCTGATTGAACGACATAGACAAAAGACTTGCATTATCCAGTAAGTGGCGCGATCCGGCCTATTCGAATCTCTTTATATCGTGAGACTATCAGACCCGATTTTTCACGAACCTTGTCTGGTTTGTGTAAAACAGTCACGTATTTTTTAGTGTCAGTGGCTTCGTGTGGGCTCGCCCTTAACAATATCATAACCAGACCCGAAGTAGTGGGCTGAGGACGTCACACTGGATTATTGAATTTCTCTAGCAAAAGGGTTCAGTGACTGCAAACGTTCCGGACATATCTCATATTGCACACGCTTTACGCTGCTCAAAACTTAGAATTCATATAATATAGAATCCAATGAAGAATATTTAGAGGGTTACATTTTAATTTAGTTCATTTTATTTATTTTACCTATTTAAGAAGCCAAATTCCATATTAAGTTTTGGGACAAACAGTAAAGAATAAACAAGTGCTATTAATATAACACGTTTGAAAGTTTCGATGTTTATTGCTCAATGATATAGGAACTGAACAAACTACAAACTAACGTCAAACTAATTTTGACGTCTGGTAGCCTTGAAAAGCTACTTTTCGTGTCTTAGCTCTTATAGTAGTCCAGTGGTGATATCATACGATTCCATAATTATAAAGCCGTATCCATCTGCAGACCATCTCTAGACCATCTGCACCTCCAGATATTTTTCTTTTGTAGATATACCTACCTACATATCTACCTATCAACAGCTTTAACGCTGACGGAAAACATCAACAGAAGCATGCAGAAGTAAGCATGTCTTACGAGGACATGTATTGTGTCATCCGATTGGCCTTTGGCCAGCGTGGTGGGTTTTTATTTTCTCTTCTTTTGGAGATCGCAAGTCCAGCGTGAACATAAAATTGGCTAACTATCCTTTATGCTACTTTTTACCCGAAAAAAGGCTAAGTTCCTGTAGAAATGGTTCTAGTCAACGTTATACGTGAACGAATTCGTAGGCTGACTAGTATTCATACAGGATGATAAATTAGTTAACTCTCTTTTTCTTTATTATCTTATAGAAAAAACAATAAATGATCGGAAAGTAGTACCGCAAAATGGAACGTTTTGTTTTAAACTAACCCTCTGTAAATAGCATGAACGCAATTTCGACTAATTGTAAAAGTTAAAAGTTTTTAATGCCACGACTGCAAGTGCCATTCCATAAAATCGATTTTAAATTAGTGCGAACGGTTAAACCATGGATATCGTTAAACGAATTTCGAGAAAATCGTAACAAACTACAGCGAGATGGCTGGCGAGTGTGGATGGCGCGAATTTTCCGCAAGTTTGTGTTGTTCTAACGGCGGTAATTGATTTTAATTCCACTAGCAGTACGTTAAAATGCAACGGAGCGTTAATGAAAAATAATTTTCCATCTAAAGTTGCAAGTTTCCGGCTAAGTAGAGCAGACTGAGTGCTGACTCGAGCACGGCTATGCGCGCAGAAATTTGTTATGATTTATTCTACGCAAAGGAAATTGCACAAATAGTTTAAAATGGTAATAAATGTACGTATTTCAATGTATTAATCTTCAAAACTGCTTGTTAGTGGACTTCTTTCATGTTTATACAATCAGTGAGAACTTTTCTTTTCACAAACTTATAGCTTGACTGGTTCGTTACTTATTTTAATGCGAAGATGCTGAAATGAAAAAAAAAACTGATCTTTTGATATTTTAACTCAGTAAAATAAACATTTCTTTTTCTACAAAAACCGAATAAGTCGTTGATGTAAAAATCTAACGAATCACTAGATTGTCTCAATGTCTAGACTAAGTAAAAAACGTTCATATCTCGATTTCGAGTTTTTTTGAATTTAGAAAAGAAGTTGCCATTACGGCCGATGCTTACTCCACGGCAATAGATTGATGAGTCGGCCTGACATCGTCATTAGGTCTAGTCCTGCGCCGACGTTTTTCCTGTCGAACTGAGACCCCCTGGCCCGAACTCACCCTAGATAATTGGACCGAATGTTTTCGTCCGCCAGTCTAATGACTGGCAGTTTTGTTTACCGACGGGACTCCGGCTTTTATTGAGCCGTTTGCGTTTAGCCCCCGAACAATTGGTGACTGGTTTTGTACTTTTAAAACTTTTTTCTGGACAGAACGAGAGTTACAAAATATTTTGATGTTCCCCTGTCTCGCGACAAACAAAGCCTTTCTGATTGAAGTAGCACAATGAAACGAGCTTTCGTCTTCGGGTTTTTTTAGTATTAATGAGATATCTTTATCTCTTTATCGTGTTTCGACTAATTCCCCCTGAAGTGATTGTTGTAATAAATTGCCGAGCGATTTAAACAAACTGACTAAAATTGAAGAACGATGATAATGTCATTTATTTTATAACTTTTATCATGTTTATTATTTACAGTTAGTATAAATACTTGCGCCTTTTCCGCAAAAACTCTAGAAAATAACAATGAACCAAAAACCAAAAACAACAAACCTAAGGAACTTTGTTTTTTTTGTTGAGATGAATGAGTTACCTATGTGTTATGTCCACGATATGTCATATACATGTATTTGATTTGATTTAATATCGAAATTTTAGTTTGATCTCTTCAATGGCTAAGACGTGATTGAACAATAAACATTAAAATATTTCAAAATTCACATAAAAAACATTACTAAGATATTAGGATATAGGTATTACACATTTTCGTCTATTTTGGGTCATTACAAATTACGCCACATACGTAAAACATATCACACGTATGTACTTCTCACTAAAACTCCATTTTGGAGATTTTTGCCATCACAATGCATTAACAGACCCTCCGTCCATAATTGTGTAAAATCTACTTTATGGGAGTGGGTGGTAGAAGTAAAGTAGAAAAATACATAGTATTTGCTGAACTAAAATTAAAGAATTATCCTAATTAAGTTATCGAATCGAGAGTGAATCGATTTCTTCTAGGTAAGCGAGCTTCATCGTAAGCCGCATCGTCACTTAACATCAGGCGAGTTGGCGGTCGAGTGTGAACCTAATCAAGTTTTAAAAAATTGGACGATATAAAGATGCCAGGCTTATTATAAAATTTTGTCAAATTTAAGCATATCAGTAATATGCTAAATATCAGCAAATTTCACATTTTTATTTGGTCTATTTCAATCCAATTCAATTAACAGACCTTTAAAAAGTCCCTAGTTTAAAACAAATGAACAGTGATAGGTATACCCTAGATGACAACTTTCTGTTCAAATTGACAGATTCACTCTTTATAATCTTTGATTTTTTAAAGTTATTCGTTTATACTTGACCGCCATATTGCCTGGTTTTAAGTGACGCTGAGTCTCCAATTCTTTTTAATAACTAGCACCACACCGTGGTTCCCGTTGTTTTCCCGCAATAAAAAATATCTATTTAGTATTCCGGACTATATGTAACTGTGTTTCAAATTTCAACCTGCTTCGTTCAGACCTTCCGACGTGATTGACCAACAAACATCCACACTTTGACATTTACAATATCAAGTAGTGTGCTTAACGACAGCAACCATATATAATTTATATTAAACATATTTTTTTCTAGCTAAAATCACGGGGCTAAATGATGAAGTTCTTGTTTAGCTATGTTGTGGGTCGCAGCCATTGCGGGCTATCGATATTTTTCGCTGTCTATCGGCGGTACGGCGGCGGTCTATGGTATACGGCCGGCGGTAGATTGATCACCGCACGAACGACGTACTCATTCCGACCCACACTGCCGCACTGGATAACAGTTATTTAGTCACAGTAATATTTCAAAGACGAAATATTTTATAGTTTTTAAACGTTACACGCTACTCCACAAATTTCTGAACATTGTCCATAATAAATTCCTGGTCGGTTAATATAAAAATTGGTTTGATTTAATCGCCCAGGATTTGCAACTACTTTAACTCCTAATGAGGGGATAGTTCAAGAATGAATTACGTCAGTTGCTGTCCCTATAATTCGAATTTGATTATGCATTAGGTAATATACAATTTGATTATCAACATCCCGAATATCCGTGATCAACATCTAATAAACGAAAATGATTTAATTAAAGTTCATTTGATGATCATATTCAATATTATGAAAATCTGAATATTCATATCTTTAATATCATTGATATCATAATTGTTTTTAACAAGAGAAAGGTAGTCTCTCTTTAAAATATGCTAAAGGTATGTCTATCAAATATCACTTCATCTGCAGTCATTAAATACACGTAAATGAACATGCACAGCTTTACTAACATATTTATTTATGTTTTTTATGTTTATTAGAGGAATAATAAATAAACTATGATTTTAACGCAAGAATAATTTATGGATCTATTCAAAACTGAATTTCTGCCAATATTCTCGCCAATTTTAAGAAAAACAGACTGCGATATTGGAAAACGCAGTAAGATTGTATGTACACAACTTTATAGATAAACAAGTTTAGTACTAAAATATTTACAACCTTACATTGTAAATATTCGCTTTACAACTGGCGTCTATTGGTGCAAGGCACTGAGTAGTAGAGTTTATACATGTACCTACCAAGTTTTATTTCATCTAAAAGTAAAGATTTCAGTATGACATATCTAGTTGCCTCTGTTTCGTTATCTCCGGTTGTCTGGAAGAGGTCGCTCTTAGCAATCCATTCCAGCAGGTCTACTACGAAGTCCGATGAACGATATATCGGCTGAAGTTATGGACGTTTTACACCACGAAATTAAATCGGTCGGTTGATCTGATCGGGTGTTGCGTTCATCCCAACCGACACTGATTTGACAGTTGTTGTGACTCGGTGACTTCGGACTTCGTAGTAGACCTACAGGTCGCCATTTGTTTCACTAGTTTTAAGAATTTATCTTTTTATATATTTACTAGCTCTACCCTGCCACGCTTTGCTGTAGCACAATGTGATGCAAAAGTTAGATAAAAACAATCCTTGATGCGGATTATATATCATTCTATATAAAATTTCAGCTCGATCAACTTTTTGAGTTTTTGAAGCGTACACAAACCAACATAACATTTTTATATATAGAGATTTCAGTTTGTGTTATGAACAATAAAGTGTTTCTATCTATCTAGTTATGTGTTTAGTATCTTGTTATGTTATGGTCTGGTTAACTTGGCTGAAAGTTTTACACCGATTCTAAACGATGGTATGATTTCATTCTGAATTATTTAGTCTGAAATTTTACATGTATTTTTAACAACACTAGAATATTTATAAATACCATCAAAAGTGAGTTACAAATCAACGATCAACATACAATAATTCCGAATAAATTGTACTGGTTTATGGTTCAACTGATAATACGCTGTTTAGGTTTTTGCTTTATCTATTCAAATCAGTTAATGTTTCGATGCAGTACAAATTGAAATAGAACATGATTAAATACATTTTGAAGCATAGTTGGACACAACATAGTACCCCGTGATAGGAGAGGCACCCATGAGGCCTCTTACACCGCTGGCAGTGTTCTGTCGTAGATAGATAATGATGAGAATGAATGAATTATATGTATCATAAACATTTCAACAATAGATACCAACACCTAAATAGTTTAATATATCGATTTCCGTTCATATGATTTTTTACCAGAGTTCAGATTCTGTATCAATTAGTACACGCTTGTGACCCTACGGACGCTTTGAGGTTTTATATGTATTGGGAGGAGATATGCTTAGAGATTCATGGACGAAATTAGATCTCGCAAAAACTTTAGGTGAACTGATAACATACATTGGTTTAGGTTGTTTATATTTTTAGTTACTGTTTATTGACCTTCAAATTCCATATTTTGAACATATACAATATAATAATGATACAGCATCGAATTTAGAAAATTAAAGCAACGCTTTTTCAGTAAATAGTTATCTACAGAGACTTTTTGCTATACATAATTTGTAAAATAAACCTCTTACTGATGATAAAGCAATGTTTCCAGAAAAATTACGAGGTCAGTGCAGTACTAGGTAGTAATTTGGGCTCTTCAAGTTTAAATAACATGTGGTAATGTCCTGTTATGGGTTGATAAGTTGCTTAATATCAGGCGCATGTCATGCTCGTCCCGTCACAGTTTATTGTAAAAATAAATAACCTAAATATAAACTCTGACCTTTCGAATACGTTACAAATTATTAAGGTATTATTTACGTTTAAATTAAGAATACAATACCAAAAAATCTTTCCGTTCGGCAAGAATTCGAATTCAAATCATAGACTAACAATACACGTATTTTTTGAATTTCGAGATCGCAACATCTCTAAAAAGTTGCGATGAGAAAGTGGGAGACACAGCTTTGAGCTAATAAATTTGTTAATGTCCATGATAAAAAAAAAGTTACACTCTCTATTTTAAATCAGGGACGCTGTTTAGACCCAAATTAAATTAATTAAAAGCTTAGTTAGAAAGCTTTAAACCCTGGATAGAGTTAGGAACGTTGACGACCGCTCCGATCGGGCGCGGGCCAGCTTTACGATCACACGGCACGTGGTTCAGTACCTCTCACAGCGATTACCACTGCAAGTATAAATTACCATGAAAGTGCTAGTAGATAAATGCGCTGTGTGATATGACTTTCCATAATGCCCGAGCTACACGAGACTAGTTTTTCAAGCTAGGATAGCAAACTAGTGTTAGCAAAGTAACAAACCAGTACTTTTAGCTTCGTGTAGACAGTGGTACGCAATACTAGTTTTGTCTACACGAAGCTAAAAGTACTAACTTGCTAGCTTACTAGCACTAGCTTGGTATCCTAGCTTGACAGACTAGCACAAAAACGGTTAAGCCCGATTTCATAACATTAAAGTCTGTACTTATTACTTAACATTAATTCATAACATCGTAACAGGTTGTAGGCACGGTAGGACTCTTGGCAGAGTTCGCCTGGGGAAGTACCATACCACGCCTTTGCCAATTATTTTACCGACAAGCAGTAATGGGCAAACATTGCTATGTTCCGGTTTGAACGGCGATGTTTCTAGTGAAATTACAGGGTATAGAGATAAAACATTTTATATTTCTGGGGGACGATCGCAGTGCAGTGCTAGCTCGTATGTAGACTCTCCGTGTTCCTATAGCTGCGTGAATCTGTGCTATTATGCGCAGGCATGTTGCTTATCATCCTGCATGTCCTACATGTCTCGTCACTTTAAACTGTAAAAAATATTAATTTTCTTGAATTGCTATTTGGTTCTAGCGTAGTGACTAGAAAGCCCGATATCACTGTCTTAAGATTGACAATCCGTATTATACCTGCACCTTGGAGTATTTTCCAAGTGCGAGTTTGTTTGTTTGAACTGGCTTTAAAGGTGAAGGAAAACATTGTGAAGAAAGAGACGTGGTAAAGGAAAAATAAATCTTTAGAGACCATATGTCATACACCTATCTGCTCTTAGCCAGCGTTCTGGATCATGATCCTGACTTTCCTCTTGTGAGAGAAGGCGAAGTACTTTCACAAGATGAGAGTCGAGGAATTATAATATGCTGACGTTCTTACGATTACGCTACGCTATCAGCAAAACGTAGCTAACATAAATGGTTTAACGTTATGAAACAGGGTTTAACTGTTTTTTATCATATTTCATTCATATGTAGGAACATAAAATAATCTGCTTAAACTCTTTGGTAATTTTTACATGTTAAGAAGACTGATTAATTTTTACATGAGGTAATAAAAACTGTTTCTAGAAGTTTTTATTTAACTTGAAATATATGTACTATATGTATGGGTTATTGTGGATTCCTAATTTTTAATTAAAGTTTCACAATTAACACTTCTATTTATTAGTATAACCACTGACATTTCAATCATTTTAAACCAACCATCAACTGAATTTAGCTAACATCTTTAGCAATTATTACCTACAAATTCTACTGATATTAGTCTAATGTCATTGACACTAAACTTAACAATAGTAGTAATGACACTTGATACTTGTACTTACACACACGTGTATCTACAATTCTACAAGTACGAGTATTATTACACGTTACAAGCTTTTAATACTAACTTAGACGTAACTAACTTATAATGTTAAATAATTAAGCGCTAACGTAACATAAACGAAAATTAAAGAGAGACTTTTCGTTCTCGTATTTCCAAGCCGACTTTAACAATTACCTTAATGAAGCCGTGTCGGTACATATTTTTCCAAACCTACCTGTTCTCCAATGCGACAGACGTCGAGATTTTAAAAGCATAATAAAACGAAGTCTCAACAGACGGTATGAAATCCGACGGTACCGTGTGCCACGCAAGATGATAATAGAAGAGTTTTACATTTTCAGTTCTAATGATTGACGTTGCTATCTCACTGTAAGTGAATTCAGAACTAATGTTGAACTTTTGTACTGTATAACGTCAGTGAAATAATTTCCTGTCTTGGTGGGTTTAGCGTTTCTTTGTTTTTATCCTCGACGCTGCCATTCATCTGGATTTTAAGATTATTTTTGATGTTTATTGTTTGGTTTGTAAATTGCGGGTGACAAAGCGGCTCAATCCCGTTTCGTAAGCAAGACAAGGCGAATAAAGTCGGTTTAGTTTCCTAGAGAATGGATTTCTCACAAAATATACAAACAACACCATGCGACGCCATAAATCCGTGGCTAATTATAGATATTGCAAGCAGTATTTTTTAAACAGTTAACACGCATAACGAAAATGTTATAAGTTTAATATACTATACACTGAGAATTAATCGATCAATTAAAATTAAAAACGAATGAAACGATTTTTTAAAATTGCCTTTGGATCCTATGACTGCAATTATTTTGAAATGTAATGACCCTCAATATATACCGCATTAGCACTTAAACGAGCAATTGATAATGTTGTTTAAATTATATGAGGAGTTCATTGGTAATTACTCTCTTATTCGAAAAATCTTTCAAAGTCTTGAATATCACAAAGTTGTAAGATTACGCGAGTTGGTAACGGGAATTTACAAGATTAAACTCTTCTAAAACGCGGTCGTCCCTCTCCGCTGCTACGCTGCCGCTCCACTGCTACGCCGTCGCTACGCTGCCGCTACAATAGAATGTCGGTGATCCGAAACTATAAGACTATCCTCTATCAAAAAGGTCTGTCTCAACGTGGCTAAATAAGTTTTCACTACAAAAAGGAAAATATCGCACGACACTGTTTTGTACAAACATAGATAAAACAAAGCCACAGTTATTTTTGTTCTATGGCCAGAATACGGCGTTTCATTAGTTCAAGCTGCCGTGACCACATGCAGTTTTATGTAATACGTGGTCTGTTAGATTGTATTATGGTATCCGTTATGTTCATTTCTGCATTGTTGTAAAAAGTGGCTGTTCATTAAAAGAATTTATTGCATAAAGTAGAATTTTCATGACTTTCCGCAACATTTTCCTGTAATGTATCAATGTTTATTTTCGTTTCGTTGGCACGATAATACATTTTTAACTTTATACTTCGATAAGTTACTGAAGTCGAGATTGTGCTTATGACATTATCAAAACTCTAGCGCATCAAGTGACGCCAAGAAAGTACGTGACCGCGGTGCAAAATTCGACTTGAAAAATCACCCCCGAAAAATTCACTACGTATCGTGGACGCAAAAAGGAAAAAATAATGCGAGAGTCCGTGGGGCCACTCCACAGAGTGTCCGGAATAAATTATGTCGATGAAACTTTCAGTTTGAGGGCTATCCGGCGGTCCCGCTGCTTTTTAATACAGATTTGAAGTGAATTCAAAACTTTGTCGATTATGAGTGAACGAATAATTTTGCTTTAACGTTTAATGTCTATGTAAGTACAGCTTAGATTAAAAACAGAATGATTGAATTTTCATTTTAAGATACATAACCATTAATTAGTTTATTGATACTAAGATGATTTTATTCAAAGTAATTGGTCCAGAAGGTACATAAAAATATTTATGTACGAGATTATGAGTTTAGGGGATAACTGGCCCCTGATAGATCGGTCTGTCTTTTCGGAAAAACCTTTAAAATAGTTGTCTGATAAACATAAACAAATGGAGTATGAGAATCTAAGTGAAGTTAAGTCATTATTTTGGGAGTTTTAAAACGTCTGTTAAGCAAAACGGCCTACGGAAAGAGCCTTGGAGTATTGGGGCCTTATTTTTAAAGATATTTCCTGTAACATACGTGAAAATCAGTTATTAGAAAATACGTGAAATAAGCAATGTATCTCCTGGACCCCATATGTCGAAATTGCCCGTCTAAGCAAGTTACCGGGTAAGCATGAGTTCTTAGTACGTCTCTACTCAATCGCCGACATTTTGTCAATCAGAAAATAAGTGACGTCTGGCGGGTCTGGGATCTTGGACTATTAGTATCATTCAGAATCAGTCAGTCAAAATGGTGTGATTTTATATGTTTGTTAATATATAACTTGTTCTCTCTCGAACACTGCTTATTTAAATAATCATTGCATTCATATTTTTCAGCCCGTCCACTGCTGAAAACAGGCCTCTCTCGTCGCCTCTTAAACTTTTTTAAAAGATAATTATTTCAGATTGTTATTGGCTATACACTGTATAATTCACTACATAATTCACTGTATAAATATTCGACACCCACTACGTTGAAGTGGGCCAACTATATCTTGTATAAGATAATTTTCAGCCTAGATTTTCCTACATTATCTTCGGTTACAAAATTGTTTAAAAACAGTAATGAAATCAGCAAGTTTTACGATAAAATATTAAAAGACCTAAGTTTATCAACTGTCTAATTAGATCTTTCGGCGTAAAGTTAGAAATTTTCGACGAAATTCGGACGAGATAAAGAATGGCTGTCAAATAGAATGATTAACTTTGTAGCTCTTTATAGGTCTTTTCATGGTTATTAAAGTGCGATAATTGCTTAAGACTCTCTCATTCTCGCATTAAAATCTTTTTTGAGATAAAAGTATAAATAAACAGCATCTGCTCATAACTACTGCCGCGTGGAATTTGGAAAAGGACTGTTCCGTGAATATAACCTGCATATTTATATAACTTGCATTTTGTAGAATAAAATTATTTAAAGGGGTCTATGTGTTATTTCAGACTATAATCTATCTGAATTCTTTAGCTCTAACAATGTAATTGAGCGCTAGAGTCTGGCTAACGAAAGTTGATACTGACAAAGCGCGGCAAATTTAAAATATGTCAGGATGGCATCCCTAAACTGAAAATCTCGCCAAAAATAAACACATGCCTGGTACTACGAAACTTCAAAAACACCCCATTTTGTTGCGTCAGAGATACCATATATTGATTCTGATTCTACCAAATCTTTCGGATAACCGCCGAAAATTAATTTCTTAAAAATGAAATTGCACAAGCTTTTCTCTATTAAATAGCGTAATGAATAATGAATCTATTTATTAGGGCAACTAAAGGCTTAGTGTTGCTCTTGAAATAATCGCCAACACGTACATATGTCGTACTTATTTATGATGAATACAATTTTAGAACACGTACGAATTGTTAAAGCTTATTTCATAAAATGTTTAAATCAAGTTTGGTCATTTAAATCAAAAAGTCATTTTTGGAATTAAGTGTCCCTAAGTATTTTCTATTTAAAATATCCCAATTCGTAGGGTAAATACCCGTTGGTAGGAACACTTAAGTGTTGTCATGTAAAAAAAATGCAAAAAAATCCAGTATCCGCTTGATACACTGGCCGTTTTTCGCGTTTTACAAATTTGGCGGGAAAACGGGTGTCAGGTTACATAAGTGCGGTGTTTATGTTTCGGCATATGAAGTGGCGCCTTACTTTTACCCGTTTGAGCCATTTACTCTCAAGAGCGTTTCAAGACGCTTCTAGCGGTATCATTTATTTATAATTAATGTACTTAAAACGTAAACTTACTTGAGTAAAAATTTTTGAGATTTCTCAAGTAGTCCAACAACTATAACTTTAATAATTTATAAGGGAGACAGTGGTTTTATGGGTTAAATGTGTTGTATACGAAATAACAAACTCGAAACACCAAAAAATCTGTATTCGATTGCACAATTTTTTTTTTTCTATACTTCGGGACCATTTTCCCGCCAAAAATTTTGATTTTGTTTAATTTTTAATTTTACGATTTTTTTATGTAAATGAACTTTCATTTTAATGTGAGTTATATCAAAATAAAGACCGGTTCAAGTAGACGCCATTAAACAGAAATTTATCGGTATACCTACCCAAATAAAAACACGAATAAATTTTTTCCCGCCAAAAACCCAAAACGCATATATAAGTTTGTTTGTTGTCGTCATCAACCAATTTTTTGGGTACTATATTACACGCCGGTGTATCAAGCGGGTATCCACTTTCGTTGGCCAGAGTTTCTGGTTATTTGTTTTTAATAGTAGTGGTAGGACTCTTAGCAGAGTTCGCCTGGGGAAGAACCACACCTTTGCCAGTTATTCTACCGCCAAGCAGTAATGTGCAAACCAGGCTGTGTTCCGGTTTGAAGGGCAATGTTTCCAGAGAAATTACAGGGTTTAGAGATATAACATCTTAGATCTCTGGGTGATGAGCGCAGTGCAATGCTAGGTAGTGATTTGGACTCTTCATGCTTCGATAGCTACGTGTCACTGTGCCGTTATGTGGCAGGTATGCTGCTTACCATCAGGCACATGTCCTGCTCGTCTCGTAGCTTTATATTAACAAAAAAATATAAATAAATTATCCTCAACTTTCCCAAATATCAAAATGTAATAATTAGCGTGACGGTTCTTCACTGAACCGTGCAATTTGCCGGGTTATGTTATACCGGACTAAAATATATCTGTGTTCCAAATATCAGCATGCTGCTTTAAGTTCTTGTAGGGGTAATGAACATCATACATCCAAACATTCTCATTTATGCCATTACTTGACTGGCTTCGTGGCTTAATGGGTAGTAACTCTGCCTACCAAGCCGAAGGTCGTGGGTTCGATTCCCACCCTGTGCAAATATTGCTGTGATAAATTCAAGTATTTGAACTGTGCCTGGGTGTTTCTATGTATAATAAGTATGTATATAAGTATCATATCAGCTATCTGGTCGCCATAGTACAGATATTGCTTAGTTTGGGTCAGGTTTGTGTCAATTGTCCTTGCCAATAGATATTTATTTGTTTTATTATATAAAATATAATAAAAACAAATAAATTATATAAAATATAATAAAACAAATAAATATCTAATAAAGCTGAATTATACAACAGATGTATAATTCAGCTTTATTTTTAAATTCATGTAATTTCAAAAATGTTGAGATGCAAGAGCGAGATAGCTTCGCACATTTATAGCCCCCTTTAAACTGAGTGAATGGCCGTGGCGCGAAATGAGCAGCATTAAGTCAAGTGCAACACGAAAAATGCATTAGTGGACGCCATCGGCCATTCGTCATTGTCCTGTCTTGCAACACGAAAGCTTTTGATAGTACTGTACTAAAATACTTCAAATATACTATACTAAAATAATTGTTGTAAAATATTGTTTCAAACAGTTTTTTACTTTATATACAAGATTGAATACAATATGACGGCCTGTTATGATGACATTAAATTCTTAGATTAATATTAATTTAAAGTAAATTAGAATTCTAAACTGCGAGAACTTTAATTAAAAAAAAAAATTATTGACGTCTTGATAGATCCACTTCATTGTCATCACACAGTCGTATCAATTTTACAACTGAGTATGTACTCGTATATGCTTGAGGCAAATCCTGATTTGTACCACAGTGTAGTACTATTTAAATAATAATATTATATTCATTAAAGAAAGTCCCTAAAAGAGTAACATTATTTCATCTGGAATATTCATTACTGATATCTATAGTAGTGTTATCACTGGAATCGGATATTGATAAAGAATCATAAAATATGATCCTTTATTTACCTATATAGTTACTTGTATGTATTTTATTGTAGGGTTTAATTTTGATTTACACATTTGTTTTAATAAAACTAAAGTACAAAGTTTTAATGACATTTATTAATTATTTTAATTACATTTTAATTACACATTTATTGTCAAAGTTAACGTAACGTTAGCACAAGATTTTGAGACGAAATAATAAATGTTTTATTCGTATTTTAACAGACTAAGTTACAACGTTTTTAACCTTATTTTACTAGTTAATAGTTTCATAAGTTAGTTAAGTACTTAGTTTTAGGTTTACTTTATACTTTTAGACATCACTTTGAAGAACTGACGGTACAGTAGATTTAATAAGATTTTCTCTACAATTTGCTTACTTTTACGTTGTTTACGTCGAACATTTATTTGTTTGTATTTAATTAGAAGATTTCAGTCAAAATTAACAAACACCCATTGAATAAGTATCACATAGGTTATGTATAAAAGGCATAATGTAAGTAAACATTTCAATCATACCATATCTACAATTTCAATTTACAAAGCTTAATTATGTCTAAGGATATGAGATAGGTAGATTTTATCACGAAGATAGGGACAGAAAAATATACCTAGTGTATTTGATGTCATATGCCATATCTTTTTACATATTATTTTTCGATGAGCATTGACCAATGTTTATGCATGCATTCTTCAGACCAACTATTTCTTGTTTGCCGACAATATTCGAAGCACATCGCGTGTTTTATTACAATATTGTAAAATTACACATTTACTAACACAGGATATTTAAATAAATAACTGGTTTTAATTTTAAAATCAGTTATTAAATACCAGATTATTCATTGTGTAATTATATGTTATACACGATCTAAGAAACCGGTAAAATCACAACGAAAAAAGTAATAAGTATCTTTAACTTTTTTATTTTATCAATGTAAACAGACACATTTATATTTGTTTAAAACGTCATACAACGAATTAAAATCTAAAATTACATCGAAATGTAAAAGTGAGATAGTCGGCGCACTCAGTTATTAGTTAGTCGTTAACAGTCTCAAATAATCATTTTATTATTTACAATTACATTAGATATATTATAATCTACATCAATAAAAGTTAACAACTTTTCCCCTTATATCTACAGCCTTAGCTTAAATTATAAATACAAAATGGGATAGAGCAAGGATCAAATCACATTTACTTATTAAAGTCAAGCATGCTGGTTTCAAACGAATTTATACTCTGAAAGTATTATCGTCGTCGTGATATCTGTCTGTGGCCCAAATAGGTCCAACATATATGTTGGTAAGAAAAAAAAGTAACAAATATACTCAGTTGAAATAAAAAGGCATAAAATTCCGTTACGAACATCATTAGCCTTTTAATTAACATAACATGTACAATCTATTTAATAAAATGCACGATGAATTTTATTAACAAAATTTGCAGCATGCATTAATCGGAAATCAGATAATTATTACGCTTTTTGTGTGTTAATCTGATAATCAAATTTAATGTAATATTATACTAAAAAGAACTACAGATAATTTTCATTTGAGGATTATAAATGCACTCTAAATGACTAAAATTATAGCACAGAACCAGGAAAACTTGATGTAGGCTTTGGTTAGGTTCAAAAATATAATGATGGTAACACACATAATCTGGTTGTAATCACAGTAATAAGTACGTATAAACCGATGTTATTTTTTTTTAAACTGGTTTCAATAACAATGATCACAGGTTGAGAGAACGAAGTAACAGTTGAAAAATCCAGTACAACAATATAAGTT
The DNA here is from genome assembly GCA_017562165.1 of Ectropis grisescens. NCBI lineage: Eukaryota > Metazoa > Arthropoda > Insecta > Lepidoptera > Geometridae > Ectropis > Ectropis grisescens. The sequence goes on along the minus strand of CM029772.1, from coordinate 14,019,188 downwards.
AGACTACTAAGAAGATACATAACTACACGGATACGTATGTCAAGTTAAATCGTATAGATATATCGCATGATGGCTACCAGGAGTGCATACATCTGTGGTGGTAACTGTGTGAGGAGATAGTGAGCGTGTGAGGCGGCTGGGTTGGCTCGGCTGGACGATGGGTTGCGCCACGCTGCGCCAGACACCATGGGTTCTTCGGCACCTAGCCCGTTCATACTCAGTTCTAGCCCTGGGAAATGTAATATACAGTATATTATACTAGAAATATACAATCTATCGATATTGTTTTATTCAATTTAATGTACTATGGATTTTTAATCTGGAATAAATTACTTTCAGTTTTATCTACTGATTGTACGATTTATTTATCTATCGATTATTCGAAGACGAGAGATTAATAGTGGCACTAATCTATATCTATATATATATATATAAAACTCAAAGGTGACTGACTGACTGACTGACTGACTGACATAGTGATCTATCAACGCACAGCCCAAACCACTGGAGGGATCAGGCTGAAATTTGGTACACAAGTAGATGTTATGACGTAGGCATCCGCTAAGAAAGGATTTTGATAAATTCTACCCCCAAGGTGGTGAAATAGGGGATGAACGATTGTATGAAACTTTTTATTCCATGGGCATATTTGCATGAAATTTCATATAAATTGAGTTCGGCTAAAATCATGAGGTATTTAATACAGAGTTTATCGAAATTCAACCCTCAAAGGGGTGAAATAAGGGATGAAAGTTTGTATAGCAACGTTTTATTCCTTGGGCATATTTCCATGAAATTTCATATAAATTGAGTTCGGCTAAAATCATGAGGTACGTAATACAGAGTTTATTGAAATCCAACCCTCAAAGGGGTGAAATAAGGGATGATAGTTTGTATAGAAACGTTTTATCCCTTGGGCATATTTGCATGAAATTTCATATAAATTGAGTTTGACTAAAATTATGAGGTACGTATTAAAGCGTTTGTCGAAATTCAACCTTCAAAGGGGTGAAATAAGGGATGAAAGTTAGTATAGAAACTTTTTATTCCTTGCGCATATTTGCATAACATTTCATATAAGGTGAGTTCGGTTAAAATCGTGAGGTACATATTACAGCGTTTATCGAAATTCAATCCTCAAAGGGGTGAAATAAGGGATGAAAGTTTGTAGAAAAACTTTTTATTTCTTAAACATATTTGCATAAAATTTTGTAGATATTGAGAACGGCCAAAATTATGAGTTATGTAGAACATTTACTTCCAAAATGTAACCCCTAAGAGGGTAATATTCTTAAATTGTCACATACGTATTCTTTTTATGACGTACCTAGACATATTCACTAAGGATGGATTTCTCAAAATTCAACGCGTATAGAAAGTAGGGAATTAAAGTGTGTACGAAACTTTTTATTCCTTGGACAAATTTGAATGAAATTTCGTATAAATTGAGTACGGCTAATATGTATTATAATGAGTTTTGTGTTTCGTGTTTTTTTTTCAAATACAGCGTCTAATGGAGTAAAATAAAGAAAGAAAGTTTGTGTGAACATTTTTATTTCTGGCGACATATTTACTTTAAACTTTGTAGGATATGAGTACGGGAAAAATAATGAGCTATGTAATACAGAGTTTTCCTAAATTTAATCCCAAAGAAAGTATAATAGGGGATGAAAATATTATATTAACGCACATGAGATAGGTACTTACATTTTCGCACATGTATTTATTTTATGAAGCAAGCAAGAAAGAAGGATATTTTTCAAATTCATACTACGTAATAGTGGATAAAATTTTGTACGAACTTTTTACCCCTTGGACATGTTCTAAAGACTATGACGAAGAGCTTTGACGGACTACTTTTGTTATAACAACGTCTAGGCTGAGCAAGGCGTTCACAGTTAAGGCGTTGCTTGAATGGATTTTTCACGATGATTACAACGCTGGTGTATACAAATTGAGACTGAATCGTTTTTTTCTGGGATAGCAAGCTCTACCGTAGACCACATCATCACTTAACTTCAGGCGACATTGCGGTCAAGAGTAAACATATAGCGGTTAAAACATTTATTTGCATGAAAATTAAATTAATTAACCATGGCAAATGAGCGTATTAGTTTTCCAAAATTCAACCCCTGAAATAGTAAAATAGGGAATTAAAAATACAGATTAACGCAAAAGCTACTCTTAGGCCAATTATAGACGAGCATTATTTATGTTATTATTTGACGCTCACGCTATCCAAGTAGGAATCTGAAATAAAAAACTTACTGAACGCGAGCGAAGCCGCGGGTTAAAGCTAGTGTAAGTATATATTTATTAAGTCCACGGCTTCAAGTTCGAAGCTCCAATCTAAAATCTATAGTGGCCTAATGTCAAGAATGTCTGATTTCACACAATTGTCGTAGGTTCAAACTTCACCTGCAACTCTGAGCTTTTTCCAAATGCAGATGTACATATTTGTCTTCACCACTAGCTTCAAGGGTAAAGGAAAATATCAATGAGAAAACATATACCAAGACATCTTCCGTTAACATGCTTCACTCGCCATCTTGGATAACGGGATGAAGTCTGGCCTTGAATCTCTCCTTATTTGAAAGCTCTAACTCGGAAACCTATCAATTGTATTGGGAAAACATTTTTTGCAGTCAGTCAGCCTACGAGGAACATGATATAGAATACATTTATATAGTACTAAACCTGAAAAAAACATATTGTACTTATACTTTCAGCCTTTATTAATACCCTAAGTAAAAACTATTGTTATTGTTTGAAAAGCATTTGGAACAACTGGGCAGGCTAAATTTAAATAGAATCCTATGTCTGAATAAAAAAATATAAATGTAGCAAATTTACAAGTCATTAAAACTTGCTAATATTAAAACCCCATTTCAATAGAATTTAATTTAAAAGACATTAATTACGCTCAAGAAAAGATTTTTATAGCTTATATTCTTTAGCCAGAGATAAAAATGAACGTATTTTATGGTAGTAACCAGAGTTAGTAATACATTAAAATAAACAATGAAAACTAAAATTAATAAAGGTAAGGAGTACATATCAAACATTGTGTACGAAACTTCGAGAATTTAGATGTAGGTATAAACAATTCTTTGTTAACTGTTTCAAATTAAGAATTCATTGAAAAGCTTATTACTATTGAAATCCAATAAATTTCTATTTTTAATCAATCTATTTTGGCTATCAAGTTACTCAAATAGGTTGATTTCGTAAGTTCGGTAGATAGTTAGCTTTTGATTAAAAGCTATCCAATCCGAGAGCTTACGGACGAGACTAATGAAGGCACGCCAGTTTACAGCTTCGTACTTCGTAAGCTAACTTGGCGTGCCGGTAAGTCGAGATTATAAACTTCCATAACTTCAGTTTGTTGATGACGCTGTTGATATTTGCAAATGCAATTTCTCGTAAGTTGAACAATAAAAAAGTAACTTTACGATTCTTTCTCTCGCGTTTCTTAGTTATTAGACAGTGTTTTGAAGATAATTAATTGTTTTTTGTACTTGGGGTGCATACTTTCAGTATGAGTAATAAACTCCTTTTGATTTTTTACATTTTCCAGTTTCCACAGATCTGATATGTTTACGATGAATGCTCCGTATAAAGTAACCAGGCAATGTTTAAAACTCTAAGGTGTTTAAAATACTTGACTGTATAGTATGGATTCCCTCTATAAAAAGTAAGCTAAAACGGCAGCTTTATTCACAGCTGAAAGAAAGACAGCGCACACTAAGGGGACAATACTTTCACTACAAATATGTTCTGAAACGTCATCTTAACTCATGCAACATCTGATACAATGGTTGGGAAGAGCTGGCAATACATACACAAGTATGGCGTAGCTCTATTCATTAAGCTATCACACATTTTCAAGCTAAGCGTTTACAAGATCTAGATGCAAAACATCTCATAAATAAGACCAGCTCAAAGCACTCCTACAACAACAAGTCGAATGGCCTATTATATTATAGTATGCTATTTATTGGAGGCAAAGAGTGTACATATAGTACGAATAGAGTTACATAGCACGATTCCTTTGTGCCAATCGTAAGCAGATGACGTACATACTTTCTATGGCAACAGATGTGCCGCGACAAAAGTATGACATGTCCACAATAGTGAAATGGCAAGAAAGATGGTACCCGTGCTTTCGGTGTAAAGCGTTTTGTTCCAACTCTATACGTAGTATATGTAAACTCTTTGGTAGTAGGGTATAGAAAACAAAATTTGGGGTTTTGTGAGCCATCTTCGCGCGCACGACCGTTCCTAACAAGGTTTGCCGTTGATGAATAGGTCGATGATAGTCCAAGATCCCAGAGCTGCCAGATGTCACGTATTTTCTGATGAACGAAATGTGGCCGATTGAGTGATACGTACTAAGAACACATGCTTACCCGCTAACTTGCTTAGACGGCCAATTTGGAGATATGGGGTCCAGAAGATACATACATTCCTTACTTCACGTATTTTCTAATAACTAATTTTCACGTATGTTATAGGCAATATCTTTCAAAACAAGGCCCCAATACTCCCAGACACTTTCCGTCGGCCGTTTTGCTTAACAGACGCTTTAAAACTCCCAAAATAATGACTTAACTTCACTTAAATTCTCATACTCCATTTGTATATATGTTTATCAGACAACTATTTTAAAGGTTTTTCCGAAAAGACAAACTGATCTAAGGAACCATCCTCTAAACTCATAATCTCGTACATAAATGTTTTTATGTACCTTCTGGACCCCATATCTCAAAATTGGCCGTCTAAGCAAGTTAGCGCGTACTCATGCGTTCTTAGTACATACTAGCTCTACTCAATGGTACATATTTCGTTCATCAGAAAATACGTGACGTGTGGCGGCCCTGGGATCTTACTTTATGAGGACGATAGATTACTTTCAGTGCTTACGTGTATCTGCCTAACGTACGTTTCACAGGTTTTTCACCTAGCGAACGTCAGCGTCGGGTATGTCAGTGATATTAAACTGGGACACTTACATTAGTTTACTATGAACACTTTACGAAATAAGTTAAAAATCTGGAACTATGATTGAACAAAGGTATATTATGTATATATAATACAGACTTTATAAAAGTCTTCAATCTGTAAAATAAAAGTCGTAGTCGTCTAACGGAGCCCTGCAGTTATATCCGCGTACGTCTCATTTCCGTTATTTTTCCGTGATGAAAATGAGCTTGTGTGCTATTTCAGCCTATATTCTAACTGTGTGCCATATAAAATCGATGACATCGAAGAAGAAGAGACTATAAAATGTGGTGAAATGATTTTGAACCTAATCCTTGCACGGGGAAGGTCAATGTAGGTTTGTTGGAAAGAATCTCAATCAAGTTTCTTGAATATTATTGAATATCATGGATTATAGCACCACCCCACGGTTTTACCACACATTTACACACATGACATTGTATGTGTTATTGCAGATTATTACCTAACAGTGTTTCAAATTTAAATCCGATCCGTTCAGACGTTAGAGCCAAGAAACTTGTCTATTTAGTGTGTACCGAATATCAGACGTTTCGTCCGATAATCAGTTTCAAGACTACTTGAAGTTAACTAATCACCTATAGCAAGATTTTTACCTGTTTCACTAAACAAACTTCAGAGGACTATGCCAATGATCAAACGCTGGACACTGGCGAAATTCCGGTTACATTACCAAACGGAGACTATAAAAAAAAATTGAAGTTGAAGTTCAGACGCTCCAATGTGATTGAACAAAAATGGCACTTTACGTACGCGTCGTCCGTTTTTTCTTCAAAAATGTAGATTATATATTATATTTATACTTGACATTGGCGAAATTGTGAGGCTAAAACACAATAAAAGCCATAAAGCAAAAGTTAAAGTTGAAAATCTAAACATCCAAGCTCTCGGGCTTATAATAATAGTACGATAATTTACGTGGAATGGATAACGTAGACCCTCATTAATTATATTACATAATTGAGTAACGTAGGTGTGAATTATATACTCACTATGCAAGCTGACTTGGTTCTCCGTTTTGCCCAACGCGTTGACTGACGCACAGACGTATGTACCATAGTCCCCAGGGCCCAAAGACTTGATGCTGAGGTTCATCCAGAGAGAATACTCGTTCACTGCTGATTCCATCACACGCAGCTTTGGGTTCTCAGTCAATTTGTCACTAACTAACGCTGAAAGGAAACAAATTTTGTGAAAATGTTGTTTTTCAATTCTAAAATAATGAATAATACAAGCCTGCTTGGGGCAGTACTACACCTGTATCAGTTATTCTAACGTCAAGCAGTAATTTGAAAACATTTCTGGGTTTCAATTTGAAGGGAAATAGTTTCGGACAAATTATAGGGAAATGAGATATATCATTTCATTCTCCGGCTGACGACCACAGCGCAGTAATTTAGATTCTTCAAGTTTAAATTGCTGCATGATAGTGTGCTACAATGGGTAGATGTGTAGCTTTCCATCAAAAGCATGTCTTGCTTATCTCGATTTGAAAAAAAAGTAATATCCACCAAAAACAAACCAAACTAAAACAAAATGTTTGTAACTTGACATATTTAACATATTACCTATATATGTTGGCACCACAAACAAAGTTGACAACAAGTAACACATAAAATAACAAAACATAATGGGCACAAATATAGAAAATACATTTTAATTTTTTGCTGAATAAACTAGTGCAAATACATAACGGGACATCATCATAATTATGCTATACAAACTCATGTATCGTTATTTAAGATTAAAGTACATAACATTTACACCCAATTTTCAATACCTACCCACCAAACGGTCTAAGCACTACCTTTAAATATTTCCGAACTTCTCTGGCTGTTTCCAATTATTGTTTAGTTTAAGTTTATTCCGTATTTATTAATCAGAAAATCTAATGAACAAAATACAGGAACCAATTCTATAAGTTTGTGCCGCGTCGATATTGCAAGTAATGTTGATAGTTTCCCAGTTTAAAACAAATATGATACGGTAACTTGATATTCAATGTTTGCACACTATTGCGGCATGTGATTAAAATAACTTTCGCTGTAGTTAGCATTAATTCGCATAGTTTTGAAACTTCCACTATTTATGCGTGTTCCAGAAACTTCCCAAGCAAAACTTGTGTATAGGTTTGTATTGCACTGGAAATTATGTAACAACAAATTGTGACTATTGAAATGTGAATCTTCTTAGTTATTCTATAGTATTGATTTCTGTTATGCGATACCTAGTATAAATTGTACAAATTAGCGGCTTGGTCCTTTAATATGGAAATCATAAAATTGACCCACCCCAGTAGTACGTTTTTCGTTTCTGACTCGAAAATATTGTCATCATGATTTGCTTCTCATTTGCACTCAAATCACTGGGACCAAGCCCAGTACAATAAGTACTATATTATATACGTTTTTCCATTTATTCCTAAAATAGAGTATAATCTTCAAAACGGAACCAAGGCATCTAAATTCCAGAATTCTTCTTTGACGTATATAAATAACAAACCATAAAAGATTGACAGTTTATTTGCGCTTTCATAATGTATGCTGAATTGAATGAATCATATTGACTAAATACGAGTATAACACAAAATTAGTCAATTGTTAGATACTAGTAGAGATTTAGCGCAGTGCAGTACTAATCTGTCATTTAGACTGATCATTTGCAAACAGTTGTTTGTCACTGTGCTGGTATGGGCAGATGTTTCCATTTGGTAAATTTCTCATCTTATTACCATGTAATAAAAAAAAGTTATCCTGTCGTCATACATTTTTCAAAACAACCGGTTGCATTTCTGATATTTGAAACCATTTTTATTTTTATTTTATATCATTTCAAGTTTCCTGCAAAATGTTACAAGCAAAGAGTTCGAAAACTTTAGCATAATTACATTTACCGTCTTCCCTGTACCAGGAATTCATGGCCTTAGGAGAAGCTTCGATGTAGCACTGAAGTTCCACGTCGCTACCCAACGGAGCGCCCACTAGCTGGTTTGTCACCTTTACTTGCGGGATAACTGTCGACAAAGAAATAGTTAAGATTTTGGATCCTTCCTATACATACTTATTTGAAATAAACAATCGGAATCTTTATTAAGATTGTTACTTTATTGGTCACAAAACAAAATGAAGCCTTAAAACTAGTTACTATTCGTTAAAAGCAAACTCTTCCTGGGAACCAAAATTGAATACTTTCATCTATTGGATTTTTTTTTTTGTTGTATTTGACTATTAATATTGTGTAAAAAGTTGGTTACGAAGCAATAACTTTATTTGTAGTAAGCCTCCTCCGTATAAACTATTTGTGATAGATTAGAAGAATTCTAAAATGGTAAAAAAAGTGTTTGTTTTAAAATAAATTTACAAATTTACTGCATTAAATTGCATTGTAGTGCCATGGGTAATAAGCATTTAATCAGCTAATAAGAGCGGTAGTGTCACGGGAAAGTAAAATTTCCTATCGCTCTACCAGTAGTGCCAAGCGGTAGCGTCAAAGGAAATAAACGCATAAGAATCATCGGTGGCATGAGCAAAAACAAAATAAAAATAGTGGTACTCCTCGAATGCCGCCAGAAATATATCTTATATTATTTATATGGAGTGGTGCTGCAATACACTTATATTATAGCGGTGTTGGTAACGGTGACAGTGTACTGAATCCAATTAATTATTTCTATCATCTCAAAAATGCCCAAAGCGCCTTAAGAAAATATTATAATTATGAATGGTATACGTATGCGCCTCATAAATGGTAGAATCATGAACTCTATTCAGCGTTACGTTTATTTTATAAATTTGAAAAAAGAGAATTTTTTTTTTAAGAATAAGTTTGTTCTGTGAATAAATAAATAGCTGTTGGTGGCGTACACTTTAATTAAGTGTGTAGGCGAGCGCCAAATATAATATGTAATACGGTAATTACTAACATATACAATTAATTTCGTTTGACCTTTGAAGAAGTCACTCAGAAAAACATATTTGACGTTTAGCTTTCGATGACTAACATTTAATTGAATTAAAAAAAGAGAAAAAGGTGATGTCGTTTAATAAGATATTTTCAAAAGTAGAATATTAAACATATTTTCCATAGATATATAGTATATTTAAACATATCCATAAAGAGTAATTTTGGAAGAAATTATTCACTGACACAGAATTAATAACTGCTATAAACAATACAATGATAACTAAAAGTTATATTTAGTCTAGTGTAACACATACACGCACATTATTAAAATAGGTTCCTATTATAACAAAGTTAGATGATCTTACCTATGAATGTGTGATGAAGTGATAAACCAAGTGCGGAGTGGTAACAGATGAGCTCTTGCTGAGATTAATGAATGTAGATGAAGCATAAGTGATAAATGAATTAAGGAAATGAATCTTTCAGAATCTTGGGTGAACAAAGATAGTTTCAATATACTCGTAGGTCTGTATATTTATCCGTAATTATGACTCCATATTCTAACTTTCACTTGAAATATCTAACATTTAAGAAAAAAACTAAATGCATTAACATTCTCCCACTACAAGTTGGAAGCGTGCCTAGCATGCAGGATTACCACACTGTATATATCTATTAATTTGATTGTTACTCACAGTGGACTTCGACGTGGTACCGCCGGCTGACTGTGGGCGGTATACCGTTGCTTGCGATGCAGTAATACGGACCCATGTCCGTCCTCTGCACGTGGGAAAGCTCCAGGCTTTCTCCTCTATGGCTATCTACCACTGAAACAATACACGATACATTAAAAGAATGTAAAAAAATCCATTACGTATTTCTCTTGTAAATTTTTAAAGCCTCTTGAGTGCATGGTTTAATTATTGTCATCATTATTACAAAACTTGATTTTTTGACAAACCAAGTTTGTTTGACATCACAAACGTTGATAATTTGTAGTACGATATAACTTTGCTGACTTGGTATTTGATTCTCGTAAGCCTTGAGTTTTTGGAATGGAACAATATCCAGAATTTAGCTGACATTTCATATGAATCTGGCTCGTTATCAAACCTGTGGACCTACCACTCTTAAAACACGGATGCATGCAATGAGCCTTAAAGGTTGTACAATGTTAATGGGCTTAAGTGACTCTAAATATGTCTAAAACAACATCATAAAATTATATGACTTATTGTGGAAAAGTTAGTATACCAAAAAATTAGAACACAGAGTACTTTTACTTTTTGTTAATAACGAATAGTTTCGTGTTGTTTTAAAACTAAACAATTTTTATTTTGCACAACTAATGTTTTGTGAACTAATAAGTACATCGAATATCAAAACATTTTTTTATGTAAATTAATTACAAGGGTTGTGAAAAGCAACAGAAGAGAATAGGTAATTACATCGGTAATAGTATAGAGAACACAAACAAATAAGAATCATATTAAAATGTCGTGTCAGTGCGCTATTTTGTAGAATTCCTATTTTTGTTCCACTCGTTGACAGTATTTAATTGCGAAATAAAAACAGAAAATGATACTCATTTAGAATCAAAATAAATACGTCATCTAAGCTTATGCCCGATTAATATCGGCTTGATTTATTCATGGCCACAAGGGTTTTCTTTCTGATAGACTGATACGGGCAGGCTGAATTATAAACGAGCTAATCTATATGAAGGGGTTAAAAAAGCACCTGAAAAAATAAACCAGATGGCGAATATTTAATGCTTTAAAAAGGGCTTTGGGAACATTTGCAAGGCCTACAGATAAATTCACTTAAACGACTAAATTATTTAACCGCGAACTCCTTGTGGAAACAACGGATTTGATTTGTTTCTATTATAGAATGTGACAAAATAAAAATAGGATTTACTGAAAAAAGTAGAAGAATAATTATTAATTTTATACATATGTTGCGACCAACTAGCTAAATCAGCCGTTCGATCAACAGCCTAGCCTCGTTACTAAACAGCGCCGTTTAACCAAACATATTATATCAGACCCTTATAAATTAGTCATGTCTGCCTGTATATCTGTCCATCCGTATGTCACCACCACTTTTCTCTATACAATTGAAACTGGGTAAAGAGATGTATTCTGTGAATCGCTTTATTAAACGCGGTAAAATATGTAACTTCTAAAATAAGAGAACAAAAAAATTAAAAAAAAATGATGTACATTACTATGTAAACTGTCAACGAAAATTGGTTTGAATGATATCTACTAAGTAGAATTATTTTAATACGTCATAAATTCACTATTGTTAAAACACTGATTAAAAAAACAACGGACTACAAGAACTTTTATGTAATGTTACTTCCTGCCACGGAAGCCTTCATGGGCGAGGGCGACTCGCTCCGTTTTTATTTCTGATACGTCACATCCATACGCTACAAATAGTCTAAGCGTTAACTAGCCAGATTATTAAATGTAGTAGTAACAAACGATACTTTGCTTGCATGTGGTATTTACTTAACTTTGTTTTCTTTCAATTTAGATTCATTTTAACGCGAAAAAACATTCTCGCGATAGTCGAGATGAAGCGCAGAGTGCCGAGTTTGCCTTCATGGAAATATCGTCCATTCTGAAATCGCTTTGGAGTATAAAATCTTTTATTATGCGAACACGGTTCATTTAACGCGGCATTAAGTGAATTTGTCGAACATCGTATTTTAAAAATGAATGGTTAAAAGAGCTCTAAAATATTGAGGAAAGGGAGAGGAAATACAGAAAGTAATTGAGCACTAGACGTCCATTTAGCAAATTTGCCAGATAGTAAGTAAAAGTAAGTATTAACTTTGGTGTTATCATGGTTCGTAAGTTACCTTGTATGATTATGGAAAACCATTGTTGAAAACTATGGTGACTTTAACTGCCCGGCCAAGTATTACGTGCGATTTTTAGGGTCTTGCAAATTTTATTACATTAAAAAGATAGAAAAATGAGCTCGGAGCGCTTAAAACGATAGGACCATGTAAGCTCAAAACCGGATAAGTGGAAAGAATTGAGGAATCGGTAGGAGTTTTTCACACATCATTTTCATGTTGGAACTAACAAAAGCCAGATAGCCCAATACATAAGGAATGTTAAAAGATAAACTTAGTATTCACTGAGACACCCAAACACAACAATCCGTATCGATCACGCGAATGTTTCAGAGGCAGTACGTTATTGCAATTAAATATATTCAAATTCATACTACTCCATTTGAAACATTACGAAACATGATACAAAAATAATTACCTAAAACACCAAACACAACCACGAGCTTTCGCCAAAATCCTAAAACATTGTATTCTCAATAATTTACCGAAGAAAGATATAAAAATTATAAGCAGATGCTATTCACGATTGGTATCTCTCAATTTACATTTGTTTTCAAGATTTTTGCTCGACTTTCGTTGGAAATCATCTGAAAGTGACGGTTTAATCTGAAAGAGGAGGCCGGCTTATGCTATAAGAATTTCGTACGTGACCAAAATGATAATATTACAATCGTTCGATTCTGCTGTTTTTGCAGAATTCGAAGGAAAATCTATATGATTGCGCTTTATAATATTTCAATGGTTTGATGGGAAAAAGGAAAAAAATCTAAAAAGCGCACTTTAGCTAGAATACCCCTAATTTAATATCTCACAAAAATTGACCCAATTTGTAAATTTTGCGTAATGAAGATCTGCATAAAATTGGCAAGATAAAGTATTTTTTAAGGTAGTATTTTTCAAATACACCAAAAAATATGTTAAACGAAAAACAAATATATATTTGATATATTTCTAAATTAATTAATTCAAATACTTTGCTGCTTTTTTATGTTTTGGTGTATTTGACATGAAACTGTGTAAAGTTATGAAAACACTTTCCGTATAGATTTACTAGTTATTTATATATGTTTAAAGGAGCGATTTGTTTTCGTGCAGTTCGTTTACTACATAAAAGTAATACAGTATAATAGTAATTTCAACTATTTAATAATAATAATATTATAAGCTTTATTTCACCGTTTAGATACTTTTATCTGGATTTCTTTTTGTACAGCGAATCGTTCAATTTACAGCAACATAACGGTATTTAGCAAAAAGGAAAAAGTCCTTTGAAAGAAATGAATATTTAAAGAAACATTTCGCATTAACTTGATCATAATGTTTTTGAAACGTCTCTCTAAAGGCTAACTAGGTAATTTACGCTCAAAAACGAGACGTCTAAGCAGTTTGGCGTTTGACAAACCGAGGGTACTTTTTCAATTTGCTATCTTGGTTTCATTACAATATAGCAGTATGATAACCTAGACTTTTTGTAATCTATACTAATATTATAAAGCTGAAGAGTTTGTTTGTTTGAACGCTAGGATCTCGGGAAGTACTGGTCCGAATTGAAAGATTATTTTTCTATTGGATAGTCCATTTATCGAGGAAGGCTATAGGCTATAGAACATAACGATACTATCAATAGAAGCAGAGCATGAATCAAGAATGTAACAAAAACAGGAAAAATATTCCTTTTTGAGAGTTTTTGTGCATGACACCATGACAGCATGTGTCATGTGATTAAGATGGCGTCATTGAATATAAACCTTTGCCAATTGGTACGACCGATTACGATTGAGATACGATTTATGAACGAATTACGATTGAGTTGGTACGACCAATTTCCGACAGGTGTCGTAGCAGGTAGCTAAAGAGGTTTTTTGTTTGAACGCGATATTCTCAGGAATGACTAAACCGATTTCAGTCATTTGTTCATCGTTGGATATGTACGGGATCCCGATAAGTGGTATATAATGTACCACGGGCGAAGCCGGGGCGGACATCTTGTACTATAATAACAATCAGCTTAAAAGACACTAAGCTTCACTATTTAACTAATCATAATCATCAGACATGTTATTTAAATATGTATGTATGTAAGTAAATTTTTGAATGTACATATTTAGAATGTAGTTATGTTGGGAGCACAGCCCTACCGCTCTGGAAACACCATGGTTGTGCCGTCAGCACAAAGCTGAGAATTCACCGAATACGGCCACCCATAGCGGCCGGACGCAGCGTAGACTGCTGAATTAGCGTCTGGCTCCCAGCCTTCCTTTTAGAATAAGCTTTAGGTTTAAGTCATTCAGTGTTAAATCGTCCTAGAGTTAAGGTCTGGAGCAAATAAATTCATTATATATTCTTTAAAATTGCTTTTTAAAAAGACCTTCGCGTGGCCCCCGTTCATGTCTGGCGCAGCCGTGCCGGATTTTCACCAAGTTTTCGCGAGTTTTCTTCCGTGATTTCCAAACTTCGACATCGCGGTCGAGGCGCTCGCGCTAAACCCGACTATACGCGGCGGTGGAAACCCGAACCTTATAAATAAGACTCCCGGCGGAGGCGCGCACACCGAGGACCTTGGCGCTGAATCACCAGGAGGACATGGGAGCGGGCATACTGTGAGTAAACCTTTTCACTTCCTGCTTTCATTTCCCGTGTCTTTTCCACCCTTTTAACCAGATTTAAATATTACGCTTATCTGATTTTGATTTGCACGAAAATAGGCAAATAGGATAGGTGTAATTGTCTGGATAGGTTAAACAATTGCACACATATCGGCAATTCCTAGATTTAAACAATCACACATAAATCGGTGATTTTTAGGTTAAACAATCACACTTAAATCGGTGATTTCTAGGTTACACAATCACATTTAAATCGGTGATTTTACAATAAACAATTGCACACAAATTGGCAATTTTAGAATAAACAGTCGCACAGCAATCGGCGACTTTAAATCTTAATATAGTGCACAGAAATTGGCACCATATATACTTTAGTATCCTATAGTTAAATTACTTAGACTTAACTTGTGTGAAATAGTGTCAGAAGTAGTAAATAGTTCAATATGGAAATTAAAACCATCCCTAAGGAGTTTGTTGATATCATCCCCAGATACGACGGAGATGAAAACCTCCTAAATCTATTTTTGAATAAATGCGAGTATGTCATAAATTGTAGCCGAATTGCAGGCAGCCACGCTCAAAATTTGTACCTCTTCCACACTATCTCCAGTAGACTTTGTGGTAAAGCGGCCATCCTACTTAGCGACCACCCTAATGTCTGCTCTTATGAAGAGTTAAAAGAGATACTTACTCAACATTTTGGAGACCCTCGTTCAGAAGAATGCATAGCCATCGAATTAGAATCCCTTAAAATCAAAAACAGTGAAACATACATTCAGTTTTGCCATCGGATCCAAAATATCAGGAGCTCACTTTTTGCTAAAGTAATCCGGTTAAACGACGAAGGCATAAAGGCAGCTAAAATGATCGTCTATAACAACACTGCATTAAATGTCTTCTTATATAACTTACCTGAAGACATGATCAGAATAGTACGGTTAAAGGGCTGCTCTACACTAGAGAACGCGCTTAGCATAGTGACTGAAGAAGTCAACTTCAAATTTCAATATGATGCAAAAAATAAAATTAATAAAAGCACACAACCCCAAACGACAGGCCTTCAGTCTTTACAGGTACCACCGAAGCCACTAATGCAACCTCAAGGATTCAAACCAACAATTATTAACCCTGTTGCCAATAGTAATTTTAGATTTACCCCTCAAACAAATTTCAAATTTGGCATACCACAAAACTCAGGCTTTAGGCCTAACCTAAGCCAACCACCCACACAAGGGTACCGTTTCGGGATACCCCAAAACGCACCCCAACGAAACTTTGGGCAAGCACATGCCCACACAACGCGCTCCATTCCAACATGGCGGTTTTAAATTTGGCATCCCCCAGCAACATAGATTTGGCATACCAACACAGCACACACACAACCAGCAACAACCACACGTAATTAAAACACATAACGATGACGTCACTATGCGCACTGCTGCCCCTATCAGGCAAAATATGATGGTAAATGAACCATTTTATGACTACGACGCCCTGCCTCAGGACTATAACCCCGACTTTAACTACAACTACAATGATGACGAATACTTCCTTGACGAAAATTACTCAGAGCAGACTCAGGTAGAAAATATGTACCCTAACGACCCTGAGCAACCTGAAAATTTTCAGGAACCTGCCTCAGCGAACATAGTGAAATAATTAACCTTAACTACTGTGACAGCATATTAAGACTACCCCATGTAATCATCCTGAAATTAACGCTAAATTCCTTATAGATACAGGAAGCAGTCGCTCCTTTATTAGCCCAGCCAAAGTTGATGAGTTCTTTGGTAATTTCAAATTTTACGAACCGTTTAAAGTCATTAGCACTCATGCGCAGAGTACGCACGACGAAGTCATAATTATACCACTACTAAAGTCATTCAAGAGCAGATTACATCAGAAATTCTACGTCTACGACGTAGACGGACGTTATGACGGTCTTATTGGATCTGACCTCCGGTCAAAGTTAGGTGCAAACATAGATATGCGCAGGAAAGTATTACAGACACATAATACTTGCATACCTATTTTGTACGACCCCCCGTTCGAAGTTGAGATACCGGCCCGATCTGAAAGAAGAGTTAGAGTCCCGACTAACCTACAAAATGGTGACGCAATTTTAGATTTTGTCCAATTCAAACGCGGCGTCCGAATGCCCACAGCCCTTGTCAAGTGTGACAACTATTTCGCATTTACAGTTATCCAAAATGCGTCTGATGAAAAGGCTATTATTAAGCTCAATAGACCTCTCTCAGTATCCAAATTTCAAGTCGAAGAGCTTGAAATAAATTCGATAAACGACAACAACACAATCGACGACTTACTGAAAGAAAATTTACAAAAATTACGATTAGGCCACGCTAGCAATGAGGAACGCGAGAGTATTTCAAAACTCTGTTACGAGTACCGCGACATATTTTACTGCGAAAAACTACCCTGTCATTTACGAACCAGGTTAAACACAACATCCGTACTACAAACGAAGACCCGATTTATATCCGGCCTTATAGACACCCCCCAGTAGTAAATCAAGAAATACAGAAGCAAGTAGACAAACTTCTAGCCGACAATGTAATAACTGACTCACACTCCCCTTGGAGCGCACCAGTCCACTTAGTGCCAAAAAAGCTCGACGCATCTGGTGAAAAGAAATACAGAATGGTAATTGACTATCGCCGCCTTAACGAGATTACCGTTGACGATAAATACCCCTTGCCCAATATCACGGATTTGTTTGATAAAATAGGGAAAGCCCAATACTTCAGCACAATAGACCTCGCGTCTGGATACCACCAAATTGAAGTAAATGAAAAGGATAGGGCGAAAACAGCTTTTACTACACAGTCAGGACACTACGAATTCAAAAGAATGCCATTTGGGTTAAAAACAGCACCTGCTACGTTCCAAAGAGCAATGGATAACGTACTTAGGGACTTCAGGGTATACATTGCCTGGTATATCTTGATGACATAATTATCTTCTCTTCCAGCCTACAAGAGCACACCCAAAAACTTCGAAAAATCTTCGACCGACTCAGAGAAACCAACCTTAAAGTCACTCTAGACAAATGTGAGTTTTTACGGAAAGAGGTCCTCTACCTTGGCCACACTATCACCAAAAACGGCCTTAAGCCAAACGATGATAAAATAAAAGCAGTGTTAAACTTCCTCTACCCCGCACAACAACAGAAATAAAAGTTTTCTCGGTCTAGTAGGCTACTACCGGAAATTCATACAAGATTTCGCTAAACTCACACAACCCTTAACTACATGTCTGAAAAAGAAAAATAAAATTGACTGTAGCAAGCCCGAATATATAGGTGCATTCGAGAAATGCAAAGAACTTCTAACGAACGCGCCACTTTTGCAATTCCCCGACTTCGATAAACCGTTCGTACTCACAACCGACGCCTCTAATTTCGCGATCGGCGCCGTTCTTTCACAAGGACCCATTGGTGGTGACAAACCAGTGGCATACGCCAGTCGTACCCTAAACGAAGCGGAAACACGCTATAGCACTACAGAGAAGGAACTTCTCGCCATAGTCTGGGCAACCAAACATTTTCGCCCATACTTATATGGCAAGAAATTTACTATATACACTGACCATAGACCATTAATATGGGCTAAATCAATTACAGAAGCTAACAGCAAGCTGACTCGATGGAAACTACGTCTCGCGGAATTTGATTATGACATAAAGCACAAAGAAGGAAAACAAAATTGCAACGCTGACGCCTTGTCACGTATTAGAGTAAACGCAGTAGACGACGATGTCTCCATGAAAGTTCATATAGACTCCAAAAATAGACCCGGTACCAGCAGTTCGCACGAACGAACACCCTCGCCGATAGTCATATCATCCGACTCAGACGAAACTACCATATCTATAGCAAGTGGTGGCCCACGATCCCCTTACTCGTACCTGTCCATAGGAAGTGACACTGTCACTGCATCAGAAGGAGGACAAGAGGAGAAAAGCACTATAGGCACAATCCATTCCGCTGAAAATTTAGATACAGACGGCATCTTTATACTCGAAGAGGCTATCGACACTAAACCAAATCAAATTCTCGTATATACCTGGAATAGAGATGAACTGGCTGTCAAAGATTTGTCTAGGGACAAACAGAAAGTGTTAGAAGTTCACTTGCCCTTATCTAACCCAGATCTAGTTAAAAGATTTTGAAAAGCTATATCAAACCAAAAGTTCAATATTTCTTTTATTTCGAAAACCCGTTACATCGAAAACAATTCTCTGAAGCTACCATATTCCTTTTCAGAAGGAACTGTCAAATTCATTGAATGCACTAAAAGAGTAGTCTATGTGGAGGATGAAGACGAACAACGAAACATAGTAGTTAAATATCATGTGGGAAAGAATAGCCATAGAGGAATAAGGGAGACACTAGTACACTTAAAGCGTACATTTCACTGGCATAACATGGCAGAAACAGTAGCTAGCATTATTAACTCATGTGAACTTTGCAAAAAATGAAATACGATCGAAAACCTTTGAAACCGGAACTACAACTGACACAGACCCAAATTAAACCATTTCAGGAGCTTTTATAGACACTTTCTCAATCGATGGGAAAACTTACTTAACAATAGTCGACGCTTTCAGTAAACTAGGCCAAGCCTTTGAAATTAGCACCAAGTCTACCCCGAAGTAGTTAGAGCCCTAATAAAATACTTCTCTCTTTACGGAACACCCAGTCGAATTAGCTCAGACCCTGGGACCGAATTCAATAACACCTTACTTAAAGAAATGTTATCTTTTACAAAATCGATCTTCACATCGGTACCCCTCATAACCCCAACTCGGTAGGAGTAGTTGAGCGATTTCACTCTACTATCATTGAAATTTATAGAATTGCCAAATACGAACAAAAGGTAACCGATGCTGCATCAGTAATGACATATTCTATAATGTCATACAACCACACCATACACTCCACTACGGGCCTTACTCCATTTGAAGTAGTTTTGGCCACACTGAGTCAAGCAGCGCATTCCACGTAGATTTCAATAAACAATTTACTCAACAGTTGGTCAAGGAACACGTAAAACGTACGCGACACCTTTACAAATACCTTACAGATAAGATTGTTAAAGCGAAAGAGAACGAAATTAGGAAACGAGGTGGAGAAAAGGACTTCGATATAGACGTAGGCGACACAGTCTTCATAAAAGGGGTTAACACTAGACGCGCTAAAGACAAACCACGCTATCAAAAGGCCCAGGTCACTGGACCCATAGATAAAAACGTCGTATCTATAAACCTCCGCAACCGAGATACCACAGTACCTATTAAAGACATAAAACGCCCTCCACAGGTGGTTACTTCTGGTGACCCATGCCGGAGCCCTTCACCTGCAGAAGGTTGAGAGGAACCCTGGCCTTTACCGATCAAGGAAGGCCAAGCCCTCGTCAGTCACGACTCATGGACGATAATCAAAATTTTAGATCTAAGGTATTTACTGGAAGAATTAGAACAAAATCTAAATGGCTTCACACAGTTACGACAAATGGTACGCAACTGTTTTGACTTCGCAACTTTTGACAGCGACTTTAGAGAAATAGAGACACAAACCGACTACATTATGAACATAACTGCCAACAAGTTTAAGCAACTAACTCCGTCAGTAAGACTTAAACGCGGCTTAATAAACCCTCTTGGTTCTTTCGTAAAAGCAATAACAGGTAATTTAGATAACGATGACGCTGTGATGTATGAGAAACTAATCCAAGAAGTAGAATCAAAACAAAATAATTTAGACAGAAAAATGATAATCGTTTCCGAAATGTTGGGTACATTTACAAAATAGCTAACTCTACCAAAGGCAACTTCGTACAAATAGAACAAAGCATACAAGACATCAGCCGCACCCTTAATGAGTCTAGACTCTCGCAGTTCAGCAATAAACTAATTCATCTGTATGACGCTTTCATACATAATTTTCAAATTCTTTACCTGAGACTCAATGAGATTGAAACTTCTATTGCCTTTGCTAAAGTTAACCTGTTACATCAGTCTCTTATAGATACAGACGAACTCATAGAACTACTACGGAGAATTGAAATAACTGATAAGTTGGTATTCCCTGTAAACGCAGAGTCTATAGTTAAAATAGAGCAATGTATAGAAATTAAGGCCTATGTAAAGCAAAATCAGATAAAGCTCATTATGCATATTCCTTTGATAACAAATGACACCTTTAATTATTTCAAACTGATTCCGTTACCTATCTACAACAAAACAAACGACGTAACTTCCTTATCCTTCCTAAATACCCCTTCATCCTAGTGAAAGGGTTGAAAGCTACGCCGCTCTCCCAGCCGTGCCGTGAAGTCGACAAAGCCCGGTTCCTGTGCTTCGAAAACGACGTCACCCAGCTGATCGAAGACCATTGCACTGCCGAACTCATGAAATTTTCGACCAATATCTCCAGCTGTCACCCAGTTCCTGTCACCGTTGATGACGTAAGAGCCGACCTGGTACAACCTAACCGCTGGATCCTTTACACAAAGAAGGAGACCCTACTCACCAAATATTGTGGCGACGAGATAGAACAAGAAGTTGTCTCCGGGACTTATCTCCTCACCATTGACGACAGTTGTACAGTAAAAATAGAACAAATAACTTTAAGAAGACACCAAACTCAAGGAAAAGACTTAATTTACACCAGATTCCCCGTGATTAATTTGCCCCAAATAAGAACCACCACTACAGACATGCAGAAACGACCCGTTAACCTAGAAGGCATCGACCTCGGCGACACTCAGTTCCTGAATTTATTATTGCAGAAAAGTGGAAGTTTTAGTGACAGTGAAAACCTCAGTGTTTTAGGTCATAAAAGTGTTAGCTTAAGTAATCTAATTTTATGTGTAATCGCCATAACCGGCCTTGTATCGTTAGCGTTTAAGACTAAAATTAAAAAAATGTATGTTAAATTTAGGGGTCAGGTTCGAGATCACCCTCATCCCTCGGGTAATCTCGATCTTGAGGAGGGAGGAGTTATGTTGGGAGCACAGCCCTACCGCTCTGGAAACACCATGGTTGTGCCGTCAGCACAAAGCTGAGAATTCACCGAATACGGCCACCCATAGCGGCCGGACGCAGCGTAGACTGCTGAATTAGCGTCTGGCTCCCAGCCTTCCTTTTAGAATAAGCTTTAGGTTTAAGTCATTCAGTGTTAAATCGTCCTAGAGTTAAGGTCTGGAGCAAATAAATTCATTATATATTCTTTAAAATTGCTTTTTAAAAAGACCTTCGCGTGGCCCCCGTTCATGTCTATGTATAAAATGTATTATCTTTTCTTCTTATCATTTTTTTAGTAGTGTATATTTTTTTGTAGTTTGTTTACTTTTAGTCTTTATTAAGACAAAAACAAGTCTTATTGTTAGTATACGTATTGTTAGTTTTTATTTTTAATTATCCAATAAATTAAGGCCTAGTTTTGGTATGCTGTTTCCTATCCGTGCACGGTTGCTGGTAGAGATCGCTCTAAGCGATAAGGCTGCCAATTAAAATGCTAAGTTAATAGTATGTTTTTTTATAATATAAGGTTTCTGTTTTGTGGCTTTTAATAAAGTGTTGTTGTATTGTATTGTATAGTTCAGACATCTTTCGTAACCGTTTGAAGATATGATGTATTGAAATAACGAATTGCGGGTGAATTTATTTTGTAATTCGATTTTACGTAGTTTGAATAATTCAAAATAAATCCATGTTTTTTTTTATTATAACATAGTGACGGAACCAGAAACACATGTGCCAGATAGTAAGCAACGCGCCTGCCTATAATATCGCAGTCACGAAGCTTTTTGAATGCGACGAGTCAAATCACTTATCAATGCACAGTGCTCGTCACTCAAAGATATAAATAAGATGATTTATCTCCTTGTCGTGTAATTTAATAATAGAAACACAGTCATTTTTGCACACTTACAACGACTGGTACTTTCCAAGGCGTAGGTACTTTGCAAATAAATTTACCCTATATTTCGGAACTGAAAGATGCTTGAAAGAACACTACACACACTTATTAACTAGTTTTTTGTCTAAGTACATAATATGTAAATTGTAAAACCACTCGAAGAATTATTTATTCAACGTTTCGTAGATTACTCTCCCTAAAAGTGCAGCTGGATTTTCTACTGCTGAAAGGTTTTCTGTGATGTTGCTCTCTTTAAACAAAGCGCTTTATTTCCACCGAGCGAACATCAAACAAAAAGTAATTAAGAATCTGATGCTACGGAATAAAAATAAATCGAAATAGCTGGACAACGAAAATCTCTTAATGGACAGGCAAGTTGCATCTCACTCGCGCGGTAAATGATGTTCATGCTACATGATTTACCACTCCGAGGCAGGCTCCAACGTATGTATGTTCAATGTTCATACCTCTATTGAGTAAGCAAAGAAAGTTATGGAAAATAAATGAAGTAAGCCAGTAAATAGGCGTGCACTCAACACTATGAACAACATTTACTGGAGATCCAACCTTGAAATAGCAAATGCAGCCTTTTCTAACAAGCAAAAAGGCTAAGGGGATAACCCACCACGCTCTAGTTGAGTCGTGACAGATGTTCTTGTAACACGCTGATTTCCTCGCGATTTTTTACTTCACCGTTAACATATCCAAACTCTAATTACAGTTACGTACCTACCTACCTACATACATATTATGTATTTTCCGAAAAAGTTATGTATGAAAAGTTATTGTGAAAAACCAGTAGATATCATTAGGTAGGTACATAGTGTGTTCGTAGAAATGGTTAAAAAATTGGTTGCCTGTAAAGTCGGTATACGGGCGAAAGTTTTACGTGACAACGACTTTGAGTGGTAAAATAATTTTACGGAAGGGACGCGTGCCTTTCACTTTTTATGTCTGTCTCTCTCGCTCTTAGGCGGGCTAACCATGCCCGAGTGGAAGGGACGCGTGCCTCTCACTCGCTCTCGTTGTGAGCGCATAACGTGAGCGGAGCGTAACGCAGTTTCTTGAAGTGTCACCCGGCAAACCAATTTATAAGACGTTGTCACGTCAAAAAAACTCGAATATGATATCACGTTTATCAAGATCGGTTCAACTTCAACTTTTTGTAATGGCTTCCATTCGGTAGTGTCACCGTAATTTCGCCAGTGTCTAGCGTTTCAACATTAGGATGGTCTTCTGGACTTTTATTCACTGAAGAGATAGGAGTCTTGATTCAGATGATCGGTCCACTTCAGATAGTCTTCAGTTTGATGGCAGACTTCTGGCATATGTTCAGTGATGAGGCAGGGTTGTTGGTTCAGATGATCGGTGAAGTGTACACTCAAGTACTTTGTTAGTGGTTACTTATATATATATTTTAAATGTAACTGTAATGGACAAACACAAACATGACATCACAAAATAGACATAAAAAGATATTATTTCTTATAAAATAGTTAAGACACATATTATGATATATACACAATTTAAACAAAACAAGTCATAGTTTGATGTTGTTTTTATGGATATATTTACTTAGGACATACACAAAAGGGGTAAAAACAAGAGGAAGAAGATTGGAGAAATTAGAGGGACGAGGAAGGTCAGGAGGGATCAAATTGTAAAGGGAGGACTGAGATCTATCACACTCAAAGAAAATATGATCGGTAGTGCCGTCTGCTAAGCCACATTCACAAAGAGAGCTATCGCGTATTCTTATTTTAGAGAGGAACACCGGCGTGCAAGCAAAACCCAACCGCAGGCGGCAAATTGTGGATGTAATCTGTTTGGGGATGGTCTTAAATTTAAAAAACCAGGGTTTAGGGGGGATAGATGGTTGTATTTGTCCGTAAAATTTGCCTGTTATTGTCTTTGTTCTGGTCCAGACTGAGTTCCAGCTTTCGAGCAGCTTAGGTTGGCATGTTGTGGATATATCGTGGGAGTAAACATGGTAATGATCCTTATTTCCGGAGATAGTAGCCTGTTTGGCATGGAAATCAGCAGACTCATTACCTGATATGCCAGCATGTCCAGGGATCCATGCTAACACTATTTGTAAGCCTAATTCATGGGACTTTAAGAGACTCTCTTTAATTTTAAGTATTATGGGATATTTATTTTTACATTTGAACTGATTAGCCAAGAGTGCCTGCAGACAACTCTTAGAATCAGTCAGTATGATGGTTTTATTGATGGAGTGTGATGTGACATAATGAATGGCTTCAAGAATAGCCGTGGCCTCACCAGTGAAAACTGAGGCTAGTGGGGGCACTTGTTACTAAGAACTATTCTGTATTTAGGGATCCAAACAGCAGAGCCAACATCACCATTATGATTCAGTTTGGAGGCATCCGTAAACACTGTTAGCCAATCAGTCCACTTATTACCCATAATTTTAGAGAAAGTCTTGTTGGGATCAAGAGAGTCTTTGTCTAAACCCAGATTTAAAATAACATGGGGCTGGAAAGTTAAAGCATGGTAACTGGTGGAAAATAAAGGGTTAATAGGGAAATTAGCAATTTGGAATGGAAGGTTTGAAAACTTTGAGTGGCTACGGAGGAGGCATGGGAGTTTGATTTGGGATATAACATTGTGGGGTGGAGTAAGTCTCAGTTCATGCAATTTAGGCCAAAGAGGATGGTCTGAGTTTTGAAGCAGCTTAGTATAATATCTGTCTGCCAAGAATTGCCTACGCAGGGGGAGAGGAGGGTCTCCGCATTCTACTTGGACCGCATTGGTGGGAGAGCATTTCATTGCACCTAAAATAGTGCGAAGGCATTTGGCTTGAATTCTGGACAGTTTGTCTAGGGCAGATTTGTTGCCAGGCTCCAATAGAAAAGCTGCATAATCAAAGTGTGAGCGTATTATAGAGTTGTATAACAACTTTTGGGAAAAAGGATGGGAGCCCCACCATACACCAGAAAGGGATCGGAGGATGTTCATATTTTCTCACATTTAGTAGCCACTTGTTCAGAGTGAGGAACACCAGTTAACCTTGTGTCTAACCAGAGCCCTAAAAATTTTGCTGAATTCTGCTGAGGAATGATTTGATTGTTGCATCTCAAGTGTACGTTGGGAATAGTTCTTTTTTTGGGTGAATACAACAGATTTACTTTTTTCTGCAGGAATTGTTGAGCCATTGTCATTTAAGTAATCCTCTAGGTACATCAGTGCAGAATTTAAAAGTGTTTCAGCTTCCTCAATGGATTCGGAGGTGACATACAAAGCCAGATCATCGGCATACTGTAACACTTGGCAAAAAGGTGTAACTACGATTTCTAAATCATATGTGTAGAGGCCATAAAGGGGGGGGCTGAGGACTGAACCTTGTGGCAATCCTTTCCATAAGGTTCTGGATGTTGTAGTTGTATTCTGGTTTTTGATGTGTATATTTCTCTCCATCAAAAAACAATTAATGAACTGTACCATCTTCGGCGAGATACTCAGCTGTAACAGCTTGTTTCTGAGCAACGGAAGTTGGACGTTATCATAAGCTGATGTAATATCTAAGAATACAGCTACTACATAGTTTTTGTTCCTTAGACCTATACGAATGTCTGTGGTGAGGATACTGAGACTGTCTGCAGTGCTCATTCCTTTGCGGAAACCATACTGGGAGCCAGGAAGTAGTCTATTACTTTCAACAAACCATTCCAACCTATTTTTTATGAGGATTTCCGTGATTTTTGCAGGGACACAGGATAGGGCAATAGGACGGTAGGAGTTAGGGTCAGAAGGGATTTTCCCAGGTTTGAGGATAGGAACAATAATTTGGGATTTCCAGGAATCAGGGACAGTACCTAATTCATAGAACTTGTTAATTAGGGAAAGGAAGTACTGCTTCAAGGTTTGTGAGGATCTGGTTATAAAAGAATATGGGATTCCATCAATTCCAGGGGAGGAGTCAGTCAGCCCATCAAGGGCTAGCCGCATTTCTTCCCATGAAAAAGGGGGATCAAAGTGGGGGTGGATGTTGGGTGAGATATGGAGGTTTGAAGTAATATTGGGGTTAGAATTTTCAGGCACAAAGGGGGGAGCTAATTTATTGGCAAAGTCTTCTATCCAGGAAGTGGGATCATTGGACGTAGGATTGGGAGCATTATGGGAACCCCTAAATCGTCGTATCTGTTTCCAGACAATGGAAGATGGGGTTGATGGGGATAGGCCCCTCACAAAACTTCAACCAACCTAACTTCTTTTTGCTGGATAGAGTCTTTCTACATTTAGCCGCTGTTCTTTTGTAGATTAGGTAGTTTTCAGAGGTCATGGCTCTGTTATAAGATTTTTCAGCAGAGTTACGCTCCCGGATAGCTTTAGTGCACTCAGGGTCCCACCAGGGAGGGGAGAAGAGGTTATTTTGAGGATTTTTAAGGGGAATGGATTCCTCAGCTGAGGCTAAGATGGTATCCATAAATTTGGAGTAACATACTATTGGGTTTTCTTCAGCGGGATTGGGAAAGGAAGGTAGTTTAAGGTTAAGGGAAGTGGAGTAGGTATCCCATTTGGCACCCGATAGTCGGTACTTTAAGAGAGGAGTAGGGGGGGGTAATCGGGAAACTCGAAGTCCTAAGTTGATGAGAATGGGAAAGTGGTCACTTCCTCTGGTGAGAGGAAGTACCTGCCAGGATAGGGAGGGGAGTAGGCCAGGAGAGCAGAGTGTTAAATCTACTGCAGATTTTGGATTTTGGGAGGGTAGAACCCTTCGTGTGGGGGAACCGTCATTTCCTATACACAGATTTGCCTCTTCGACTGCTTCTAACAATAAGCGTCCAAATGTGTCGCAGTGATGCGAGCCCCAGACAGTGTGATGGGCATTAAAATCTCCCATTATTACTACAGGTTGGGGGACAGCAGAAATTATCAAAAGGATATCTGCGATAAGGTGGGGAGCAGGATGAGGGATATAGAGGGAAATAAAAGAAGTATTGAAGGGCGAACAGCCACAGAGTTTATCTCTGGACTGTGGGAAGGAAGAGGTACTTGAGAGAAGGGCAGGGATAGTTTTATGAACAGAGCACAGCCAGCCAAGCCATCCTGACGGTCGTCACGGAGACAAGAGAAGCCTGGAACTCGATATCGGGTCCCTGGGACAAACCATGTCTCCGAGACGGCAACCAGGACAGGACTGTAATCTCTGATGAGGTGACGTAATTCAGAAACCTTCCTACGAAGGCTCCTGCTGTTCCACTGGATCATGGGGCATGAGTCCATGGTGTCCTACGAGTGATGAGAGATGGGAGATCGATTGGGCGACGTTGGGCGGTAAGGAGTTGGGGGCTTGGGAAATAAGGTTAATAATGATGGTAAGAAGTTGGCAAAGGAGTTGGTGAGTATCTGACGTTGGGGAAGGGAGTTGGGACGCTTGAAGGGCATATCCTCTAGGGAGGGATGAGGGGGTCTGGGCAATTATGGATTGATGGGCTGCCTTATCATATGATTTTCCAGGAGGATGATTCGGTCTGGTCTCTTTTGTACAATGGTCTTCTTATATGTTGTGGTAGGGTGTGGTGGGTTAGGGTAGTGGTTGGGGGAAGTAGCAGGCATAGGTTGGGAATCCGGGTCATAAGATGAAGTAGGGTCTCTAATTATTTGGCTGTATGTTTTCGTCGTTTTTGGCGTTTGACCGCTGGCTTCTTGGTATGAAATTCCATTCCGTGTCATCAAAGATTTAATGTTTCGCTGGCGTTCTTGTTCTGGGCAGATTCTATTGGTGGAGAAGTGATGCCCATGACAGTACAGGCATGTAGCCTGCGATTCCTGGACATCACAGCTGTCACCACTGTGGGGCTGAGTGCACCGGAAACAACGGGGTTGAGAGCGACATTGTGACTTAATATGGCCGAACCTTAGGCAGTTCATGCATTGAATTGTAGGAAACTGATAGGGTTCCACTGGTAGTGAGGAATAGAATGAAAATATTTTTTCTGGTAGTTGTTGTCCTCTAAATGTGAGCACAACAGTTTGAGTGGCCACCCAATTAATAACGTTTTCAATTTTATTTTTCCTATTTAGCCTTCTGGCCTTAAGTACATAAGCATTCCCAGGTATTTCAAGAGATGCGACAAATTCATCCATTGACCAGTCCACAGGGACTCCCCTAACAATTCCCATACGAGTTACATTGTATGTAGGGATCACTGCATCATATTGGTTTGACTTAAGAATTGGATCTTCCACAAAAAGATTGGCCGCAGAGGCATTTTTAAATTGTATTGAGACTTTATTTCGGCCTACCTTTTAATCCCATCGCGGCAAACGTTTTGGATTTTATTATTTGAAACAAACTGTCCAAATTTGATAGGGCGGATAACTGTGCCTGCGGTTGCGTCCGACTCTACTCGAGATACGTGAACAATGTATGGACCAGTGTCGGTGTCCTCATATTGCCTAATGCCCAGTATGGTTAAGGAAGGGTGTTGATAGACAGACTGCATAGACGGCGACGCCGATTCCTGACTTGTTATGGCCTTTTTAGGAGCTGAACCCACCGCAGTGGTCATCTCTCTGGGTCTTTTATTGCATTGCGTGTGATAGGTTGGTCATAATCCATCTTATCAGGTGGGACAGGGAGGTCCGGGGCCTCCGGGACAGGGGAAATGGGATCCATTTCCCCTGTTAGTTAGTCACTACAATAGATTAAGCAACTCACCAGGTTATATATACACAAAAAACACAAACAAACAACAGATAGAAACTAAACACGTGTAGAGGTTATATCCGCCACCGGGTTAGTCCAACCCAACCTCAAGATCGGTTACCTATATTAAGTCGATAACTCATGTACTTATATAATTATATGTCAGGGAATTAATAATATTTTATAATCCGTATAAAAATTTCGAAAATACCAACAAACATTGCTTGGAAAAACTTCTTAATCCATTTTGGGCAATCGAGAAAAAAATTACGAAAACTTACTTTCCGATAATTGGACATGCACCGCGCATCAATATTCATTGTCCCTTAACAAAGGCGTTATCAATATCAAAATATGTTAATAACGTTTCCGTATTCATTCGACGGTACTGCATAAAACATCCCGGGCCGTAACCGAGACCTTACGCATAAAATAAATTATTGTTGGAAATCCAAGAGCGGGCCGATGTATCTGCGATGCTATCGCACCGTCCCGCTGGTTATGACATTATTAAACTAGACCGGTATATATCTCCATACAGTGCATAATGTTCGGTAACTTCACGTTGATTGCCTGGCGTCTTGGCTTAGTTAGCAATAGTCTGTCTGCAAAGCCGGAAGTCAGGGGGTTCCATTTGGTTCCCACGTAGAACAAATATTTGGCTGGTTGTTTTGTACTTGGTTGGTATATATTATTAGAATGTATTTCAGAAACGGTCGCAGCCTCAAATTTTACAGGATCACCAATAGTTAGTAATACAAAATGTTGAGGTATTGTCCCGCAATTATACCTATGCGATTGATGTTTCAGTTTTTTAAAAACAAATACATATTTAAAAATAGCCTATGGACTTACTATTTGATATTTTGTATTTTTTTTTGAAATTTTCAATTTAACGTATTAATGCACCCCGATCGGTGGCTCAGGGTTTCTATAGAGTGGACGCCAACGGTCAGTCGACCCCAGGGTCGTGGTCAAACGTGATGGAAGGACGACCTCGGAGCTTAAAAATGATTGGACGACGGTAGCTCAGGACCGGATAAAGTAGACGGAATTGAGGGAGACTTTTGCCCAGCAGTGGGACAACTAAGATTAAATAAACAAATACACTAATACGATTTGGGAGTCATGTCTTCTGTGAGAGATAGATAGAGATAAATTATCTTATATCTCTGGGTGACGAGCGCAGTGCAGTAGGCAATAATTTCTACACTTGACGTTCCAATAGCTTCGTGACGTTGTGCTGTTATGAACAGGATGTTGCTCACCATCAGGCACATGTCCTGGTTGTTTCGTCACTCTATAATATATAAAACTAAATATTTTAAAATAACAAACTGCGTGTGACATAAAGTAATAATGCAAACATTCACCAAAGCGTTTATCTAGACGCAGCATAATTGTTTTTGCTGTGGACAACATTGAAATTCTTCAATTTTAGTCTGCACGTAGACTTGGGAATTCTGTTGCATACCAAGTCTGTTCCGGCAGCAATATGCGGACTATTTAAACTATGATATTCTGTATAAGTCACGCCACATATACCGCTTTTATGAGGTACGTACTGATAAAATTAATGTAAGATACAGTATGGATAAAGTTGAACGGGATTTCAGATTCTCGAAAATGGGGGTTAGCTCAAGCTAGGGTAAATATAATCCGATTCTAAGCATTTAATCATCATCGTTATCCACAGGGATTTCACATTTTATAATTATTATTTAATCATGTTGTTGTTTCTTACGACATTAGTTTTTATTATCTAAATGTTTAGCGCACTTGTGTTTCTGTAAGAGAAAACATGTGAAAATGAACGTTGTCAAACTTTATCTATTTTGACATAGATATGTAAAACTTCTTCATCTTATGCTATGTAATTCTGGTTCACTGTATTGTAGTAGGTAAAACGTAGCGTTTTGGCGAGAATACAAATTAATACATTACGCATCTCATTAAGTATTACCTAACCTGATCCTTTAAACCAGCCAGTCTCAAGGTCAAATTACATGACCTCGGGTACTGTATACGTAAATTACATTGTGACAGTACGATCCACTGACGCTAAAAAATACGTGACCGTTTTACACAATGTTGCCCTGTTGAAAAATAGCCCTCCACAAATTTAAGAACGGCTTTGACGGGCTCGAATAAATTATGGTAATGAACGCTTTGAAAGCGCATCCGTTGATTTACCCGATTGGGGCAGTGGTGGGGCTTCTTAATTTCCATAATAACCCGTCTGCGGTATCGGGTAAGTTGGCGAACGGTCGGGATGGTAACACTGCTCGTATGGACTGTAATCATTGAATTTACACGGAATTACATAAAATTGTGCTTGAATTCTTACTTGGCATTGCGAGACATTTTAAACCTACGGAATCGTAGTGACTCGCTATAAATATGGTATTGTGGTTTATAAGGAAATACTTTCTTAGTATGCTCAGAGTTGTTTTTTAAACATATTAAAAGACAAGAAAAATCTTTCTTAAAAGCCTTAACACTCCGCTTATCCATCTACGACAATTCCAAGAAATCCTTGAGTTCGCAATAGCTACACTGTGACAGTCATTGTCTTCTATGCCTGACACATAACACCACAGTGACACGCAGCTAGTGGAACATGAAGAGTCCAAATAATTATCTAGCACTGCAATGCGCTCGTGACCCAGAGATCTAAGATGTTATATCGCATTCTTAATAAAATAAAGACTCAACTCCAAATTTTGGCAAAATGAGTTTTAGTAAAATAATGACTTAACACGTCTAGCTGCATCATCTAGAAAATAAAAGGACCTTTATTACGTTTAGTTTAGGGTACACAATCATTTGAGTCTATATTCCTTCCCCGCCACCCGCAGTCTTTCTTAGCCGAACACAGACCTATTCAGTTCTACGTCGACTGTCGAGCGGGAGGGTGTTGCACAACAACGCCCCATTTTGAGATGCGTCGCTGTTTTACCAAGACTAGGGTAAGTTTGTATTAAATGTTATAAACAATATTGACTCATTTTGAATTAAGTCATTGTTCTAATAAACGCAATAGAAGTTTCGCCGACTTATTTATTAATCCGTCTGTATTACATTAAACATCAGAACAGTTTGCGTGACCATTTTAGTTTTGAGTCGTTATACCTTTTCAGATTAAAAAAAATATCCGAAAGATTAGCAAAACGGTCTTTGTTCTATTCGATTTTATATGGTTTTGATGACACATTTGATTATAAGCCAACTTTTTACTGAAATACAGTCTATAATGTGCGTAATATTACAAAAATAGGCTTTATTATGGTTAATAAAATGGGAATTGTGGTGGTTAATCTAAGTAATTATTTTTTGTTTCAGACTTTGCAAGTACTTTTAAAAATTTGTATCAAGTGTAATTATGGAAAACAACGGTTAAAAATAATTTTAAAAACATCGAAGCGAAGAATATGCTGTCTAATACACCTTCGGTAAGTAAAATATTAAGAAGCTAGCAGCGCCCCGGGGTTTCACTCGTGTGGTTCCCAATCCTGTTAATTTTCCGGGATAATAAATGAATAGTTAAAAACACGCTTATACAAAAGATTAACTAAAAGTAAAAAAGTAACCTATATGTTATTGCCGACCTTTATCTATCTATGTACCAAATTTCATACAAATTCCTTTGGTAGTTTTTTACGTGAAAGAGTAACAAACATCCTTTTTTTCCTTTTTTCTAGAGCTACGAAACGCATAGTCCTTGTAGAACTTACCGTACCGTGGGAAACTAATATACCTAAAGACCACGCGATGAAACAAAATAAGTATTACGACCTCCTAAACGAATTAACAAAAAACGGCTATGTAGTTAGTTTATACGCTGTAGAAGTGGCAGCGAGAGGTATACCAGCAAAATCTCTCTATAACCTACTGAAAGACCTTGGCTT
Source organism: Ectropis grisescens (assembly GCA_017562165.1). Lineage (NCBI taxonomy): Eukaryota > Metazoa > Arthropoda > Insecta > Lepidoptera > Geometridae > Ectropis > Ectropis grisescens. The sequence continues at coordinate 13,986,259 of CM029772.1, read as the reverse complement.
ATCCAGAAGTGCAGTAAGTTCTATACTAGAACGTGTGTCTAAAGCTGCACTAGTAGGCTCATATCAGATTTGGCTGGGCAGGGAGAGAAACACGAGTAGTGAAGGTGAGTGTTGATGTACGTCAGAAAGGGGCCCCTTAAACCTACGCCCGAGTCACAAGTCTCGGGAACTACTCGAGTTTTTCTCTCTCTGCCACACGATGGACCCGGCACCCGCACGGTGAATCCATGGAATGCTAAGAAAATCGTCTCCCATCCAAACTTACAAACTTTCACGTTTGTAATATTAGTAGGATTATGAAGCATACTGTCATATTACTTAATTAATGACAGTTAGATTGGTTTGTAAGTTCTCACTAATCTCAATAAATTTATGATTATATATTGTTGTAATTTACTGGCTTAAATTTACACCAGTAATAAGACTAAATATCGACCATTAGTGCTTTCCAAATAATACACTTAACTATATTATTCACAATCATTTTCAACTATTATATGTGTACTTATTAATATACTTAACTAGCAGCGCCCCGTGGTTTTACACGCGTAGTTCCTGTTTCCGCGCTATAAAAAAAATAGGCTGTGTGTTCTTCCAGGCTATAAACCTGTGTTCCAAATTTCAACCAGATCCGTTCATACGTTACAACGTGATTGACCTATACACCACCAAACATTGACATTTATGATATTAGTAGGATTGTATGTAAAACATGATTATTTAATCACTTATATAAGTATTTTTTTATTTCACAGATCCCCACTGTTGCAAATAAGAAAGTTTATAGGAGAGAAACGAAAGCGAAAGGACGATTATACTTTGGAGACGCAACAGCGACCACGTGTAATCATTTAAATGATGAAGATCTCAGTGTTGTGACTTCTTCTCTTTTGAAGAACACGCTCTCAGAAAATGAAATTGGCCAAGATTGTTCGGTCGATATGGTTTCAAAGTGTGATAAACCACCTGCAGCTAACCAATCAGCCACATATCCAGTTATATCTAATTTCAGTAATACTCTGGAAAGAGATGATAGAGAGCCTGTAAATGCAAACACCGAAAATTTAATGACCACAAGTAATTCTAAAGCTCCGACATCAGAACCTCCTGTGGACCAATTAGCCGAATTTAATTCACAAGCTTTTGTTACAAATGTTCTGGAGAAACAATTGTACCCTGACATCATGACAGATCATATGAATTTGTCGTCCACTAATATTTATTCAACTTTTCATCAGTATTCGAATAGACGTCAAGCAAATAATAAAGGAACTTAGGAAATTTCTCCAGTGAATTCTGGAGAAAGTTATCCAGATTTGAGCGACACAGATCCCACATATAATATTAAAAGAACTAACCGCAACAAATATATCACTGAGTTTACGGTGGTTACCGTGTTTACCACGTCGGTCCTGATCCATAAAATCGTTTTCGTCATATTTTTCTTTTACTGTGCGTATAATTCTGTCCGAAATATCAAATGTGTTCAAGAAAAAGGTTTTACAAACTCTTTTTTTATCTGACCCCAGCTTTAAATAGAAAGCATTATTTGCTTTTCTTGGATTTTCTGTCCGAGAGTATTTATATTTTGGTTCCACTTCGACCATGCATGTTTTAATGAAAGATCTTTGCAAAGCTAAATCTTTTAAATCCCTAAATTTACAGAACAACAATTTTCTGTCTTCTTCAGTTATTAGAGCATTTCAGGCGACAGTTTTCATTACATGGCGGCTTAATTGAACGCGCAGGTACATTATTTTTTGTTCTAATAGAGGTGTACGATTCCCCTGCATTACGTTTACGCTTTGCGCAATTGTCTCTCCAACTTTGCGGATTGCTTTTTCGCTTTTTTGGTTTATCTTTTATGATTCACTTTAAAATGTTATATAATAAATGTTACTTAACCCACAATTGACCGTCCAAAGAATAATTATTATAGAAACTGTGCTGTGAAGATGATTAAACATTGTAGTCTGTTGAAACCTAAGTAATATTTTGTAGTTTTATATTATGTTAGGTATATGATAACAATATTTTAAGTATGGATGGTTACTCGTTGATCTACCCTCCACAATTTTAAGTATGTGCAATGTTGTCATTTAGAGTGTTACTTTGGATTCATTGGTAATAAATATTTTACCTATCTGTGTATTTGTATTGGATTTGGTGTTGACAGATTGATAACACTACTATTGAGACTGATTAAAACTTAATGGTTCGATACTAATTTTATAATAATTATAAAATAAAGCATGTTGAATAATAAATACTTATAGTTTTTAAGTCATTATTTGAAGCGCGTGTTAGTTAGTTTAGCGACTAAAATAAAGTATTCCAGAAAAATGATCCTATTTAACGGCTTAAATATTTAGACGCCACATTCTGTTACTTGTATATTAATAAGCAGTAGTGATTGACATCACATGTAGAACATATTGTATATGCTGTAACAATTATTGAAACATTGCAAAGATTTCGAAAGTTCAAATAAATACTGAAAGTGATTTAAATTTTGCATAACTTTTGTTTAATTATTCCTGTCCTAAAACTATTATGCTATAATTCTCAAAATAAGTCACACGATTAGTTTTACTTTCAATATTAAACAGACTCAACTGGTTTTATGGCTAACAAGTTTTATAATTTCTCGTGAAATAGCGACTCTAATTAAAATGTGACTCTGATTGTTTAATACATTTTCGTAAAGTATCGACTCATTTTGAGATAGATTTACTTACTTCCTATTTTCTTTGACGAATAAAGACTCAACTCTAAAGTGTACAATATCTATTGTTTTTTTATATATTAATAGCATGCTATATAATATTTTTATAATTAATATGAGTAGCCAATATATCCAAGATCATACTTCCTTTTACATATTTGAGCTACATTTATAAGTAAAAATTTTATACTTACTTAAAAAATTATTCCATCCACGCCGGCATGTTTTTCACCGATTGCCACAAATGTATGTTTTTGGATAAGGTCATTATTTTACTAAGAGTGCGATATCTCTAAGCCCTGTAATTTATCTGGAAACATTGCCCTTCAAACCGGAACACAGTAATGTTTGCACATTACTGCTTGACGGTAGAATAACTAGAATAACTGGCTAAGTCGTGGTACTTCCCCAGGCGGACTCTGCCAAGAGTCCTACCACTACAATTATACGAAGTTTTCTGCTACCTAAAAAACCTATAAATGTAAGAATGGTTGTTACGCAACTTTAAGCCGATACACATCCTAAACGGTCAGCGAAATAAAAAAACGTTGAAAGAAAACTAAAGTTTATTTAAAAATACCTATTTAACCATACCCCTCTTGACATAGTTTGTTGACATTATTTTTTTTTTATTTGGACAATATGGCATTCGGTATCCGCCATATTGAATTTGCACTATTGTCATGTTTTTAGTGTCACTCGCGAGACTAAGAGGAATCGATTGACGTGTGAATCATAATAATCGGGCCAGGCATTTGGTCTGTATAGTGCTTCAAAGAATCATACATGTATACATACATACATTTACATATAGACTGATAAACATATCACCACTCCTTTGCCGTCGCGCAGTCGGGTAAAAATATCTACGAACTAAGTAGGTAAAAAGGCACAAAAAGTCATTTCGTGAGCACCCTTTTTTTTCAAGCATCCAGCGCGATAACGTGCCCACTAAGTACCCAGACTTGGCGATTATTCTGCATAAAGCAAGTTCCCTAAATGCAACTTACACGTTAAATCCATTAGGCTTATGTTCCTACGCTCGCTGTAAAAATACCGCAAGCTTCTCTAAGTAAATTACTCTGCAAATTAAATAAAACTATATCTCCACACACATTCTTATACAAACTCCATGAATATTCCTTATTGCATACCATTTACGCTGTAACATTTTCATATAAGCTTCAGAAACATTAGAAATACTATATTTCACAATCTTGAATCCTTATTACATTATTTTTTTCCGAGCTAACCGAATGAAAGTCATAAAAGGAAAATAACTTTTATTTGTGATTATTTCAAGGAACCCAAAGTTAGTTTGGCGGAAACTTGGGAAACACTCGTACTTACCTACCCTATTTAGGGGCGTAAATAATTTAAGGGACGGCCCTAATTAGGAGCAGTCGATAAAACGTAAATAAATGTGTCTACTTCATTAGGGTTGATTGATTAGATTAACTGAAAAGTTGCTGGATTAAAGGCCATTGCATTCTTAATACAGAGGTTCAAGCTCAGTAAATCAGAAAATTAATCGTTAATTAGGATTTATTATATAGGTAATTGAACATATTCAACACAAAAGAAAAAATTGACGATAAACTTTTAATGTTAATTTAAACACTTCAGAAGTTTTTTAATGTTAACCGACTTAAATATAGGATGAGGTTATGTTAGGCGAAAGCGCCGATTCGATTGATGATGATTCGATTTTGAAAATTATATTTTGGCTTGGTAGACCGTAATTCAGAGGTGATTCCGTATAAATTTTATCGAAATTGAGGTGAGGCGGTGAAATATGCACAAATTTTGCTTATATGTATTCAAATGACACAGTGATGGATTCTTATGAACATTGATTGAGTGTCTAAATTTGGTTGTAAATTGAAGTTCAACATCGTTTTAAAAAGGGAAAATGAATTATTATTTAAAGAAAGAGTGACAAATAAGCAGACAGCCAACAAGATGTAAGATGAGGAGTGCCTAAGTGACAACTACCGTTTATGAATATCTGCAATATCAGTGATGTTGAGAATACTTAGGTGAAACACACCGCTTTAACCTGTTTAAAGATTCAACTTCTTGATGAATGGCGCGTGTTGTGACTTTTAGCTGTCACATTTCTGCCAATGTCCGTTTTGTGGCAGCTTCGTAAACGGCAACGGCCAACATGTTTAAAGATTGCATTTATAAATACGAGTATGTTTGATTTTGATTAAATAGTATGACTTTAATTGCAAATGATGACATTTGCAATTAAAGTGTCTAGATTTATTTTTTTTAGGTTATATTGTGTCTATTATCTTATTAATATAGATATGATATTATTAATATATTCTTCATATTTTATTAAAAGTATTTCTTTAGTAATTACATAAAACTTATTAGTAAACAACACATTTGCGGCTATTTCAGCTGAGCGACTCAAACGGCGCAAATATACAACACTCGGAAGTGGTTACATATTTGAGCCCTTTGGGGTTGAGACATTGGGACCGTGGGGGCCGGGAGCTCACCTCATTTTCAAAAGCCTATCCGAGCGCTTGGTCGACGCGACGCGTGACCAAAATGCTGGCGTTTATTTGGCCCAACGCATAAGCATTGCCATTCAGCGTGGTAATGCCGCCAGCATGCTGGGTACGCTTCCGATTGGTGGTGGGCTTGAACGTCTTGATTATCTGTAGACCTACAGTGGTCTATGGATAATTCAGGTGTGCTTAGTGTAAGTAGTTAGGTAGGTTTGTAGTGTAGTGTAGTTCTCATTGTATTTTAGTTTTGTTAATAAAGGCTCTGCCCAGATAAAAAAAAACATATATTTTTCCCCTGTTATATAGCATTTTGATATTGTATACACGCAATACAATACTAAAATTTACTTTTTTACATTATACTACACAACATTTACGTACAGACGAAGTAGGTATAAATATGGGATTACTCATAAAAGTTAAAACATAAACAAATGAATTCTACAAATACAAACATACACATAAATATGTAAGTAAAAACACGCACAATATTCTGTATATCTCATATAATTCGAAGCCGTGATTGGCACCGCTACATTAACGCTCACATTATTACATTCCCGTCACGTAGGGGTGCGCTTTTATCAAATAAATGTACCATTCGGATGTTACACGATTCCTACAATTAAGCCTTTGCAAGGATTCGTTTTCGTTTGACATGGATATCCTTTGTCTGCGAATCTTTGCTTAAGAAAATAGAAATAATTGGACAGCGGAGTTTTGACGATTTCCAGTACACTGCGCCGTGTTAGATTGTGCCAGGGACTGTTTTAGAAAAGTTAGTTTTAAAACTTATTGGACTAGATTGTAATTATTTGGCGGCTACGTTTCTAAAACTTTTGGATCGTGGCTGGTAGTGATGAAAGCGAGCAACTTTCAACTTAACGCTTTCATTAAATAAATTAGTTGCTTAGACAAACTAGTGCCAAGTAGCACTGATACCTATTAAAGAACTGGCTGATGTGTCACCGTCGCGTTGTCGCTTTGAAATTAATCGTAATGAACATACCTACTTTAGGTTTAAAGGGTTAGGCTTTTGAAATTTAAGAATATATTGTAAAGCAGAGCGATAGTGGGCACCTTAATCGCTGAAAGCGATCTCTTCCAAAATTAGTATTATTTTTAACTCTTTCAAAATTAGTTTGGAGTTTGGTTTTTAAATTTAAGTTAGGTATATTTAGTTTTTCAGAGAAAGTTACAATAATTCTTGTAAAATTCTTCATTGGAACAAGAGTTACTAACTGCATCTTTATCGGTCGATGTTCTTGTATTTTTTCATTACTTGTTTTATTAATTTGTACGTAAAAGAGATACAACCTTAAGATACATATAGTGGAACGTAAGCTCTACAAAATCCACACTAAGTAATCAAATGTCTAGCCATTCGTGAATTATCATTATTTCTCTACCTTTATATGACTTTGTTGCATCAAAACATTGTATTATCTCTGTCCATTTTCCTCGACAGCTTATTTTCTGTTCCTCTCTATCGCTCGACAAATCGACGCGTAGGTAAAAGAGATACTATCTCAAAACGCAGTGGAACGTAAACTCTTAAAAAATCCACTAAATAAGCAACTGTGTAGTCCGGAGCGGATATAGCAGTTAATTCGTAAACTTCACGCCACTCCGTTCACTGGCACCGAGCTGAGACGTTAATTAAAACACTTCACCCAACTTTTAGTACTGAATTTCTAAAGTACAGTAATCAAGTTAATGGCTCAATCAAAGATCAAAACAACCCTATCACGATAAATATTATAATTGCAACTGTTTCATTCATTCCAGACGGTTTGGAATAAATTGAAAGTCGACTTTAATTTTCAGATTGCACAGTTAATTTTTGAATACGAAAGAAAATTACAGCATAGCACCTATTCAGGAATGAAAATTGCTGCAAGATTTCTGTAGAATAGTGAAAAGAGAGTAAAAATATGATGACATTATTTTTGTTAGCTTCAAGTTGTATTAAGTAATGTAACTTTTCAAATTCCAGAATGTAAGGAAGGTATTTGAGAAACTGTTGTTTTTTTCGATAGCTAAAGATTTTTTATTGTGCGAGAAGCCATCTATCAGGAAATTACAGTCAAAGACCAATAATTACGACAAAGACAAAATAACATTCAGAAATTACATAAATAGGTACAACCGTAATTAATTAAACTTTCTATGGATACAGTTACAATTGAATCTAACACTTCAACATATTTTTTCACAGTTAACAATTCATAAATGCAATTACGAAATACTACATCTAACAAAGAGATATAATTCAAGTATATTTTATATAAAATATGTATGAGATGAAAAATATAGGTTTTAGTTTTTAAAAATACGTGAAAACATGTCCACCAAATCCTATGAATGGCATATTTTGATGCCATTCGCTATCCGCTAGCCTGCACTCTATTTGTGCTCCGAAGCCTTAGCTCCTAGTATTGGGCTGCTTATAGTGATACTTTAAATATTTTATTTTAATTATGTTAAATATTTTTGCTAATAAAAAAACAAAAGGATTAGAGAAAGGAACTTTGAGTATCCAAATACTGACTTCATAATGGAGAGCGTCCGATCTCAGGACATCTATTACTGAGGTAGACATTCACAAAACTTTACACACACTCCAACTTGTCCACTATTATTCCTAACCTCTGTTAAAATCCGTAACATTTCACAAAATATGTATATTATATGACAAAGTTTCACACTAGTAGCATTCTAAGGTTGCATATTGCATATTTTCCAATCCCCTCATATTCTGGGATTAAAAGTGACCTATGAACTATTCAAAACTATCGTATCTGTGTACCAAAATTCATTCAGATTTCACAATAGGCTTTGCTTGAAAGAGGAACAACCAGCCATACATATGTATAGTTTATATACAAATTTTCGTCTTAATATTTGTTTAATATTTGACACAAAAATATTTCTAAACTAAAACCCTTACAAGCGAAAAGAATACCATCCAATCAATATTAAATGATATCATATTCTCACCGCATAACACCCGAAGGTAAAACCAAGAGAGCATACATATATTTTATTCCAAGATACATTTCTGGTCAATGACGCTTAATTTAGACACAGACACCCATGAAATTAGGTCGAGCCAATTTGGGGACTTTTGTTTGGGGTGCCTTGTGCGATGTTAGTTGGAGAAACTAAATGTTCGCTACTAATATGTATGTTAGTTGGAACATTTGCAGAAATTAGTGTGATTACTCTTGATTGTTCCTGTTTCCTTGTTGGCTTAGTTGTTATGTGTTGTCTTACGCTACTCTCTGAGTTTTGAAGTTTTACAATGAACTTTATGAAAACAATTAATAATGTCCTTAATCCTGAAGTTTGACGTCAATTTCAGTTATTATTACGTACGTACTTTATCACAGACTACGTACAGTGTGACACATTTGAATATTCGGATACATTTGAAGTAACTAAGCCGTTTTAAAGGTAAAAATGTTAAAAAGTGACTATGTAACTTGCATTTTATGGTGTCAGCTAATTTATTAAGAACTTTTTAGTGGCTGGGCTCTTTGTTGAGTGCGCTTGGGGAAATACCACTCCTTTGTCAGTTATTTTAACACCAAACATTATTTTGTTCTGGTCTGAATTTACATGTTTTCAGAGAAATTACTATCGTGTATCCTTCCAAAATTAGTTCAGAATTATTTGAGTGACTTTTCTCATAATCTATAGTGAAACAAGTCATTTCATTATTGTCTGAGAGAATTTTTAAATTGTAGAAACAAATTTCCACTACATACATGTGCTATTTATATTTTAGTTACTTTACTACTTAACATTTGAATAAGAATTTTATTACATATTCTATTATCTACAAAAACCGAAATCGTATTGGCTAAGTGGCTTAAATTTGCAATTAACAATCGCAAGGTCGTAGGTTTGAAGCGTGTCTGCGCACATTTTTCCATGTCATCACTTCAAGCTTTAACAGTGGAGTAAAACATCGTAATACGTAATCATAAAACGGCATGTTCCAAGAATCTTGCCACGCGTCATCCGGTAACCCGTAACGTGTTGTGGTTGTAACCTTGATTCTTTCCTTGGGATAGAAGACTCCATTTTTTAACTTTTACAGATCTACACTTGATCGCCATCTAGCCTGATATTGATCGACGAATCGGTATAAGATGTAGCGTGCTTATCTAGAAAAAAAAACCGATTCACTTTCTATTTCAAGACACTAAGATTGTATTTATCGGGAAAAACGTGGGAAAAACCAACAAACCGCCAAAGTATTCCAAAGCATAGACATCTTATCGCAAAAGTACAGTCAAACCTCTTTGTTGGAGTCTTTGAAATGTCAACCATGAAACGATATCGCTTTTTGAGCTACGAACAGCCCGAGAAAAAAAGGCAGCGTGGTACTAAACTATAGAGATCATTCGTATTCGCAGAATCTCAGCAGTTAGTGGGCTGATAATACAAATACTAGATTTTCATTATAATTATAAATAATATACCACAACATTTCTATTACTTCCCTGCGTTATTCTTCTGTAAACGCAATATTACTGCGCTATTCTCGGCATCGCGGTTCTTGTACCAGTTTTTAATATAAATTTAACGCCCTAGCAGTAGTCACGCCGCCATTATTACTGCAAACCATTCTCTATTTGTACTCGGTAAGCTCTGCGACGGTCAAACGGATAGGGAAGGGTCATATGTCGATATTTTTTAAATAAACTCATAAGGACCGCAACGTTGTAATAATTCTCTTCAATTAAATATCCATTTAGCGTCGTACTTCTTCCGCATTGAGATTGCTAATAAAATATTCGCACTTAAATAGTGATTCTGTAAACTTTTAAATATTTTTTTATGGTAATTCAAGTTAATTGCGTTTATTTAAAAATGGAACGAAAACATTGAATCTTTTCAGGATGTTGTACATCATTTACAAATTTTAAATAAACTTTTAAGTTTTTTGTTATTGAGTTATTATAATGTTGTACATAGACACTTTTGCATTTGTAATATCGGTACGATTTTGGGTCAATAGGTTTGGGCAATTTAAGTTCAAAACGCAAAGATATACTTCTAGTTGTATCAAATTTGCCATATGAGTTTGGGATCGCCGACGAGTAAATTAGGCTTAATAAAAGAAAGCAGTGGAACTCTGTGCCTTCTACTGCCTAACTAAATCGGCTTTGTCTTAGCTATTGCCATCTCTATTATTTCAAACGAAAAGAAAAGACATAGAAACATCAAAGTTAAGTTTTTGTTCGGCGGCGGCGGTAGACTCCCGGGATTACGCACAAACAAAATATTTGTACATTCTTTTATACTGCGGTGTTGGTAACGGTAACAGTGACGTGAGTTCAATTGTTTTTTCATATCTCAAAAATGCTCCAAATGCCTAAAGAAGAATTTAGTGCTATATGTACGAGAATAGTCGCATTTTTTTCTTCAAACCAAAAAAATGTGTTTTTCTAAAAACTACAGTCGAATAAATAACACAAATCAGAGTCTCTCCATTAATTAATTCCATAAACAAAATAGGTATTATAAATGAATATTCTTTTTTATCGATATTTCAGCAGTATGATATCTCTGCGTTAACTGGACGCTGCAGCGGTCTTTAATAAATAGCTATTTTTCTGTTCACTGTATTAGAAGAACCAAGAGCGGGTAACGTGTATTTTAATTATTGTAAAATATATCACAATTACTGGTACGATTTTGTTTGCCCTTTTATTGTTTGTTTTGTGGGAAAACAAGTGCTGAGGAAACACTCGAGAATTATGAGACCTTGATATTCTTTGATATTATTGTGTGCTTGTGTTGAGTGGCAACGTCACAAGTGGAAAGGTCTACTTTGGGAAATATCACGTAGGTGAGTGTCAACGACAAAATATTTTTAGACTCAAATCTATAAGAGAAGAGAGTATTTGACATGACGTATACCAAGATAAGACGACGGTGACATTATTAGTCTATCTTAGTTCAGTACTGGATAATGACTTTTTACTTGACATGCTACTTAAGTTTTTGAAGTGAAAACTTCTTTTGCCGCGCCACAGACAGATTTGTCGTGGGCTGTGAATTGAATTCCAGCGTCACGCTCGAGAATGATAAGACATTTTCGGGTAAACTCGGGATCATGGCTATTGAGCATATAGAAATGCGTCACCATTTCACATTTGTAGGTAGATTGGTCATAGACGCTCATGATTTTCATGCTCAGTAAGCTATCAAATTCTGAGTTATAAGTTTTCAGTTTCATCGGCAGTTCCTATGACTGCCAATTTTGTTTTTTCGCTCCTTGTACCGACTACCTTTGGCTATCTAACGTACAGCGTCAACCTATGGAGTTTCGGGTCATTCTTGCACTATTTTGAAAACACAGAAATTTATGCATCTATGCAGTTTATATTAGTCATAAGCTTAATCCAAAAAACAATGCAGTACCTACGAGTAATTGTTAGATACGCATCATCAGGGATCTTAACGGCCAAACAATCGATATTATATTTAAATCAGTTTTTTACATCATAGGAGATCATAGGATACTTGATGACTTGATAAAGATGAATGTTGTTTCATCATCATCAACAACCCACTAAATGTTCCCACAGCCGGGACTCGGAGCCTTCTCTCGCAAGGAGACAGTTAAGGCCATACTCCACCACGCTGGTCCAGCGCGGGTTGGTGGATGACACATGACTTCGAAAGATTCTAGGTACATGTCGGTTTCCTCACGATGTTTTGTTTTACCGTGTGAAGTTAGTGGCATTACGCACATGACTTTGAAAAAACAGTGGTGCGTGTGGGGTATGAATCCGGGGTCTCCGGATCGGCAGGCGGCGTTCTGTCGACTAGAGCAGTCGTACCTCTTAGTAGTACCGTAGTATGTTGGTTAGACATTTTAAATTATCAGCCAAATATAGTGTTGTTGTATTCATCTAAGTTCAGCAATTTTACAAGGGTTGACTAAATTCGATTAACCAAACCTATTGAAAAAAGTCCACATAGTCAGATAAATCAAACTATCAGGAGTCTTAAAAACACATGGTTCTATTGATCGAACCAGCTGGAAAAAAAAGTTCACGTGGTTCGATTGATCGAACTATCAGGAATCTCAAAAGCACATGGTTCGACTGATCGAACCAAGAGGAAAAAAAGTTCACGGTGGTCCGATTGATCGAACTACGCTGTCGAACCACGTGGCCTGGAGGAATATTAAAAATATGCGATACTTCATGGTTAAATTATTTGGATATTACTCATACAAAAATATGCTAAAATCTCGATTAGTAAAAGTGGGACAAGAAGGTGAAAAATACCTACTTTACGACCTAAACTGAAATCTTCTGAATATACAAAAACAAACGTTACCGATAACTTGACACTAGATTTTAATATGAATGATTTACCATGGGAATGATATTGAGATTAATTATTGTAATACCGACTCATTAAGAACATCACCACATCGGCGATGACTTCCAGCGTCATGTAAGGTTTTAGTTTGTAAACGGCATCATTTCAATTTAACAATCTAGTTCATATTTATAGTTTATTATTCCCAATATTATATTTATGTTCTCAAGAAAATCTATTTTCTGTGTTAACTTATCCTTGTTACCGTCGATTTGAATTTAATAAAAACCAGCTCCATTCCTCGGGCCTCGATGCACTCCGGTGCATTCAATGGAATCTGCTTGGTTTTATTTCTTGAAATTTTTACTTCGAACATTAGGCTGAGCTCGCATTTCAATGAAAAAAGTACACCTCTTTGTCATATAAATCAGTAAACAATGAATTTGTTTTTAAAATGAAAAATATTACTTAAATTAAAAGCAGCATCCCAGTCACTCACAATAATTATAAAAAAGCTCATTTCACAAAGAGTAATATACCCAAAATCTGTCAAAACGAGTACAAAGTGCATCTGTGTGTGTCATATTATTAATTTTACTTTGTTGTTTTATAAACTATGTATCCCGTAACTCTGTTCTTTTCTTTGAAAATCAAAATAAAAATAATGAAATTTTCTATCAAACACATAGACTACCAAACTCCATAAGTAGATTTCCAAGTCCAACATTACAATGCTTATACTGTTCGTATGTGTGGGTAATACTTGTTCGGTGGGCCGCAGAAAACCCAGCGTGTTTTTCTCTGGGTGACGAGCGCAGTGCAGTGCTAGGTAATGATTTGGACTCTTCGTGTTCCAATAGCTGCGTGTCACTGTGCTGTTATGTGTCAGGCATGTTGCTTACCATCAGGCACATGTCCTGATCATCTCGTCACACTTGATTTAAAAAAAAAACTAAGCACATAACTTGTATCTTGAGACCCGAGTGCATAAAAACAAATATTTTTCTGTTTAACCTTTAACTTATTACATACTAACTTTTAGTAGTGGTAGGACTCTTGGCAGAGTCCGTCTGGGGAAGTACCACACCTTTGCCAGTTATTCTACCGCCAAGCAGTAATGTGTAAACATTACTGTGTTCCGGTTTGAAGGGCAAGGTTTTCAGAGAAATTACAGGGCTTAGAGATATAAGATCTTAGATCTCTGGGTGACGAGCGCAGTGCAGTGCTAGGTACTGATTTGGACTCTTCATGTTCCAATAGCTGCGTGTCACTGTGCTGTTACGTGTCAGGCATGTTGCTTACCATCAGGCACATGTCCTGATCGTCTCGTCACTCTTTTTTTTAAAAAAAAAAATAAAAAAAATACTACGTAACGGAACAAATTATGGAACCGTAACAATAACATAAATAGTTAAATTACTAGATACTAGAGACAGAGACGATCTTCTTAGCATTCCATGGATTCACCGTGCGGGTGCCGGGTCCATCGTGTGGCAGAGAGAGAGAAAAACTCGAGTAGTTCCCGAGACTTGTGACTCAGGCGTAGGTTTAAGGGGCCCCCTTTCTGACGTACATCAACACTCACCTTCACCACTCGCTTTTCTCTCCCTGCCCAGCCAAATCTGATATGAGCCTACTAGTGCAGCTTTAGATACTCGTTCTAGTATAGAACTTACTGCACTTCTGGATAAGCCAAGGTCTTTCAGTAGGTTATAGAGAGATTTTGCTGGTATACCTCTCGCTCCCACTTCTACAGCGTATAAACTAACTAATAAAATAATTTAAAAATCTAATAATAAAAGCTAAGACATTATCGTTTTTGTCTGAAGGACCAAAACGTAAGAAAAGTTATTACCGCTTCACTCAGTACCGTGTAAATACAGTACAGTGTCCACTTGTCGTTGTAAATACCGTGGAATAAATTTTTAGTTTCATGTTAAGACAATTTTAAGAGTAATTCCCTGACGTTAGTTTTAAATGAATATAGAGGAAGGTCGTCGTCGTAAACACAAGGGAAGAAGTACAGTGGGCAACGTTTTACAATAAGAGAGCCAACCCGAGGCACTGGGATCCTACATGAGAGAGCACGCTTGTCCTTTATTAGTCTTTAGTAGGGACGAGACCTCAAACTTTTGTGAGTATTCAAGGCAGCATAATACAGAAAGATTTGTCGAACACTTTAAACTCTTTAAAAAGTAAGTCCGTTGAAAATCGGAAGGGTTTTCGGAATATGACTTTAATAAGAGCTCTCTGTGCTCTCTCCACCGTCATGAATATGGTCTGCCCGGTGCTGCCCCAAACAGCAATACAGTATTGTATTAGTGAGTGACACAGCGCAAAATAAACTTATTGTCTTGGTACTGAGGGTCAATCTCGGAGATTTTTCATAACATGTATGACTTTCCGCGTCCGTCCTGCTACGTGTCGTACATGTTGTTTATATGATAGGTTTTCGTCTACAATTTACCCCCTGATACTTAATGTGATCAACAACATCTTTACATAACTGTTGAGATAACATTGCACGTGTATTTTCTGCTTCAATAATAGCGTAAGTATTATGAAATTATGTAACATTAATTTTAGTGTTGTCTCTTTTAAATTTTGTAGTTGCAATGTCGTCATGTCGAGTTTACACATTACTTCTTTACAGTCGTGACGGCTGGGCCCTTTATTCAATTTACGCTCTCCAAAGGGCGCGCGCTCCAGCATCGGGAATCTGTGGTTTGGCCTTAGAAATTTAGTAGAACAAAACACGAGCATATAGCAATAGATGTGGATGTAGATTAAATAATATATTTGTATGAAGTACTTATGAATATACTTGTGGTGAACCTTGTAGTAAGAGTTGTAATATGTTTGTTTTTCCTATTTATATGTTAAGTTTTCGGTATAGTCGAAATGACAATTTGATCGATTTTTATAAATAAAAATAATATAAAAGTTTTTGTAGCTCGTTGTTACTTTAATCAGTGTTTTAACAATAGTGAATTTATGCGTATTAAAATAAAACTACTTACTAGATCTCATTCAAACCAATTTTCTTTGAAAGTTTATATGATAATGTACAACCTTATCTTATCTTACAACTTTTTTTTTTGTAGTTTTTCATTCTCTTATTTAAGAGTCTCTCGCGCAAAATATTCAGTTTAGAAAAAAAAATATTGAAAATCCTCAATATCATTTTTGAAGGCCTATCCATAGAAAATAATATACACGTATGGTTTTGTTCGATAATTTTTTTAGTATCAGTTCTAAGTATGGGACACCCTCGAAATTTATTGTTTTTTTCTATTTTTTGTATGAAAACCTTAATGCGGTTCACAGAATACATGTACCTACTTACCAAGTTTTAATAGTATAATAGTTCTTATAGTTTCGGAGAAAAGTGGCTGTGACATACCGACGGACAGACATACAGACATGACGAATCTATAAGAGTCCCGTATTTTGCCATTTGGCTACGCAAACGTAAAAATAAGACCTTAAAAATCTCATCTCACTCCTAGGCCACTTTTACAAATATTCTTCAAGAAGCATTTTTAATACCTCATATTTTAATATTAATATAAATAATATACTATTGAACCAATATATATATATATAAAGATATAAAACAGGTACAGAGATAATTATACAGCTTGAGAATGGACATAGGCGACCATCTGGGTAAAGTGGCGGAGAAACAGTGGGCAGGTGCTGTCAGTGCTTGTTGCAATTTTTGTCTTAAATTACTGTAGTGTATGTGATTTCAGCGTGTTCTACTAGTCATGCCCCATAAACGTGAACACTCATAGTAAACCTCGTCGGTATAAAATTGAAATAGAATGCATTCCCAAATAAACGTATGTAATTAAACGTGTCATTGTCAATTATTAGTGCTATTTGCTCTCGCCTGACGAAGAGCCATGGTTTAAGTATTCGCTCATAAATATATCGGCCGTTTAGTAGGCAAATGTTTGATCATGTTAATATTTAAGCGGTTGTGAAAAAATATATTTTACAACAAAGGTAATCAATATCAATCAATTTAAATTAAAAGAATTTCAATTCCAACTGGGAAATCTCAAGATTAACGTTTACCAACAAAACCCTGGACTTAAAGTACAGTACTTTCTGCGCTCACTAACATATTGGTAGGCAGTAAAGTTATCTGATATCAATCCCCGTAGAGCCTGCTAAAATAAAAGTAAACTTTAGGTGCCTTTTTTGCGCATGTTAAATAGTACTTTTAATACTAAATTTGGTTAGACGAGCCAAACACATCAATAGCCAAAACTATAAATTAATTACAAATAAACAGACACATTTTAGCATTCGCAATTTAAGTTTCAATATTCATTGAAGGAATCAATCCATTAATCTCATGATCGGTAGGTTTCAAAAGCTCAGATATCTTCTAAATGAGTTCCCAGGGAACACAAAAGCATTATGCGGCAAACAGAGTAATGCACCTATATCAACATTAGAGCGGAAGCAGCGAAGACGGTCGGTAGTTCCACGGGCAAATTGCAATTACCTTTATTGCAGTAATTTTGAGGCTCCGCTACGTCTCGCCGTAGCTATGATCTAGAAAATGTTACTATTTACATTTTAAAAGACAATGTTTATGGCCATGCTTTATTTGTAATACTTATTTAACGCGGCTTAAATTTATAAAAGTTTTGTTTATTTTGTACGTTATAATATGACAGAATTGGGTTCATATATTTTTCTTTTAACTTTGTGGAAACATACTTTAAACAAAATAAGTAATAAAAGTAATTATGACGTATTTGTGCTAGACATTTTTAGCTTAACTTCTGTTTGGGAGATATTTTCAGGAGTCAATAACGTAACTTAATCCTAACGATAAATAAGCCTAATTCCCTAAGTGGTTCGAATAGAGTCGAACAATGTAAGCCAGTGCTAAATAAATTAAACTCTAAGCTTACAATATTAGAATTTGCCAAAGGTTTCAAGCTTAGGCGTACCGTACAAGTATTTGTTATAATTAAATCCTACGAACCCATGAAATTGTGTGTTTTACGCCACCGGAGTAATGGGCAAAGTTTCATTGCGCGCTTTTATCTAATTTATTTTTATTGTTATATGAGCCAGTTTATGCGAGGTTTTATAACCTTGGGAGTAGCAATCGAGTGCAAAACATAGCGTGTCATGTTTTATTAACATCAATTGCTTTGCACCTCAACGCTTTGTAAAATAAGTGGCGAAATAGCCGTTTGCACAGTTAATTGATTCCGTTAGCTGTGTTACTGTGAAACCGGTGACAGTTTGTCAGCAAATTAATTATGTTACTTGAATAATTTGAATATCAACGTTTTTACATAGACACATAATATAACGCTTTATTATAGGTTATTTTATTAAATCAAGATTCCAACGATATATTGAAGATACTTCTACTGAATCTCTTTTTCATTAGGTCGATATATGAAGTTAAAATAAAGGCATCAAAAGTAGTTGTTTTGTTTAACAAAACAAGTACAATTTATTCCTATTGTTTCAGCTCTTTAGTTTTCATAACACAAACTTTTGCTTAGTTTATCTATCTACTGCTGAGCAGATCCAAAAATACCTATTGGAACGAAGTTGCTTACGGCAGCCTTGGAGGAGATAGGGATATTACTGCGCAACCGAACTGAAAAAAAAAGTGAGAATAAAACCGTTAAAAAAATTGTTTCAATAAAGAGTGACGAGAACAGCAGGGCATGTGCCTGATGGTAAGCAATATGCCTGCCACATCACAGCACAGTAACATGCAGCTATTGGACCATGAAGACTCAAAATCATTACCTAGCACTGCACTGCGCTCGTCGCCCAGATATCTAAAATGTTATATCTATAAGCCCTGTAATTTCTCTGGAAACATTGACCTCCAACCGGAATACAGTAATGTTTGGGCATTAGAATAACTGGTAAAGGTGTGGTACTTCCCCAGGCGGACTCTGCACAAGAGTCCTATCACTACTAAAATATAACGGAAGTGACTGTTAAACTGACAACAACCAGTGTCGCCAATTTTATTTTTCAGATGGTCGTGCCATAGGTACCTTCATGATAAAATTAAGCAATTTTTTTATTTATTTGTGTTGCTTCTACGAGTATATTATCCGTGTCCCGTGACACCACATCTTTTTTAATAATTATAGCTAACTAGCTGTACCCTGCCAAGCTTCGCTGTGGCACATTGTGGTGCAAAAATTTGATATAAACAATCCTTGATGCGAATTATATGTCATTGTAAAATTTCAGCTTGATCGGTGCAGAACTTTTTGAGTTTTTGAAGTGTACACAAACCAACATAACATTTTTATACATAGAGATAACTAAAAATATTATTTTAGTTAAAAATACGTAAAAACAACAAGCCCGGAAATGTACGGAAAAATAATCAATCAATAATTCCAATTTATCCCAATAAAATAAACGATGTCGAGATGATTAGATCCATCGTAATAGGCCAATGAGAAATTAGGATCACGACATAAAGAAATCGATGAGATTACTACCAAAAAGATAATTAAAGAAGAAAGGAGTGGGAAGTGGGAAGGAGTGGGATGTGTGCTTGTGTACAGTATAGGTATGCAGTGAGCTGAAATTGTCCGAAAATGATGATGATGACAAGTGGCCTAAAAATTTACAACACTTGGTAAACTAGAGACTAGATGGAGTGACGATATAAGAAAAGCAGCTGGTGGCGGTTGGAGACGCAAGACCGAGGATCGAGCTAAGTAGCGTATTATGGGAGAGGCCTATGTCCCAGCAGTGGACGTATACAGAGCTATGATGATGATGATCTCCATTCAGCGAGCCTATGCCGCCAACGTTATAACACCTTTGTATTTGGTACCGTTAGGGGTTTATTTGATTAATTTTATTTTATGTATTTATTTTGTATCTAAATCTATCAAATAATTTTTTTTAATATTCATATTCATATTCATTTATTCATACTACAAGTACACGTCAATATCAATTTTACAATTTATGGTGGAAATTAAACAATTATAAGTAGGTAGATACTAATAAACAATATAAAAAATTCATAACTTATTATAAAACGTCAGCTTAAAAAAAATAGTATTATAATGTCAATCTTTACAGATAATACGAGAAAATAAATGAACAATAATATTCAGAAATTATCATCATTTGCCTACCCTTATCCCACTTTATGTGGGGTCGGTACAACATGTACGTTTCCTCCATTCGTCTCTATCATGTGTCAAATCTGAGTGTATTCCTTTCCTATCCATGTCTTCTTTCACACAATCCAGCCACACTTTTTTTGGTCGCCCTCTACCACAACATCCTTCAACATTAATATTTAAAACTCTTTGGGTAATGTGGTCTTCATTTCTACGCATAACATGGCCAAACCATGATAACCTGGAGCTTTTCAACCTTTCTGTCACGGGTGCCACTTTCATACTTATAATATAATATAAAATTATAATATTCAGAAATTATAATTAGATTAAAAAAAAAATAATATGTACGTTAGGACTTTAGTTAGGACGTTAGTGATAGCAGCAACTATACAATTATTAGAGTTCTGAGTACGTCAATGTCGGCTAAAAAAATTAGGACTGCTTCTCACATAAGAGTTAAATAAAATATATAAGTTGGTTGAATAGTCAACACCGCATTGTTTAGAACCACTTTAATTTTAAATTGAACATTCCAAGCGTCTCTCATTCCTAGATTCTAGACCGCGCGAAACCGAGTACTTCTCGAGATTTTTTTAATAAAACACTGACTTTTCTTACGAGGGCAAAACGGCTACTAAAATATTATTGCTACAGCTACAGCATTTGCACGTAAACCTAACTTATAACTAGTAGAATTGGTAAATCCTAAAGTAAGATCGCTCTTTCTTGAGCATAAAATATTAATACCTTCATACAAGGTATTAAGGATTATTTCGGGTCTTTGCTGGTCTTTACGTGTAATGCTTAACCCTTCACGGGATTTCCAATTTCCTTAAAGGATATTGTTTTCAACTATTATTGCGGCTTACTCGTATGTTTTTACCGCTCACATTTTAAGTAGCAATCTTCTTCAATGCTGTTTAAGTCAATACTCCTGGCTTGTTTCAATCGAAATTTACATTTTTAGTAAGATTTCTTGCTACTTTGAATGTTACAGTTGTAAAACGTATAAAATTCTAGGCAGTAAAATAACATTGTGAGATTGCAATGTAGAAAACTATCAGTATTAAGTTGTGAAAAAAATTTACTATATACCTACAATGCTAAAATATTGGATAACTTATTATGAACTCTTATTAACTCAAAAATACACAAAAAAATAACTCATGGATATATATAACAACCGCTTTTTTTTTAATATCGCAAGATTGACCGGAATTTAAAAAAAGAAAGTATAACTTTAATATTGTTTTTAGTATTAGATATAATGGGTACCGTGTTGTGATTTACCATATTTTTGCAGAACTTACAATAATTCCTGTTACACAAACGATACAAAATATTCATTGAGCCATATACGTATGTATGCCTATGTTATATGCTTTCTTTAGGCTTAGCCTAACTTTGTTAGGTAAAACTCATTACAAATATTCCTGAACTAAATGACAAAGTTCCGCCGTTATCCGAAACGAAAACAACACGAAATCTAAGAAAAATAATGATATTGCTTTGGTAAGTAGCAATTGTCTGGAAATCGAGTTGGAAACTCGTTGAAATCTGTCGTAGACGTGATATAGCTTCATATCTAATTAAAGGTAATAAACTTAAAGCGGTATTTTCACGTTTTTGACAATTACTCCCATCTACTGAAAAGTGTGACTTTAGTTTTGTCCCATTATAATAAAAATATATAGTTAAAATTACATTACACTCGTGATTTCTTTATGAATAAGATGGAAGACATTAGAAACCACGAACAGTTATCTATTATGCGATAAAATACAATAAATTATAGTTTAAAATTTGGTACTTGTCATTCTAATTTAATGTATTATGAAAGCTCGTGATGCTGGATTCAATTTATCGTTTTTAATTACATCAAAATTGTGATTGTAATTTTAAATTCTAAGTACTTTTTTCCATAAAATAGAAAACATTAATTGCATTGTTACAGATATTTGACATTACTGTAGTATTATTAACATATCAATATGTACAAAAATATGATTATGACAACGATTTTTAGCATTTGTTTCTTTAATTAGGTATAAAGTTAAAGATTATAAAACGATAAACAAAACAATTCTTATTTTCTTTCCAATATGTATGTATATGCTTTGTTTAATTCTTATTTGCACACCCCGTATACTTGTCCAATTATTATTTTCCATCCTAAGGTTGCCTGGAAGAGATCGCTTTCAGCGATAAGGTCGCCCATTGTCGCACTACTGTAAAATGTATTGTTCTTTTTTTCTGTGTTTAATTTTGTTTGGTGTGTCAATAAAGAGTATATCTATCTATCTATCTATCAATCGGGCCATATGTAATACAAATTACGTATTAACCGCAAATTACAAATTTTGCCTTTAACATGTAATGTGAGTGGAACTTCCATTACAATTAGCACTCTAATCCGCGAAACATTTAGAGCGGGAATACACAACAACTAAATAAACAAAATTGAAGATAATTTAAATCGTTTATGAAAAAAAAATGGAGTCTAATGAATATATTTCAAATATAAATTACCTATAATCATTCATTCGATTGCTTATTAACTTAATCATTGGCTAAATAAGAAATCTATTAAAATATTTTGTAACATTTTTTAAAACATTTTACATGTCTACAAAAATAGGAATATAGGAGTTGAGAATAAAGTAGAGTGTGAAACTGCTGTTATTTTATTGGTCAATCAAAAAATGTAATAGAATCATTAGTAATTAGAATTTTACTGACATGTTAAAAATAACAACTTATTATGAATTACACGGTGGAATTGAACTCATAATTATTTGTATTAAATTTTGTTGTTGTTGATTATATGAAAATAGCAACGGAACGACAACTGTGCGGGAAAAAATCCGGGACATTGCTAGCAGTTTTAGTAGTATTATAGGTTTTTATTTAATTATCACGCTATCAGTTTGATAAAAACAATGTATGACTTTTAGAGATACAAACAGGGGATTGTTTTCTATTTTCCAAAATAAACAAAAAATAGAAAGAAGACTCTAACAATGTTCTCTGAAATTGTCATATCTATGAAAAGAAATGTTGAAAAGAAATTACTCAACAGTATCCTTTTTAAAATGCAATGCCCTTTCAGAGCTGCTTGCCGCGATGTTGTAACTTTACATTTCGTCTTGAGAGGCCAACAAAAAAGTTCATAAAAATTCAGTAGAGAAAACGCTGGCCTTTTCGGTTGTCTCAGAACGGGCCAGAGCGGCCGAAGTAAACAGCCCAGGCTAAAACTTGTTTGAGGAAGTCGATTTAAGTTACGGGAAAACGAGTAGGTACATAAATTACATTCCAAAAAGAACAATTTACTGTTTAGTCAAAGCGTGTATGAATGCAGAAGCACCAGTCACATCTAATTTTAAAGAATCAATTTTACTCACATCGTCGTTATATTAAAATTATACCACATGCAGATAAACATTACCTACCCATTAAAATTGTACCTTAAGCAATGAAAATGGATATATACACGTCTAATAAAAATAGATGATTTCAAAAACTGGGAAGTTATTACTTATTTTATCAAAAATATATTTGAATGTATTCTACTAAAGTAAATTTGAATTTAAACAATGATACTCGTGCCAACATATTAGTTTTATCGAGAAAGCTACTGAGGCTTTTACTAAGCTTCGCTACATTGTGTAGTCCAAGCCTTGTGAACGAGCATTGAAGTAGATGTGAAAATCGTTCCTATTTGAATTCACAAAAATGTTGCAAATGGGTAGCTCTTTTTCTACAATCTTTTAACAATAAAATCACAATTAGATGAGGAAATGCGGGAAAAATAGCAAACTACAAATTACTCGCATTGACCTTTTTTCGCAGTCAAGTTGATACCAAATTGTATAAACTTTGTAATGGAACCAAACTTAAACGCGAATTAAAAACAATTTTCTGCCTTAAATCGATTGTTTAATGGTAATTGCACTGAGAAAATGTATCGAATTCCTGTAATTTCAGTCTCCATCCCACATTTAAGCAATTCCTAAAAATTCGCCCCACGCACCACTGTTGTAAAATTCCGATACCAATTATATTATTCAATCAATTATTAGCACAAACAGCCCTCTTTGTAAACCCACGGCTGAGATTCTGGGTATTCTCTAACAATCAGAGTGCAAGGTCCTTAAGACCACGCAGGCCAAGTGCGGGTTGACGGATGACACAAACAAGTCGTCTAAAGATGTTTCTATGGAAACATGTGGAATATAAAACCAGCAGTAATGACAACTTTGTACATCAGTGGTGCAGCCGGGACTCGAACTCGACCTCACGATTGCGCATCGGACGTGACCACTAGGCTACCATGGTTTATTATTATTGGAAAATTTGCGAAAAAAATTATAGTGATTTTTCTGTTGCTTGGTGAATCGCCAGCCACTTAGCCCGAGGCAAACCAACGAAGCATCAATTTCAGAGGCGACGGAAACAAATGCTCGGGATCCAATGAAACATGACACAGCTTTTGCTTTATCCACCGTCCAACGCCGTGCTTCAAGACTAAATTTGTTAGTTGCGACTTAAATCGAAGCCTAATTTTACGTTCTATTTTTTCAACTACTAATAAGTCGTAAACTTGGAACATGTAAATCCATCTTTGATTCCAAACCGAGTTCGTTTTTCGTATTTATGTGTACACATCTTCTTATTTTTTTTAATAAATAATTTTCACAAAAATGATTGCATGACGACGATGATAGCTGTACAAGTTCTAGGTATTGGTTGTTGTGAATTTATTCATGGTATTCTCAAAATAGCTTTTCTTTGTGTCTCTTAATCTCTTTCAACTACTAGGAAATTTGTATATTGTAAATTATTTCATACAATTTTTCAGAACGTAAAATTACTAGAAAGAGTACTAGACTGTAAAGTACCTATTAAAGTTTTAGAAAAGATAAAAAGGTAAAATTTTAAACGTAATTATGATTTCAGTAG
This sequence comes from Ectropis grisescens, assembly GCA_017562165.1. Lineage (NCBI taxonomy): Eukaryota > Metazoa > Arthropoda > Insecta > Lepidoptera > Geometridae > Ectropis > Ectropis grisescens. Next base: position 13,961,546 of record CM029772.1, on the reverse strand, counting down.
CTTTAGATTTCTGTTCTTTCAGAAATCTAGCCACTAAAAGCAAAAATTTTGGCTGTTGATGAATTTTGATAAAATATAATTTGATGTAGGTACAAGTATTTAACATCGAAGTTTGTATCTCTCTAAAAAACTTGTTACTAATTATTATAGTAAGGGCAAATGCAAACAAATTTCTTGTTTCAAATAACAATAAATTAACCAAAATAGTGCATTCGATTGCGTTCAGGTCCCCGTTATGTATTATGGAAACAAAATTGTGACCTAGAGCAGCGTCGAGTGAAGTTAGTTCAAACAGCCGAGAGTCCAAGAGACAATCATTATTTACACTTAACAAAGTACTCTCACATAAAAAGCGTCCATAAGCATAAACTGCGAGAATTATTCGATTCATTTCAAAGGAATCCTACTAAAAGGAGCTCGAGACTAACTCAAAGCTTTTATATCTCGTTTCGAAGCGCCTTATTGTCTCGCGCGGTATATGTATTAAAGCTTGCTTTCTCTTGCGTAAATAAAATCTATTGGAGAGAGAAGTGGTCGGGAGCAAGTGCATGGAGGCTTGTGTACCTTGCAACAGTAACGCATGTAGGTGTCGCCCGAATCTGCAACCTTAGGACCGAACGATTTCATGCTAAAATGCTATGTGTGGTCGAAAAATAGCACCAACTGTTCAAGAGCAACCAATATCAACTAGTTCTCTTCATTGGTGTGCTGTAAAATTGAGAAAGAGTATGCTACGATGCGTAATTGTAGCTATACAAGTATCAAATATATTATTTTTGTAGTAAGTATCAAATGTATATTCATTATAATATCAGTACTGTTTACTAAAATTTTAGATTATTTTTAAATTTTTACTTCACTTCTTTCAACAGTCCCTATGATTGCCAATATTTTTTTCATAAGGAAAACGTATTTCGTAAAATGCTTTCACAATGCCAGAAAACTATACCAAGCGTAAAGTTATCGATAAGAATGTATATTTGGAACACTGGAACACTATGCAAAGTTTGGGTTTCAAATGTTTTATGAGATTTGATTTACCTTACGGTACCTTATAAGCTTCTCCTTCGAGAAGTATTTCAATAAAAAGTTAGTCATTAAATTTTATCTAAAGTAGAGTGCCCTTGACAAACAATGGCAACTGGCACTGCGAATGTTCGTATACATATATATATATATATATATATATATATATATAATATTGCAGCTATTCAGAGCGCTGGGGGCCACTTATCATCACATGAGCCTATATATCCGTGCATGACCCATTGGTTGTATGCTTTCTTTTTACGATAAATAAAGATTTAATCTCATTTCAAATTGTATCCTAAGCTATTTTTGATCGCTAGCAAATAGCAAAATAGTTGTTGAAATAACTTGTAAAACGTTAGATACTGTTACGATCCATGTGTCCTAGGTGTAATGCCTCATGCGAGTGCCGAGGACAATGCAAAGTAGATTGAATTGGAAAAAAGACTCAAGTGAAATAGCGGCTTTCGGCACCCCCGGGAACTCCTTCTAAAGGGTTAACAATGAGAACGGTGTCCGTATATGGCACCTCTTTGTCGCATTGAGGCTCAGTTTTGAAGAGAAAATCATTTTCAATATGCCTAGATTTCAAAGCGGAATTACAATTTCAAATATTTAAGTATACAAATCAGCATATTTCAGTACATGTGCTTGTACTTAAACTTCTCCTAAACGAGTGGGCCCGATTTTGATGAAATTATTTGTATGTGTTTAGTGGATTCCAAAACAGTTATCTTGTTAATGAAATTAACAATTAGACGTCCTTATAGTAGTCCTGATGGTAGTGCTGGAAAATTTATGTTATTTTTAAGTTATGACAGTTAGTCTGTCGGGTCTGCCAGCTATTTTATATTTTTACAGAATTTCATATTATAACTGAAATTTAATTAAATCTAACACAAATAATTGTTTCTGCACATGATTGGACAATTAAAGCTATGAATAGTAATTAGAACAGTTGAATTTTGTTGTGCAGTGACACGTAATATGGAATCAATTTAACTAACGTCATAAATGCTTATGTTTTTTTGGTTCATTGAATTATTGGTTTGTCGCCAAAAATTTTCCCCGCTGATGTAACCTGTTATTAATACGTGATTCCAATGTAAAGTTAGGAATGAAAATATATATCTTACCTGCTCGTATATACATATTCATATAGTAGAGAAGTGACGAGACGAGTAGGATATGTGCCTGATGGTAAGCAACATAGCAGCCCAATGGAATACACCTATTGGAGCATGAAGAGTTAAAATAACTACTGCACTGCACTCGTCACCCAGAGATTAATATGATTTATCTCTATGCCTTTCAATTTCTCTGGAAACATTGCATTTTTTTATAATTTTACATAATAACTAAAATGAGACTCAAACAGTTTGCCTACACATTGGCTTTATAAATATCTAAACCATGGAATATATAGCCTGAGTGAGTATTCTCTGATGGATATAATCGGGCTGTCTTCCCGTCTTTGTGGAAGCCCAGTCCATGCGATCGATTACGGCGATCAAAGCTATAATAAATAAAATACCATTAAAATTACTTTTTCGTTTCCGGGAGAAACAAGTTCAAAGGGAGAGTGGATGTAAACAATCACAAATGACAGATAACTTCAATAGTTTCGCAAAAAATAATAAAACTATTAGATGCTATACACACCAACGAAATTGTTGCTGAGAGCAATCTCTATAGTACACAATTAGGAATGTAGTGGTAGGGCTCTTTGCAGAGTCCGCCTGGGGAAGTATCATACTTTTGCAAGTTATTCTGCCGCCAAGCAGTAGTGTGTAAACATTACTGTGTTTCAGTTTGAAGGGCAATGTATCCAGACAAATTACTGGGTGACGAGCGCAGTGCGACGTTAGGTAATAATTTGGACTCTTCGTGTTCCAATAGGTGCGTGTCACTGTGTTGTTATGTGCAGGCTTGTTGCTTATCATCGGGCACGTGTTCTGCTCGTCTTGTCACTCTATGCTATAAAAAAGTAGAGTGAAATTTCTCGAGTAATTATAGTATTCTATAGTAATATTTAAATTTTCCGCTTTAATGCTTTTCCGCAGATAGAATCTTCAAAACAATTACGCTTTTACTACGAGAGTTATTTGTTGGTGAAGTTCGAGTAACTCTATAGTAAAGAAAAGTTAAGTAAGATAAACAAGAGAGAAAAAAGCGCGTTTAAGCCTTAGTAACTTTGTGTATAAAACTTGAAGGAAACAATTTGCTTGCTGCATTTGATAGATTGAAAGTAGTAGCTCTCCAACAAAACTCGCTTCTTATCGTAGTTGTAAACATTTATTCTGAAAATTTGTGTAAATTTTAAGCGTTACTTCAGTAATAATAGGATGCTATATTATTTTTATATTAGTATATCAAACAACACGTTATAAAATAAAAAATGTACCAAATGTTGGTTTTGTTTTAAACATTTGAAAGTTATCAAATTTTTTAAAATAATAATTTGTCCAATAATACGTTATAGAATGAAAGTTGGTCAAATAAAAATTATCTAAGTTCTAATATAACTTACATATTTTTTTATAATTACACAAGTAGAATTTATTGTGTGTTTACTTATGTAGTACCTGGTTGACCAAGCTTTGCTCGGTTTTTGAAATGATATTAAGGCAGGTACGAATTACGTAGTGATGAAATATAATATAATAATAAAACAACGCTTTCCGCTGTCTTTCTGTCCCTATGTAAGTATGTAATATACTTAGCACATTATTTTCACATATCACGTAGGGCACCTATTAAAAAATGCATTAAAATCCGTTGCGTAGTTTTAAAGATCTAAGCATACATAGGTACATAAAAGGTCTACAAAAAAGTCCGTTGTAGTAAATTTCTATCATTACGGCTTAGTATTTCATAAAATCGCTTCGTAATTAAGCCATTATTGACGAAGCGATTTAATTAAGTACATTGAATAGGCATATTGTGCGTTTCATTTAGACCAATATTATTCTTAGGTACCTACAGCATGTTATTTAAATGAATGCCTTCGAAGATATTGCAGATTTAATATTCAATGCAATGCAACATTTTTACCAGCATTTCACCCGTGCGAAGCCGGGGCAGGTCGCTAGTGAATGATAGTCTTCAATCTTACCAGCACAATATAAAAAAAAAAATTAACGCAATAAGTAATTCAATAAAACATCACGATCACGAGTCCAATTAGTTACAGCTTACTTTAGTCTTGCTTAACAGCGCCATCTAATGTTAAGTAGCTTTAGTGTTGCTGTATCGGTACATCAGTTTGTATAGAAGCATCGCCAATAGATTTTTTTCATGTATTTTTAGATTTATTAAATTAAATGCGATGATAAAGGGCTCCCAGTAAAAGGATTTCTAAGGAAATGAGGAATTTGAAAATAAAAGTAAATGATCAGGGTTCGAACTGTCACTTTCAAATTTTGAAACTGCCCAATTTCTCGACTGTGCTATGTTACGAAATTTGCTTTCATATTCTAATGATATTGTAGCAACTTTTCATTGCCAGGAAATGCGTTTAAAATGCTGTATTTTAAAATGAAAGCTAGCTAGATCGATTATTCGCCCCGAAACCCCCTGCATACTTAATTTCATCAAAATCTTTGAAACCGTTTTCGAGATTCAGATTCTATTTACTTACGGCCTCTATACTCTTTACGTAGTTACACCCACGCCACGCAGGTAAACCGAACCGCCTCTGAGAATGAACGTGTGTAGTTTTTTGTGCCTGTGCATGCGACTGTCGCAAGATCATAAGTCAATTTTGCTGAGTAACACCGTAAAAGTAATATACGAAAAATCTCTCGAAAACGAAGGTCTAGAGCATCTGGCTGATGATTTATATTGAACTAAATTGTGATACTACAATTGAATCTTCAACAATCTGCATCAATAGATAGTGATGACGAAAATAGTTTTATCATATATCGGCCGCATCGTCCATTTACGCGACCTTTAGTTCACCTGCGCAGGCAAAATTATACAGGTAACCGCTCCGGTACACCGCAGCGTGTATAGCTTACTTACTTAGTCTTACTTACCAGCGCCATCTATTGTTAAGTAGCTTTAATATTGCTGTTTTTACATTTTCTTTGGTTGCTGTGTCGGTACATCAGTTGCTTCTATACAAACTATTGTATATGATAGATATATGAATAGAGACATCGCCAATATCCCTCTTTTTTTAGATTTTGTGCGTTGATAAATAAATTATCACTATCGTTGCTTTTATCAGAAAATAAAGAAGAACATAAAAGATGAATGACAAAAAGACGAGATCAGGGTTCAAACCGAGGTGTCTGAATCTCCTTTTTTAAATCGGTTAAATTATTAAAAAATATGCCATTTAATAAGCGAATAATTGATAATCATTTTTGCTCTTGTCTCAAAGCAAAGTTGTGCAGTGCCATCTATACAACAGTTGTTTGTTTGTGCACATGTATCGTCAATAGGTTTTTTATGTTTTTGTTAGAATATGTACCTACTTAGATACAAATTAAATGCGTTGATAAATATATTATAAAAGGATCTAACTATAAGATTTTCTCAGAAAAAAAAGAACAAATAGAAAAACTCCGATCAGGGTTCGAACTGGGGCCTGTTGACTCCAAGGGCGAGCATATTCCGACTGAGCCATTTAGACTTAAAAAAAACAGTGGCGAAATAAGTTAAATTGTTAAATGACATTGTAGGAGTTTTTCATTGTCTAAAAATGCGCATAAAACGATGTTTTTAAAAATTAAAACCTAGCTAGATCGACTTATCGTCCCCGAAACCCCTTGTATACATAATTTCATGAAAATCGTTCGAGACGTTTCCGAGATCCTGATATTATATATATATATATATATATATTTGTCGTTTATTATAATTAATGAGTAATTAATTGGTCGTTTAAAGGTATAAGATAAGATAAGATGTATACACATACACACCCTCACACATTTTTAATCATTAATAGGCTGTGTGCTTTACTGCCATATTATCTGATGCTAAGCCACAATGAAGTCTACGATATGGTATGGTGATTACCTAGAAGAAACCGATTCACTCTAGACTTAAATAAAATAAATAAATATTGGTGGATAATTCACACACAACACCATCTGACCCCAAACTAAGCAAAGCTTGTACTATGGCGGACAGATAGCTGATATTATACTTATATAGTTTTAAATACATACTTATTATACATAGAAACACCCAGACACAATACAAAAAATTAAATTCATCACACAAATATTTGCACTGGGTGAGAATTGAAACCACGACCCTCGGCTTCGCAGGCAGAGCTACTACCCACTAAGCCACGAGACCAGACTTAAAGACAGAATTTACAGAATATCCGGAGTGTATGAATAAAATACCCGGGTAACGTATTCCACAGTTTAAATGATCTTGTTACGATTTTTTTTAACTATAGTAGTTTTGCACTTGACCATCATCTCGCCTGATTTTAAACGAGGATGCGATCTCCGATGGAGCGTGCTTACCTAAAAGAATGCAATTCAATCTCGATTTGAAGACACCAAGATTGTTATCAACGAGAGTTTTAGTATTGCTGTCGTTTTTTTACGTCACCAAATTTCCGTTAGCTGACTATGCGCCAATTTATCTTAATAAATGTGCTCTCATCTACAATCACATCGGAACGGCTATACGGATCGGGTTGAAATTTTTATCACAGGTAGACTGTAGTCTGAAATAGCACAGGATACATTTTTTTGCGAGAACTTCGCGTGAAAATTGCGTGGTGCTAATAGTAAATATGAAGACACTGTAAGTACTTTCATTTTTTTAATGCAACTGTTATGGATTTTAAAAAATATATGTTTGTTGGAAAAGACTTGTAAGTTATTATTTAATACTTTAAACACAAACACTTCTTTGTCACTTCGATACATTTCTGTGTTTATTACATATAAGTAGTATAAGTTTACTGACACAGATTACCAAAGGAAGAGTTATACATAAGTTCTGTTAAACATGAGGCTTAAAGGATATACGAAGCAATAAAGTGATCCCAGTCCAATATTCTAGACATATTTTAGTACCTACTGGGTTGCCAGCGTTACAGATTATTCTGTTGATACATATAACAGTCTTGTGGTTAACAGCAATCTACAATGTACACTGTTACTTGTGCATAATTAATTTACTATGCGGTAGAGCTACACAATTGAGTATTAATTTTAAACAAGCTACGTTTGTCACTGTTTTAGTTTTAAAATTAAATTCGAAAACGAAAACTATTTGTAAAAAAAATTGGCAGCCATAGGAACTGCCGATAGAATCGGAGGCATGTGGCCGTGAGCATGCTGGCGCAATCAATGCTGACGCATTTCTAGATGCCAAATTGTTATGGAAGCCCGAGTTAACCTAAAGATTTCTTATAATTCCCGAGCGTGACGCTAGAATTTAATTCACATCTCACGAAAAATCTGTCTGTGACGCGCCAAAAGAAGTTTTCACTTCAAAAAAAGCTGTAAATACTTTTGATTGTTAGTTACAAAAAAAACTTTACGATTATGGTAATTTACTAGCTTTAAAAATATTAAAACTATATTTTTATAATCCAGATTTTTGATAAAATAATTAACATAATTCACTGTATCTTATAATATCTATAAGATATAGTGATCGTGCGATTACAAGTACCTATAGTGATCCTAGTTTTTTGTAAGGCTTTAACTGAGCATAAGAGCAAAATATGTACATAGGTTTGCTAACGTGAGATTTCCTACCGGAACCTCCTTGTAAATTTTTAGGTTTAAGTTTAAACCTCATAGCTTGAGTTTATTAAATTAATAGGGTTAGTACTTTTGAAATAAATTAATTATGTGGTATATCTGTAATCTATATCCAACTTAAACAAAAAAATACATTCATTTTGTTTAGTGTTATTTTAGCGGTCACAGATATGCAACATTTGTGAAAATTTCAATTGTCTAACTATCACGGTTCATGAGATTCAGCTCGGTGACAGATGGACAGACAGGCGGACGCCAGCGAGGTCTTAGTAATATGCTCCCGGTTTAACATTTTGGGTATGAAACCCTAGAAAATAAAGGTTCAGTACATTTCCATTATTTAATACTAGCAGTTTCCCCCGCGTAGTTCCCGATCCCGTTATTTTACCGGGATAAAAAATGTTATTCAACACCATTATCTACTCGTATTCATCCCGATTTATCCAAAATTCCATCACTTCAAAATCAAATTTCATCCAAATCCCTTTAGTAGTTTTTGCGTGAAAGAGTAACAAACACATATACCGACATTCTCACAAACTTACGCGTTTAGATTAATATTAGTAGGATATTGATATATTGATAGGTATTATGTCTCATAATTTGATATCCTTCATTACTCCTATCTCAATCCTCATTATCTACCTGCACATAATCAACATGTTTTTCGAATACTTTTCAACGCTCACTAAATTGTTTTGTGAAAGAATTTCTCATTTTGCTCAGTTTCTATTTTAACAGTTTTGATGCTTGTGAGCACTGAGTAGCGTTTAATTCAGAAACTGGAATTTAACGAATGCTAAAACATTTTTAAAGTACAAATTGATTTAAATAGGAACGCATCTCTGATTTTTAAGTGCTCTTATTTTATCGAAGATATTTCTCCGAGATATAGGAATTTATTTTAAAAATGAAAGTGGTCAAGTGCGAGTCGGACTCGCCCATGAAGGCTTCCGTAGCAGCAAGTAACATAATATAAAAGTTCTTGTAGTTCGTTGTTACTTTAATCAGTGTTTTAACAATAGCTAATTTATGACATATTAAAATAAAACTACTTAATAGATCTCATTCAAACCAATTTTCGTTGATAGTTTACATGATAATGTACATCATACACTTTTTTTTTATTTTTGTCGTTCTCTTATTTTAGAAGTTACAGGGGGGGGCACACTTTTTACCACTTTCGAAGAGTCTATCGCGCAAACTATTCAGTTTAGAAAAAAAATTGCTTGAAACCTCAATATCATTTTTGATGACCTATCCATAAATACCCCACACGTATGGATTTGATCATAAAAAATTTTTTGAGTTTCAGTTCTAAGTATGGGACACCCCTGAAATTTTTTGTTTTTTTTCTATTTTTTGTATCAAAATCTTAGTGCGGTTAACAGATTATATCTACTTACGAAGTGTCAATAGTTTCGGTGCTCTTGTAGTTTCGGAGAAAAGTGGCTGTGACATACGGACGGACAGACAGACAGACATGACGAACCTATAAGGGTCTCGTATTTTGCCATTTGGCTACGGAACTCTAACACTCAAACTTACCTGAATTTGTTTCGCTAGAGTGCTGAGTTAGTAAAGTGAACCTTACATCAAATTATACCAAAGTTTATATTTTTATCTTGTAAATACTAATTGTTTATAAATAGTAAAAAATTCAACTCTGTTTTACTTTACGATTCTTAATTGAAAGATATTTTTTATTTCTCACAAACAGGTAATATTTTTTTCATTATCAAGGCATTTTTAACCATAACAATCGAGTCACATAAGCAAACTGTTGATCCATGTGACACTGACATATACATATATCATTTGGCAATGACAAAACGTTCATAAGTCACTGACAGGTGACTTAATTTGTCACTGACAAAATGTTATTTTGACTAATTGACTAGTAGACTTCATTATTTCTGAAATTAATTAATTCTGATTAATTTTGATCCATTAATTTTATTTCGATCCATTAATTCTGAAATGAGTATCCACAGTCTATTGGAGTCACGACTAAATGGTTATTTATATTGGTGAATTCAAATTGTATGGTCTTTCTTGTTACTTCTTCCGATTCTGTTTGATACTGGATACCATAAAATAAAAGTATATTTCTATATTTTTGCGAAAGTGCTTAAGCGGTAGTGCAAATTCTATTGACTTACCTTTTCTTTCCCTGCCTCCTTCGTGACGGTAGACAATAGGTCTGTTATTCTCTCTCCGCCACAGCACCGTGGGGGGAGGTACGCCAGTCGCACTGCACGCCAGTCTTATACTTCCTCCCTCCTGCGCAGAACTGCCTTCGGATATAGAGTCCACTATATCCGGCGGTATCACTACTGACAGGTGACCCATCTGACAAACAAAAATCAAATAGAACTCTTTTTTACATCAGACCATAAAAAGCAGCACGTGTTTCTGTTTAACATTTTATAAAGGTTCTGTGTTATGTATATAGTTTTGACAGGTGACGTATCAAAAACAGACGCTTCAAAGGTTTATCACCGTTTAATGAGCTAGCAACAGGTTATTCCAGTATCCTATGGTGAACAACGGGATCCTATGAGAAGCAATGCTATGCAATCGAATGCTTAAATGTTGTTGCATTTGTGATAGATTGATTGACGCAATGTAGGATATTACACAAACTACAACGGGCTTCGTTCTACTAAGCTACTAAGCGAATAGTAATATTATTTTGTATGATTCGTACAGTACATGGCCGAATCGAATCACGAGTATTTCTAATCTCAAGTACTTTACATACCAACTGTACCATAAATATAATATATGTTTACAAATTTAGCTCACCTGACTTTTCATAGGGTCTGTGTTGACTTGGCACATGTAAGTGCCGGAGTCGTTTGCTTGGACGTTACTAACATGCAGCTTCCACGTGTTGTGGTTATTGTATGTGACAGACAGCCGAGGATTCAGGGCGACCATGTTTGTGTGTATTGCCAGAATAGCTTTTGAGTCTGACTTGATCCACGCCACCTAAAACAATGTTAATGAGACCTTGAAAATAAACTTAAAACAAATTGACGATCATCACGTCGATTAAACAATGAAATGCATGTGTTTAAAGTCACTTTTTAGAATATCATCCTTCTAAACCTTTGTGTTTATCTAGTACTAATATTGGTCCACGATTTCCTCTACGAATGTACAAATCAGAAACTATTCCCGAAGGATGTTAGCGGAAGATAATCACAAGCGTATGCGTTACTCCAAATAATAATAATAATCTATTCGAGTTCTAAATTTCACATGACGTCTTTGAGTTTCAACAAAACATCAACATTTATAATGTTAGGATTTTGCCTGCACTTCTTTGTACTGCCATAGTTCTACGTCAATGATGATGGCGTGAAATGTTACACATATCAACAAATGACTTTTTTAAACAACAAGTTGGCAATAAAAAATATATTTTCTTAAAAATTAAATGTTCTCGAAATCTAAAAAAATATTAAGAGGCTGTTAACTAATCATGCAATTAGTAGAAATGCCCTTTCGGCCGCCTTTGTAACTGTGTTTTGTAACCAGTTACAAAAGAAATGCTATAAAAACGAAACGCTTCCCACGATTTCTTAGTAGATACTCAAATAAATGACGTAATATTATTTTCTAGGAATTATTATAATAAATAGCTGATGTTTACGCTCTAAGCTTTGCATCACTTAGTTTTCACCCATTTATTTTAAAGAGATTCTTAATGTGGCTTAAGCGTTGTAGCGAATGTAAAACGACACGTAGAATGGTCTGACCCGAGGAATTCAGGGCGTCTCTCTCATCCACGCTCGGGCATTTTTCATGCGACATCTCGCTTTGTTGCGGTCGGAAAATAAATTAGTAACAATTTCATTGTTTGTGAGAATTATTTCCGACGAGTGTGAGCGTAAATACTTTGTTCAGCTAGAACGCTAGTTGGCAGATAGTAGTTTTTAGTTAAAGGCAATTTTAATCTCTCCTCTTTGTGTGTTAAACATATTGCAGGGGCGGAATTATTTTGCAGAGTTTGTTTGGGAATGTTATTGTCTCCACCTGTGCCGAACAATACCGAATATGATTACTATTATCTCTGTACACTAGCACTGTTCGACGCTTGAAAGGCAGAAATTACCAAACTACACTTTGACAACTTTACAGTAGAGCAGTTTTACGTATACCTATGCGTATTTTGAGAATGAAAAAACATAAAAATAGCTCATTAGTCATAACTATGTACTTGATTCTTTTTGATGTCTAATGCCAATCTAAATTGGGCTCTGTTAAATAAAAGTTAGTCATAGTAAAATTCTAGTCACTTGGTCGCACGTCGTGTTATTTATTTATAAGGATCATGGGATACTTGGCTCAGGCGTTTTAACTAACCTTTTTTTTAATTGTGGCTTGTGTATATCCCTTTATATATTACTATTACTATTGTATTCAATTTAATATGTAATATGGATTTTTAATCTGGAATAAATTACTTTCATTTCATTTATTATTCCTATAATATCCCTGTACGAGTATGTATATACTCGTATATTATTTAATCTGGAATAAATTACTTTCATTTCATTTATTATTCATATATATATACCTGTGTGTATGTATATATTTAAATGGGTCGTCTAATCATATTTTTTTTTTCTAATTTGTTTTTAGAAGACCTAGGGCAGTTGATTTTTATGGCCTCTATTTTCTGTCAAAATTTTGGCAAGTGCTGAAGGTGCAAAACTTTTTCTTGACATCGCGACTGTTAGGATCATCGATATAATTAAAGAAACGAAGATGAGGTATGCTATAATCTAAAGACAACATAACGTGGCGAAAATTTGTTTGAAACATTCAGCGAACGTACACAATTGTCAGCGAACGTACACAACTCCTTGTTGCGACTGAGACTAAATCAGGAGACGTCACCTGATTTTGCATCGCCATAGTAGAAACGCGTTTGCCGCTTCTGCTGTTTTTAAGAGTTCGATGGTTAGGATGATTTTTTCGTCAGGTGAAAAATTCGTTTACATAAAAAAATGGATTTTCAAAGTTTGAAATGCCCTAGATTTATCAAAACTAACCATCTGATTGAAAATGTATATCCTTAATTATTTGTTGTTTAACAAAACTTTAGCAAACATGTTCAACATTTTGAACTCTACATACTTGAATGGGAAGTTTTACCCCCAAATTTGCATCTATTGGATTGGAATAGATTTCAATCGTAACTGGAACGTTCCTCGGAGTAATATCGGCTTATGTGGAATTATTTGCTCTAGTGTGTACACTGTGATTGTCATCGCTTGCCCCTAGTTTGCGTCTCCCTTTTCGGATCGGCTATTGCGTGCGATTACATCCGTCCTTCAAAGGGGCTCATACACTTCCGGGAACAGCTGAATAATCTTCTATCGTGCATCTAACCTATTGAAACAAGTTACTTCTATAAGCTTTTATCACCCGCACCAAAACAGTAATAAAGGAATGAATTGTACAGAATATTATATGATTTGCTCAGAAACGCGTACTACGTTTTTGGAACTTTTTGTGTTACAAACTGTTTGTCAAGCTTATTTCGTTTAACACTTAGTAAAGTAAAAAAAAAAATCTAAAATTGGATCGGATTGGAAAGATAGTGATTTCAGGAGTCAAGTAAAACAGATAGTCGTTAGGTCCTAATAGGACGAAACCGTGGGGCACAGCTAGTAATGTATAAATAAATGGTACGTCATCGTGTATCATTTTCGATCAAACCAAATACTATTGTTCATTAACATCAGCTAATTCACCGTACATAAAAATATAGGTAAACCGAATAATTATAAGCGCGATAAAGAACAAATAACAAACTTCAAAAAGGAAATATTTCGAAATTTCCTTTCACTGCGCTAGTTTGGAGTTTATTATTTTCTGTTGCAGCACACAACTGGGCTTTTGTTCGCACAATTAATCCAAGGGCTGCCACAAACAGCGGTCCACTCCATTCTACCTGTCATCGTTGTCGAGTGCACTTCACTTCTTAAACGCAGATCAATGATCCCAACCTTTGAATTGGGGCCTTTTACCAAGTTTGTATTGATTATTTTCACTGGAGTATCTATGGCGTAACTAAATGTTTAGGAACTCTGTTGTTAAGCCATTACGTCTGATTAGACTTTCAAACATATGAATAAAAGATAATGGAACATTTTTAGAGTAATGAGCATGATAACTAAAAAAAATTGTTCGTCAGTTAGTATTAAAAAATACTGTATTTTTACTTTTGTTTCACATAGGTACCAAAACTGATGAATATAAATATAGTGCTTAGAAGTTTATACGTCACAACCTCCCATGAACATCAACATGAGAAGTTTGATAAAATATGTGTATTTCATTTTTGTCGATTTTTAGTAATCTATTTGACTGTTTAATTAGAATGGTATATTTTTGCTATACCATTTACCATTACCATTATATATTATATATTTATTACTCATCATCCCGTTTCGAATGATATAGATAGTAATTCTTTTAGAAGTTTATAATCAAATAACCTATGCCAACAATGGCTCCATTGCGACTTTAGATAGCTATAGATAACCATTGCATCAGGTAAAAGACATAACCTTAATAATTAAAATTAGAGTACGCGTTACAAACGCGCTTTGTATAAAACCCACATCTTATCAACTTTATTCTACCGTCAAGCAATTATATGCATTCCACTTTGGCAGACAAAATACGCAGCAAAATGACTGGACAAAGAGATACATACAATCAATCACATTGCAGCAACAAGTGGCGGTATTGTTAATTTCATCTCTTTTTACTTAAGGTATGTAATGGTAGGCTGAAGTAAAACTAAACCACAATGCTAATTACATTACACATATATTCAGAGAGCTGGTACCAAATTTTGTGTAGGTATTTGAAGCAAGCAGAAAACTTGTCTTCTAGCTAGTGAGTAGCGGGCAAAATGAATCCCTCAGTTTAGTTCACCTGGTAGAAAGACCCACCAAAACGATATTTGACTTTTTAATTATAATTTGAAAATGCCGCAAATACATTTTTTGTATTTTTTTGCAAAACAATTTTGTACGCATACGGCAATAAAAACCCGAACTAAATCTTCTGGCTTATTTTATTTTCTTTGAACATTCAACGACAACATAATTTAAACATTAAATTTCACACTGCCTTTAAACATTTTACAAACACCTCTTAAACACTGAACAAAACATAATTATATAAATTAAAATGTACGGATTGATTTACATTTTCTGCACAAGATAAAATAAGAAAATCCATTGCAACGTTACATATTGGCTTTAAACAATATGTAAGCGTACATTTCCTTCTTATTCATTACAAAATCATTACTTACTTATAGGAGACTATGTGGATACCTAGGTACTTACATACTGAATTTTCATTCAACTAATATCTGTTCAATCGTGTCCTCACAATAAAGCATATTTTTCTGGTCATAATATTACTATTCTTCATGTGTTATTTCTATTCAACTATAAAAAACTACGTTTTTCTGAAAATTTTATTTATTTACTTTATGTCATTATATTTCAAACACCCTTCATTGCTAAGCAACCTCTACCATTTTCATAAGGTTGTATAGTTTTTAGGTCTAATTCTCTCTGGCCGCTAATTATAAAATAAACTGTCTCTCATTTTAGATTTGAAATCCTAAGAGTTTTCTTGTCAAAGCTAGGAACTGAAAAGGGCAGACAACGTCTGGATTCCAAACGAGAAGCATCTGAGATACCCTGAAAGGTGCGAAGTGAAAATAGGGCTACTAAACCCTCATTGTGTACCGCTGATGAGCTGCTGCAGGCCGGTTGATGCTGTGAACTACTGATCCTGCTGTGGGCTACTGATCCTGCTGTGGGCTGCTGATCCCTGCTGCGAGCCACTGAACTCTACCGTTCAAGTACTGATCCTGCTGTGGGCTACTGATCCTGCTGCGGGCCGCTGACCTCTTGAGCCCAGGAGCCGTTGAATCCTGCCGTTCAAACCACCCTCTCAGTTTCTGTTTTTTTTTTTTCGAATAAACGTAACTTATAAATAAAATATAAAAAAAAACAGAAACTGAGAGGGTTTTTTGAACGGTAGGATTATTATAGAGATTTCAGCATACCCAGCAAGCTTGGATGGAGCATTACCACGCAAAATTTCAATGTTAATACGTTGAAGCAATCAAATGCCAACATTTGCTATTTTAAAGTTGGTTTTATGAAAGTGGTCACAAAACATTTGCTTTGTAAAGCTCTCACCCTATTTTGCAAATATAAAAAGGCCTCAACAAACCCAATTTATTTGTTTTTTAGTTTGGATTTTAGTTTGGAATTAAGGCATTTGCAGTAAATTAATAACATTATAACGGATTTTTTTTGCGACTTGTTGCGACTGAGTCTATCCTGATTTAGTCTCAGTCGCAACAAAGAGTTGTTGACAAAAAATCCGTTATAATGTTATTAATTTACTGCAAATGCCTTAATTCCAAACTAAAAAACAAATAAATTGGGTTTGTTGAGCCCTTTTTATATTTGCTCGTCACCTGATTTTGCATCGCCATACTAGAAGCGCGTTTGCCGCTTCTGCCGTTTTTAAGAGTTCGATGCTTATGAGTATATTTTTAGTTAATAACTTGTTATTCAACTTGGCTCCGCTATATGTATGCCATTTTGGCCAGTTGTAAGTTATTGGCCATCACGTTGTAACTAACAGTATAGGGGATGTAGGTTTTAGTGGTAGCGGGTAGCAACGTCCACCGCTAGTGAGAGTAATGATACCCTATAGGCTGAACTGGCACGATAAAGCATTTTGCGTTGTTCTCCCTGAATATTGTCTACTATATCTTTATAAAGTCACGCGAAAGTTCATCAAATTAAGTTGATCGTTAGTTTTATGCCTAGTATAAACATTAGGGCGAACTTTTGGTTATTTTTATAAACATACTTCGAAAAAGGAAGTTCTCAATTCATTTTAAATAAATACAGTATAGTATAATAAATATAGTATATATATAGCTCAAGTGCTAAACGATATGCAAGCACGCGCGCGCACTCTCCTTGAAAAAGATCGCCGGACGCGGTCGACGCTTGAGTTGGACTGGACTGACTGTATCAAACGTGAGTTACCCGTGTATTTATTTAAAATGTGTAATAACTACGTTCGTTTTCATTATTCACAATTCTCAATTCATATTCAGTTTTTTGTATTATAACGTATAATATTCTCTTAGTCGTAAATACCATGCCGATTTTGCTAAATATAATTATTCTGTATAATCACTCTATAACAATAGGAAGTGTAATGATAGTTCAATTCTTATAGTTTATTTTACGGTCGAGTCTTTTGACAGTTTTTCTGTTGCTAAATGGTAACAAGCAAATAAATCATTTTGCGTTCAGTTCGAAATCAATGTTAAAGTTTTTTTTCCAATTACATTTCCAAGCAAAGATCATCATCATCAAAAGCCCACTGAATGTTCCCACTACTGGTACTCGGGGCCTTCTCTCGCAAGGAGTTAAGTCCATAATCCGCCATGCTGGCCCAGTGCGGTGATAAAAGGTAAACCCTGCTTAAATCTCGTAACATAGCCGAAACCAAGATACTGTCTGAGTCTCCTGTAAAAATAACACAAAACCCTGCTAATATGTATTATTCATCTCATAATGTAAATGTTGGTTGCTCAATGACGTCGAAACTGTTGAACGGATCTGGTTGAAATTTGGAACACATCAGATTATTATGATCTGAAATGGCACTTTGTACGCGGAGAAATAAAGGGACCGGAGGGTCTACCGCCTCACTAAAACTGTCTTACTTTTGATATTGCTCTCTCTTTTCTTTTCGCCTGAAATGATAGAGACAGCAATAGCAAAGCAATAGCCGATTTGGTTAGGCGGTAAACGAGTGGGATCTACGCTGGGAAAACCGCGGGATGCTACTAGTAATATTATAGAGGCGAAAGTCTATAGATTTGTATGTGTATAAATAGGATGATGATCAGATAAAACATATAGCATTCTAATTGGCTCGTTAGGTAAATTGCCTCTATTGAAAAAACATGGGACAAGTATTTTTTGTTTTGTCAAATTATTAAAAATTTACTATATTCTCAAACTTCCAGAGAGAAGGGTTGTGAGGGTACATTTTCATAAAAATCGTATAAATATAAACGTGACGTGACTCGAAACTTGTAAGGAATATATCTTCGTAAGTTTTAGTTTGTGAAACGAATCAAAAAAAAAACGTTCACAACATTTTTTTAAATCATCTGACGTACTGAATATTCGGTTTTTAGTCACCGTGCCTATTGTAGGTATGTTTGTTCCCACGTATCTCTGGAACGGTTGATGAGATTTTAATTAAATTAAACACGTAGTAGATGTACCTGGATTAACACGAAGACTACTTTTATATAATTAGAGTTAGCGGTTTTAGCCGTGGGTTGAAGTGCAGGGTGTTATTAGTGAATAATTTGACTTACTCTGTAATTAGAGAGATGGTTAACGACGCAGGTAAAGTGGACTTCTCTGCCTTGTGTCACCGTGTGGTTCTCCAGTGCTTGAAGGAACTCTGGTTCCACCTCCGCCTGGATCGGCATTTCACCTACAAAATTGCACTAATTGTAAAAAAACTTCAAATTATGTCGAAATGTTAATTGCACTAATTATGTTGAATACCTGTATAGTTTCAATGAATATTCAAATTCGCAGCTTTTACTGTTTAATGTTTCTACTCGACAACATCAAATAATAAATGCCAGTTATCATTTATCACACAACGTCATCTAACCTGAAGCACTAGATGAACCACTACCTAAAACATCGTACAACCCCCTATTTTCTTTTCTTCTCCTGATCCAAAATTGATGTAAAACAAGAACAAAATAAAAAAAAATATTTCCTTTGGACTACCTTGGATTTGTCATTTGTCAAACACTCTACATACTAGTCAAGCCCTTTCATTTGGTACCCATATTGAGGGAGAAAAGAAAAAAAAATGTAATTCGTCACTTTATGGTGGCGACCATCTTGGCTTTGAAATTTGTCATAGTGTATTAGTATTTTACTAGTCAAGCCCTTTCATTTGATACCCATATTGAGGTTGTAGTAAATAACAAGTAAATAAAAATAAAATGTAATTCGCCATTTTGTGGTGGCGGCCACCTTGAATTAATATTAACTAAACATAGCTAAGAACCACCGCACGGAAATTAACCTTTAAATAAAAAAAACCGCATCGAAATCCGTCCATCCGTTTGAGCTCTATGGTGCCACAGACAGACACACACATATAGACACACGGACAGATATCGACGTCAAACTTATAACACCCATTTTTTTGGTCTAGGGTTAAAAGATGAATTTACATGGCAAAAATATACGGACCCACGGAGTCAGTGGAGTGGCTAATTTTTTTATACCTAATAAAAACACTTTCACTATTTAGCCCCAAACAAACAAAGCTTGTAAATACTATGGAAGCCTGATATCTGATGATATACTTGTTTTATTGTAAGTACAGACTCATCATACGTAAAATACCCAGACACAAAATAGATACTTGTATTAATCTCACAAATACTTATTTGCACTGGGTGGTGATGAAACCCACGACTTACGGCAGGCAGACTTACTATCATCTAAATTACCTACTAAATTTGCATGAAGTGTATGAAATATTTATTTTATCATCGGTAGAAATTAAAAGAAGGGTCCTGAGCACCTTAAAATTGTTAACAAACTGCGTCTCTGTGTGTAGCGTGAGTGGTTTACAACTACCAATCTACTTGAACCCTAGAATTGCTAGCGCCGAAGTATGTTGCGGTTCTACTAATTTTGGTTCTTGACAACGAATAGTGATAGGTATAAACGTCCGGCGTTCACCGCTTCCTACAAGTAAGCTCACTCTTCCCAACGATAACATAACTCCGTGCGCTTGAAGTTTGGGAGGGCACATCCATTGATTTATTTCAATGTGTTTTATATTTCCATTGTAACATAGGAACCACTGGAAGAGTAGTTCATAATGATGGCTAAGCCGCGACCCTCTCGGCTTAAGTTTTTCTACAGAATAGAGTGGCGGGACAAACAGGGCATGTACTTGATGGTAAGCATCGCGCCTCCCCATAACAGCACAGGTAGCACAAGTATCACATAACTATCACCCAGAAATATAAGATGATTTATCTCTATGTACTATACTTAATTTCTCTGAAAATATTATCTTTCAAACCGGAACACAATGATGCTTGCACACTCCTGTCCGTAGAATAACTGGTAAATGTGTGGTACTGTATCGGGCAGAAAGTTATCCTGTTATTATCTTTACGATGACCGTATGTTTTAGCTATTGAAAGTTGAATGAAGCCCAACATAGCAAGTAAATATTATAGCCAAAGCCCTACAAGCCTCTCTTTATTAGTAATTAATTTCGCAGAGCACCATTATAAGAGCTATTTAATATGCTTGGACGAATTTTCCAAGATATTAATATTAATCTATCTCCACTTGAGAGATTTCAGTACTATCTAGAACGAATATGGATTTTATGCTACATAATATATCTCCAGCAAAGATCAGGTTGTGAACTATTGGAGATAGAGATGATACACCCACACTTCATAATTATTATTATTTTCAAATCCTTACAGTGATCAAAAACCATTGAAATCGCTAAACATACGAATAACAGTCCAATATTACGAAACAATTTTATTTTGTACTAGATGCCCGCCCCGGCTTCGCCCGTGGTATATTATATAGCACTCATCGGGATCCCGTACATATCCAAAGGTGAAAGAATGACTGAAATAGGTTCACTCATTCCTGAGAATATTGATTTCAAACAAAAAACCTCTTCAGCAGCCTGCTACGCCACCTGTCGGAAATTGGTCGTACCAACTCAGATTTAGAAAAAAAAATTAGCAAAGGTTTATATTCAAGGCACAGATTACTGAAATTCAATGACGCAATCTTTGACACATGCTGTCATGTGTCATGTCAAAGCACGAAACGTACGAAAACTCTCAAAGGGGAATATTTTTTCCCCGATTTTGTTACATTCTTGTTTCATGCTCCGCTTCAAGTAATAGTATAGTTATTTTCTATAGCCTAAAGCCTTCCTCGATAAATGGACTATCCAATAGAAAAAGAATCTTTCAATTCGGACCAGTACTTCCCGAGATCCTAGCGTTCAAGCAAACAAACAAACAAACAAACAAACAAACTCTTCAGCTTTATAATATTAGTATAGATAATAAGTTGTAAAAAGTTATTTGCAGAGTAAATTATTGATATTTCTACTTTTTTTATTGTAATGACTTGTGATTTATTATTAGACCCAGCTTATAAAATTTCATAAGAAAGAGAGAAATCTGCCAACACAAATGTTCAAAGTATAATTACCAAGAATCCTGGATGTACACTGATCCGTAAACCACATAAACTAAGGCTGTTTCTATCTCATAACGGGTGGCTGCAAATTAGAAACTCATCCCAACATAATCTACTATACCGCATCGTACACAGCAAGTGAATTGAGTTAAGTTCAGTTTATTAGGCACATCGTATAGAGGTGGTATGTGACAAATTACACTCCCCAACTTTTTGTGCTTACACCGTAACTTGAATCCAATTATACTAAGCTAATCATCACACAACTAAACATTCAGAGATAGGACCTTTGCCAGTGTATTCTGATTCTTCTGACTTTTGAATCTTGCTGATCTTGCACATGTGCACACATTACTGTGTTTCTGAAGGGGAATCTTAATAAATAAAGGCTTATATCTCCAAGTGCCGAGCGTCGTGCACTGACAGGCAGTGATTCGGACTCCTCACGTTCAAATATCTGCGTGGCACTAAGCTGTTAAGAACAAGCATGTGGCTACCCATCATGGGCATGTATTACTTGTAACATCACTTTACATTACAAAAAGTGTGTCATTGTACTAAATAAAATAACGTATACATATAGCACGATTTATAAACAAAAACTGTTACGGAATCCTTTGTTGTTTTAGGGAGTCAGTTTTTTAAATACCTAGTCTAGTTCTTCGAAATTTTACCCACACTATGACTTTTAACATGCAATTCAAAGTTCGTTGATTTCTAACCTTCCTTCTTCATTTACGCGATACCTCCCATGGGTAGAAAATCGAACTTACGAGAAATTCTAACGAGCTCTTAGGTTAACCTTCAAACTTCATGCTATTTCGTTTTTATAGATCTGAAACGTATTTACAAAAACCTACATTTTATTTAGTTTGTTGCTCTAAAACGCAAAGTGGTAAAATGTTTTTAACATAATAGGCATACCCATTAAAAAAAACAACGTAAGCTATTTTCATACAAAAAATTAAACCGACTTCAAAACCACAAATAGGCACTCAAAAGCGAAAAATAAACTATAATCATTATTATAAGCGCTACTCACTCATCTATTTGAAGTCGGTGCCAGTGAGGTCAAAAAGTTAGTAGATTGATGCTATGTAGGCACATGGTAAGTAAGCACAGGTAAGTAGTATCTATCCACTACCTGTTAGATTTGGCTGGCACCGACTTCAAATAGATAAGTGAGTAGCGCTTATAATAATGATTTTAGTTTATTTTTCGCTTTTGAGTGCCTATTTGTGGTTTTGAAGTCGGTTAAATTTTTTGTACGAAAATAGTTTATTTTACCCTTTTTAGTGTACAAGAAAATAATTAAAAACTTTGATTAAACCCTGACTACCTCGGATTTGTTATCTGTACAACATTCTACTAGTCAAGCCCTTTCATTTGATACCCATATTATAGTGTCCGACCGAAAGTTCGGTTTCGGTTTCGGTTTCGGCCGAGTTTCGGCCAAAAATCAAGTTTCGGCCACAGTTTCGGTTTCGGCCAAAATCAGCCGAAACTTTTGCCGAAACCGAAACTTAACAAGTTCAAGCACGTTCACGATCGCCTAACTTTGTTTTCCGCGGCAACGCTTTGACGAACGCTGTCGGCCCTTTTCGGGAATTATCGTGCGCCGTTCGGATAGTTCTGTAGCAACCAGCGATGCCAACCGTACGAGATTCCTCGTACAAAAACGAGATTTGTAGTCTTTCGTACGAGGTACGAGGACACTATTAATTAACTTCGTACAGATAAGTACGAGATTATAATATTGCTATTATAAAATAGTATGTACCTATGTATGTAGAACTGAAGTAACCGAAATGTAAGTAGTACAACTGTCCTACTAATTGTGATCGGGGTATCTTTTTTAATTCTAAATATGTGATTTTTGATTATCTATGTTGAGACTGGAACTAGGCGAGATAGTAATTATTATTTTTATATAAGAGGTACCTAAAAGCGACTGATTATTCTACTAAGTAGAGATACAATCCAAAGTATTAAAGAGTAAGATCTCAAAATAAATACCAATACTTAGTATTTAATGAAACAGTAACAATTATTGATTTGATTTAGTTAGATGACTGATTTGACAGACAACTTAATTTGAAAAATTATTAAATTTTTTATTAATTTGTTTTTATTTTATATTCAATAAATGATGACTTACAACAATCTTAATATATTGTGTTTCTATTTCATGCCCTAATTAATTAAACTAAATAATTAAATTAACTAATTAAGGCAAAATAATATGTAAAATGCACTAAATTTCAGTATTTTAATCAATTATATACTTGACCACGTGAGTTTCGGTTTCGGTTTCGGTTTCGGCCGAAACTGAAGCCACGGCCGAACATTCGGTTTCGGTTTCGGTTTCGGCCGGAAAATCAGTTTCGGTCGGACACTACCATATTAAGGGAGTTGTGAAAAAAGAAATGTATTTCGGCATTTTGTGGTAGCGACCATCTTGGATTTGAAATTTGTCATAGTGCAAAGTAATCTACTAGTCAAGCCCTTTCGTTTGATACCCATATTGAGGTAGTAATTAAAAATATAATGTAATTCGCCATTTTGTGGTGGCGGCCATTTTGGATTTGAAATTTGTTATAGTGTATAGTATTTTACTAGTCAAGCCCTTTCATTTGATATCTATATTGAGATAGGTTGTGAAGAAATATTTTGTCCGCCATTTTGTGGACGCGGCCATCTTGAATCGACATTAACCAAACATAGATAGCTAAGAACATCCGCGCGGGTATCAACCTTGAAATAAAAAAACCGCATCGAAATCGGACCACCCGTTTGAGCTCTACGGTGCCACAGACAGACAGACACACAGGCAGACAGACATCGACATCAAACTTATAACACCCCTTTTTTTGGTCGGGGGTTAAAAACAAGTTTTCATTAATCCATTTACACAATTTCGTATTGACAGGATCGAGTTTCATAACTTTTGTGAAATCTTCAACTACGTCTTCCAGAAAATTGTACGCAAATTTTAGTTTATGGTTCATATTCAAAAACCACCCGACCGATTTCGATAAGATGTATATGGGACCATTTGGGAAGCATACCCATCCGAACACAAAAATAAATTTTAAAATCGGTGCAGAGGTTCTCTAGAAATCAGGTAACATACATAAAAAAAAAACATAGGGTTCGAATTGATAACTTCCTCCTTTTTTTGGAAGTCGGTTAAAAATATCCATAGATTTTCCCTTATTTGTTATAACATTGTAAAACGATTTCCGAACCTCAATTTTATATAATTAACTATGAACTTAAAAAACGAAATTAAAAATGCACATTCAAAATATTTTGGAGATAAGTTACGACATCAAACAAAATGAAATTGGTACTTAGCGCCAATCTTTTAATTTCATCTTAATATTATATAAACAGAAACTTACCTGTAACAAAAACACTGAAAAATGTAGCAAGCCACCAAGCCACTTTGCTCGACGGTGAAAATATGCGTCTGTCCATCGCCTGACTGCAACAAAGAAAAAGGTTCTTGTTTTTAAATAAAACCATTTATAGGAAATGCTCTCTTAAGTAAAAAGTTTAATATGTAACGCACAATTAAAACTTTTGAAAAACTCACGACGCGTCACATCGGTAAAAAAATAGTTGAAATGGGATAAAAAATAAAAAAGTCCCCAATTTAAAAAAAAATATTCACATAGACCTTAATACAACTCAATAATATCCGTCGGCTCCCATCACTTTTATAAATTTCATATCATTCACTGTAGAGGCCTGCCCATTAAAGATGTAAGTAGGTACAGTACTTAAATCTAAAAAAAAAACTAAAGTCTCAAATTGTTCATGTTCCTATGAACTGCAAAACTAGTTCATTTAATAGCAGCCCTGGATACACTTGAGTTACTCATGTGTAAATAGTGGTGGAATTATGCTTATTAGAGTCCTGTCATTATAAACTAGTAAATAATTAACTTTAGTAAATAATTTGTAAACAAAATCACTTTGTTACAAAAGTCATATCCAATATAGACATAAAGTTAAGGCGACGATGACTCAACATTGCGTCTTATAAATTGATGGAGAAAATTATATACAAATCCTAAGGCAGGTTCATTATAATCTAATGCAAACCTTTGAAGCATAAACCGCAATAATATCTGGCGGAATAAAGAGAAACAGAGCAACAAAGATGTTTCCTCAAAGGAAATGAGGCCTGATCCCGGCGTTGATAATTCGAGTTTTATTGGATCGGACGGGTGAAAATTGATTGTACTTCACATTATCAATCCATTCTGGATCAAGATAAATCTGCGGTGAGATAAATCTATTTTTGGACATTTGATCTTCGTTTTCTATTGGATGTTTTGCATTTCCTGTGACTGCACGTGCGGATTTTAGATTAGAATTTTTTTCTATTCCACTTTTGATAAAAAAAATATTGGACATCTCTGAATTGTGATCCGCCAAACAAAAAAATAGCCATCGAAATCGATCCACAATTGGCAGCGCTATTACGTAACATACAAAAAAAAATACAACCACATTGAGAAACTCTTCGTTTTTCAAAGTCAGTTAGAAATTGTACTAATACATGGGTAACACATGTGATACAATGAAATGAACTGCGAGCGGTCAGTTTGGTTTGTAGTTTTATTTAAAGCTTTGAAAATAAACTGCGGGGCAACAAAATTTTGGTTTTCCTGCACTCCCTGCAACTTTAGGTTATGAAATAAAAAGTTTGCTAATGAATGTGAGTAAGCAACAGGCAGTCAGCGGCAGTTAGCCCAGCAAAATGTATATTCTACATAATTTCCGTCAGTTTACCAAACTGAATGTTAGTTTTCGAGTTAAGCTTAAATTCGCAGATTTGAAACACAACATTTTGTTCATTTTCAACCATTGCCGTAGATTTAGTTCGTCCAAAAATTTAAGTATCAAACTGAGTTAGTTTTATTCGAAGGACAGAAAATAAACGAATCATTTGAGCTTCATTAAAATTTGAAAGGAAAATGTGAAAAAAACCAACTGGCCTTCATAGTAAGCGGCATCCCTGTGTTCATAATAAGAACATGACACACTTTTTATTTAGAGAGCTGGCACAAAATTTAGGGTAGATATTCGAGTCAAGCTGGTAACTTGTCACACACCTCTATCATATCCCATGACATGTTATGAGAGGAGATGGAGACTTGGAGATCCACTTGACTGGTGAGTAGCGGGGCAAAAAAAAAGAATGAGGAAGAAAGTACCATTAAAACGATCCGGCTTTTTGAGAATCCCTATTTTATAAATCATTTATTTCAAAAGGACCCAGGAAATACATTTTTAAATTTTTTTTTTATTCTTTACACATAAAAAATACATAATGTCAATATGCAATTTTTAAACAACATTAAAAAAATGTATGGATTTATTTTGCCCCGCCACTCACCAACCAGTTCTGCACCTCCGTGTCGAGCTATGATAGGAGAGCAATTTTATAAGTTTTCAGTTAGCCTCAAATACCTACCCAAAATTAGGTGCCAGCTCTTGGATTTTTTTTAAATATTATAAAAAGTAATCAAATATTTGTACATTATAGATTTGTAATAGTATTATTGGTGTTGAGTCTATTTTAATCAGTAATGAAGATTAATGTTAGCATGTTGCTGATTAGTACTCGTAGTAGTGTAATCGGGATTAAATTCAGAGAATACTAATCAGTACCAGTATCAGACCAGTAGTAGCGTGATTGTCTTTGTATTTTTGTTGTATTTAATGCCTATCAATTATCAATGCTCGCGCATTAGGTACTTATTAGTGGTAGTGTGATTAACATTGTATATTGATCAGTAGGTAATAAACAAACATAATTGCGTATAATTGCCCATAACTTTTTAGAAGTACTACAATTTCCAAAAAGCAATGAATTTTACGATTTGAGAATTAGTCATTATTATACGGTATTTAAATTATGAACATTTCTAACAACTTCTTCTTCTTCTTAGTCGGTACGCTCTTGCCAGAATGGTCATTTCTCAGATAACGATCCAATATTTTTACATTTTTCGATCAAATATTTATCAACTTACAAAAGGTAAGTGACCCATGAGAAGTCTTTTGGATTCAATTACGGGTTATGCTGACAAGACTGGGCGTCAAAACTTTAGCCGTGGTCAGCACCCGGTTTTATTAAAGGTGGTGCCAGATATTAACTTTTTGTTGACGAATATTATTTTCGTTTACCTAAAAAATCTAATACGCCTATCTATTTGGAATTATCAATCATAACGTTTCCTCTAATCGTTTTTATAACACGCCTGCTGATAGCAGCATTAGATTTTTTCCAATATTTTGAAGAAGTAAAAATAAAACCACTGTGCTTGTTACCCTAATAATTCTATATTTATATTAGAAACTTTAAAATCAGATAAAGTTTATCAGAAAAAAATATGACGCCACCATAATTGCAAATATTTTACGCAAGTGATAGTGATAGTTGCTTCAATTCTGAGGGTACCTATAGATCTAAATAAAAACACATTTTTGAATTACTTACTAAAATTTCACATATTGTTTTTAACCTTCAGGCTGAGAACGACAACTTCCTAAAACGACAAATTCCTTTTAAGCTCTCGCGATTTGAACACATAATGTAAACACCTTCTCGTCTTCTCGTGACCACGGCAGTTGTAACGCTGCCGATACGTCGAGGTTACTAAATGAAAATTTTGAAAGTCCTGTAACGTTAATATACCTATCACAGTTTTACATCTGATTTTAAATTTATAAATAACTAGATGTACTCTGCCACGTTTCGCTGTGGCACATTGTAATGCAAACATTAGATAAAAAAATTGGTTGCCTGTAAAGTCGGTATACGGGCGAAAGTTTTACGTGACAACGACTTTGAGTGGTAAAATAATTTTACGGAAGGGACGCGTGCCTTTCACTTTTTATGTCTGTCTCTCTCGCTCTTAGGCGGGCTAACCATGCCCGAGTGGAAGGGACGCGTGCCTCTCACTCGCTCTCGTTGTGAGCGCATAACGTGAGCGGAGCGTAACGCAGTTTCTTGAAGTGTCACCCGGCAAACCAATTTATAAGACGTTGTCACGTCAAAACAATCCTTTATGCGGATTATATATCATTCTAAAATTTCAGCTCAATCGGTGCAGAACTTTTTGAGTTTTTGAAGCGTACACAAACCAACATAACATTTTTATATATAGAGATATTAGTTCACTTCTATTTCAAAAAATCAATTTTTCGAAGCAGCAAACCATAAATGTTTGAATCTGTAATTTATTTATCACTTGTTTGCGATAAAATAACTGACTTGGCTTGCTACGACGCAAAGAAAAATTCGCAAACAGGTCTTAAAATAGAAGTCTATAGGAATAGTCCTTAAAAAAAACCTATTAGGTACTGTTTGTTTTCACCTCGTACCTATAAAGCGTCTGTATTTTCAAGACTTACGCGTGAAGTCCATTAGATATTGACGTAAGTCTTGTTCGAGTTAAAAGCATAACATAAAGTGACAGGTCCCCAACCACTTTTATAAAAAGAGTAGCCATTTTCAGTATTGTGATGTTCATTACTATTTTTGGCGTTTTAATTTTTCTTCGCTCTTTAATTTTTATTTTAGTTTATTTAATTTAATTTAGCATTTGATTCAAAACCAGAAAAAAAGGCTGGAAACTCGTACATTGCAAATCTTACCTAAATTCCAAACGTTAAGGGCTACTTTCCTCATACGTATAGCCTTATTGGGGGATAACTTGCCGGCTTCATTGTTCCTGAGAAATACAATCTAAAACTTTTGGAGGTCAATGTGGTAAGATGTTTTGTTACCTTCAGACGAGTTGATGGTCAATACCATTGACGACATTTTTTTTAAAAGGCTCGAAGTTGTTCTATTAAAAATTTACAAGCAACGTGACATTTATTCACCAGATCGTCACCCAGAGATATAAGATTTTTTTATCTCTATTCCCTGTAATTCAACCGGAAACATTGCCCTTCGAACCGGACACAGTAATGTTTGCACATTAGTTCCATTTGAATCATACTACATCGTGTCGCATCGAGACTCTAGAGATCAAGAAGTTAGTTTTGTTTTTAAACTTTCGCGATTTGAACACATAATGTTTATAATGTACATGACTTAATCACGATTTAATTCATTGTTTAAATACCTCGACGTTTCGCCAGCGTTACAACCGCCGTGGTCACGAGAAGACTCTACTTCTGTCTTCTTCTGACTTGTGACGAGGAGTCTTCTCGTGACCACGGCGGTTGTAACGCTGCCGAAACGTCGAGGTATTTAAACAATGAATTAAATAGTAATTAAGTCCTGTACATTATAAACAAGAAGTAAGTTCTATTGAAGAGTGAAATTCTTTGGCTGTCCCAGGTCAAGGGGTTGCCGTGACAAGGGCGAGCCTGTTCGTCGTTAGGTGACAACTCGTCACCTCACGCCGCACCATTATTCATGAGGACAATTTTCCACCTGTCGACATCACTCGGCGCCTTCTAAATGAAAAATGTACCAGTAAACTGTTGTTTTTGTTTTCGTTTATACAATTTTTATCACTTAATATCGCAGCTGTTATGAAACACGGTCGTTGATGGTGAAAGTAAAGTTTTTCATTGAAATGACATACTTAACGTAAAATGATGCCTCCTTAACGGAAAATGATTCCTCATTAGCTTAAAGTTAAATAACGGGCAGTAATTCATTTAGTAGCTTTTCAAATGATAAATAATTTAAAATTGTATACCGTAGTGTGTGCCGTCTAACAGAATTTTGTAACAATTACTTAATGGGTTTAAATACAACTAAATAAATATTGGTGAACATTTCTCACATATAATCTCGAACTAAACATTTTTTTTACTATTGAACCAATTTTTTTTTAAATAAAGAGTGACGAGACGATCAGGACATGTGCCTGATTGTAAGCAACATGCCTGACACATAACAGCACAGTGACACGCAGCTATTGGAACATGAAGAGTCCAAATCATTGCCTAGCACTGCACTGTGCTCGTCACCCAGAGATCTAAGATCTTATATCTCTAAGCCCTGTAATTTCTCTGGAAAAATTGAAATATCTGATATAACATAACACATTTACACTACAATACATTTGTATATTATTGGTCTTATTACGAGTAAGTACTAATATTTAATTATGTCTTCAGTGGTTTGTTGTATAATTTTTCTTCTGATAAAATTAAATTATTTCATTAAATTTATAATTGCCAATTTCGTAAACATTAACTTGATTTGTGGTATTCATTAATTTGTGCCTGATTTCAATAATTGGCAAAATTCTATCTACCCTCTATCTACTCAGAAATTACTTCCGCCCGGGCTGTCGTCAAAATAATAACTTGATATCGTTCAGAACAGATCCATTCCACGTTGTTCGGGCGATTTATTTAACAATAAATTTATGGTGGCTCGCGAATCTGAGTCCAGACGGATTTATTATGGTACTTATTAGCATCGATATAAACCACTAGATGTGCCTTGAGCATCTTGAAATTGGTAATAAACTGCGTCAGTGTGTGTAGTGAAAGTGTTTTACACATCACCAATCTACTTGGCCCCTAGAATCGCTAGCGGCGAGGTACGCTGTGGTTCTACTTATTTTGGTTGTTGACAACTAATAGTGATAGGTAAAAACGTCCGGCGTTCACCGCTTTCTACAACCGACTAGAACGGAAAGAGTGAGCTCACTCTTCTCAACGATGACAAGATTCCATGCGCCATGAAGTTTGGGAGGGCACATCTTTGGATTGAGATCGTTGCTTATTAGGGATATCTCGTATTGAAATGTAATGGGATGATGAAATACATCGTTATATTGTTAATAAATATATATTATTTCTGTTTGATAAGTAGAATTATGATCTAAACTACTTATATATGCATAAGTACCGCTAGTTACTTTAAAGTATGTTAAAATGTTTTTCAAACTATTTCACTTATTTAAGCAAAATATCTAAGACCAGTTACATCGTTTTAAATACAATGTAGATAAGTCTAGTTCGTTTGCTTGAATGCAACGCACATATTTAAGAGGACAGTGAGGTTTCAGAGTTTACAAAAATATCATCAATTTATATATTTTTTATACTTTTGCTAATTTTTCAATACCCTCTCGACCAATTTCGTTTTAATTTTAGTATGTTTTTTGGAGAGTACCATATTTTAAAACAAAAAAATCTTAATTAGTTCAGGCATATTCAAATTATTGGCAAGTAAATACAAAAATAAAAGTGGTCAAGTGCGAGTCGGACTCGTCCGTGAAGGCTTCCGTAGCAGCAAGTAACATAATTTAAAAGTTCTTGTAGTTCATCGTCAGTGTTTTAATAATAGTAAATGGATGACGTATTAAAATAAAACTACTTACTAGATCTCATTCCAACCAATTTTCGTGGATAGGTAATGGACATTATACACATCTTATTTTAGAAGTTACAGGGGGGAAGTTACACACACATATTACCACTTTGGAAGAGTCTCTCGCGCAAACTTAGAAACACAAGTTTAGAAAAAAATATGTTAGGAACCTCAATATCATTTTTGAAGACCTATCCATAGATAACACATACGTATGGTTTGGATGGAAAAAAAATGTGTGTTTCAGTTCTAAGTACGGGACACACTAAAATTGTTTTTTTTTTTATATTATTTTTTGTGTGAAAAACTTAATGCGGTTCACACAATACATCTACCTACCAAGTTTCAATAGTATAGCTCTTATAGTTTCGGAGAAAAGTGGTTGTGACATACGGACGGACAGACAGACAGACATGACGAATCTAAAAGGGTCCCGTATTTTGCCATTCGGCTATGGAACCCTAAAAAGGTTCCGACGACTTGAGAAACTTTTGTTTTTTAAGTCATATAATAAATTAAAATGGAAAGTAAAATTGCAGATCTCCATTCTATTTGTTTTCAGAATTTATTACGTCATTTATGATCTAAGCGTCGAGTGTAGAAGTCGTGTCTGAACGTTTGAACAGCATATTTTATTGTGTCGTTAAATCGCTTCGTTGAACAATCATTTTTGACGAAATTGTAAGCGAAATTGTTTGATACGGTGTAACAGTTTTATAGGTTCTTGATAAAAATTGGTACCTTTCTCTTTTTGTTCGTTTTGCTTCATTACTTACAATAAATTATAGAAAAACCAAAAATCGTTTCTATGCTCTATATTGAATTAATGAAAATGTAATCTAAATAGAGCTCTTTAGTTTTTGTCTAAATATTGTTTCAATAATGGTTAACTGAGTCAAATATAATTTGGAAAAATAACTTTTATTAGCAGAGCTTATTTCAATGACTTGTTTTTAGGGTTCCACGAGAGTAAACAATAGTATTTTTAAACTGTTTGTTTTATTACAAAAATATATGAAACGTGCGATGAGACTGGTTCAAATTTGAAAAGATATATTCTAGAAATTTATTCTAGATTATTTTTATTCTAGAAATATCAACTAATCAAAAATAAAACAATGTTTTGGTAAAACTGGACTGTAATGGGATTTGGCCTTAATTCACATTAAGTGATGACCAACACGGACGAACCCAAGGTGTTCCAGTAAGTTCTATAAAATATCTAGAAAATAGGCCACTATACAATAAACCTTTAATATCAAAAATAAGTGCCTGAGAAAAAATGGCAATCGCTAAAGTGGAAGTTTTAATTATAGTTTATGGAACAAAGTTTTAATTAAACTTCAGTGGATAGGATCGGTTCAACCAAAAAAATTCAGCAATAATTTTCCTGCGTTATTTTTGTGGGATAAAGTATGTAGGAAGAACTATAATTTAAAAGTTTTAATTATTTTTCGCGCATTACTCTCTTACGCAAATTTTCTAGAGCTTACTTGAAGGCATTCACGAAGCATTCCATATTATATAACTATACGAGTGTAACATTTACTGACGAGTACTAACTACGTCTCTTCTACGTCTCTACTTCGACCTTGGCTTGGGCTCTCGTTGGTAGGGAAAATGAAGGATCGACCTGGTGTCCTCAAAGGGAGTGTCCTACGGCCCTAGCCACGAGAATCTAACACCTGCCGACTTGTATCCGGTATAAACTGCTAATACATATAATACTTTTAGTTATCTGATGTCGGCTATCTTGTTGTTTGGAGATCGCGTTGCAAAAACTAGAGGTATGACTGTATCGGCTCATTGATTACTGTTTTGGGATACAAGTGTCGACTAACAAAGTTTTCGTTTAACTTGCTGATTGCTGTTGTTGAAAAATATAAAAGCTAAAAAGCTTTGCTTAGTTTGGGATTAGACGGTGTTGCGTGCAAAAGTGTCGAAAAATATTTACATGTACAGAAAAATCAAAAAACCGTGTTCTTCGTTAACTGTTGCGACTGAAATTATTATAATCATCAAACGCTTTGTTTGACTTAGTTCTCTCTAACGATGGAACCTTTAAAGAAATATAGAATGTAGCCCCAAAGCCAGAATCATCAGAACCGCGGTAAACAGTTCGTTACACACATGCGTGTTATTAATGAGATGGTACACAAAATAAAGCACAATAATAGGATTATGTGGCGAGGATAGATCCGCGCTGATCCGGCGTAGTGGCCATCAATACAGGTAGGGCTGCAATTAGTTCCCCGGGGTACCCTGTGGGATATTTATACCGGCCCGGTTTACTGATCGCTCGCAGCGTCAATCCCGGTTTCATTTTCAATCACGTGATCCGTTCACGGAGGGCTGTTTTAAACGAGTGTAACATTTTGGAGTTATAGTTTGATGCTTCTCAAAAATCAGTAAATGTAAAGTCAATTCATGTAAATGCGAATAAAATAAACCTACCAAGGTTTATTTTATAAAGACTGCTTAGTTTCCAAATGGCCCGAGGTATTAGACTTATCGTTTCTTGCGCCGATGTATTTAATTGCTTAATTGGACGCCGTTATCACAAATTCTTATGGAATGGCTCATATAATGATAGTCGTGTGTAATAATATAGTGCGTACGTGAATTTTGACTCGAATTATTTAATTGTAGTAGCACTCTACGGTTTTACCCACTTAACTCCCATCACTGTAGTTTTCCTGTGATAAAACGAAAACTGTATTGAAATGTACTGGCTATACCTAAGTGTTCTTTGTATAAAACTATAAAGAAAAATAACAATTCATACCTCAGTCCATAGATCCAAACAAACGTGCATATAAAGATAGTCGTACAAACATACATTCAAACTTTAGATTAAAATATTTGTACGAGCTCGAGTAAATTTTCTCAATAGGATACAATTGCAACGTCTTTTACTAAACCGTAGAAAGATACCTACCATACCATATTTCACCTTAAACTAAAGTACCATATGTTTATATTAAAAACATCGATTTTTCAAAGTTGATTACGCCGATTCGACGTAGATTATATTTTAAATTATTAGACACTCCACAGACTTCGGGATTTTGTCATATGGGGGGTTCTCTGTATGTTATCTTTCCAATATTAAGAGTGATTTGGTATATTTTTGCACGTGTAGCACATCTATTTACTCTAAACAAGATGGCGGTCGAGTGTAAACCTATGCACGTGTGTACGTTTTATTCTATTCGCATTGTGATGCCATACACACGGTATAAAATAGTTGAGTTTGTCTGTGGGCTTACCTTGGTTAGGTGTAGAAAGCTATTATTCAAACTTGATCGCCTCTTGGGCCGTTAATGGTGCATTATGAACCAAGGGGTTCAGTTACTTCCCCGTACACCGTTATCTTTGCAACACAACTGTTTACCTTCCATATAAGGTTTACGTTTCATGAGGAAAACTTTTAACCCTAGTTAAATGCATAACGGTCAAGTTGCAACCTAATGAAAATAACACTGTGATTCAGAGTTATCGGCTAAATGATAAATGAACATAGATAGTTTATTATTTTGAAATCAATAACTGTCTTGTTTTAGGCTCCAATAATTGCTTACACTGTAAAATTTCACAGATTTATAATTTTAGTCTAATAAAATGTTTTCTTTTTTTTTTTTCAAAAAAAGATAGCCCCATGCAAAATGGTCTTATATCGAATTTAACTGTAAATTTATTAAACCTAAATTGCGTCAGTAATGTAGAAGTTCTATTACAAATGTTGCTTCAAGTGTCAATATAGCACAGAACTGAATACATAGCTCCAGAAATAAGCGTACTAAGAACCAATTACAATTTCCTATTTTAGTCATGGGACTACCTCGATGTGTACCATAAGTACATACACATGTGCAGGACTAGTACTTACCTATAATTAAATCTAAATTCAAAATATTTTCTCGCCTTTCATGGACCTAGATAAAATGGTCGTGTGTGATAGTCTACTTTTCAATTTTCACCGCGAGTGCTCGAACTATCAAACTGTGCATCCAAACTATTGTGCTAGAAAGATAATCCTTAACGGACCGATAAGTACTAGACGATCCCTTGAGCGAATTTATAACAAGTCAAGTTTTCACTTCATCATTAAGTTTTCCTTTCTCAGCGTTCATTTTGCTTGGAAAATGTGGTAGAATCTGCATCCAAAAGGCACGTTCACGACACAAAACATATAACATTAATTCAGCAGCTCTTCTATGAATAGGACCTTCTATTCAGGCTGTTTAAACTTATCGTCCCATGTCCCTTTACTTCATGAATTGTAAAACGCAAAACCGTGTGCGCTGAATGCTACACACATTTGCATGGCACGTTTCCACATGGTCACCCCCCTGTTATTACACTTTGCTAGTTCGCTGCGCTGGTATTGTGTCAAAGCATGAAAGTCGATGCCGAATCAACCGAAAACTGGGTGAAAATGTTCTTTTTTATTTTAAAATGGTTGCTCATTTGAAAGCAATATTGTTTGTTATTCTGTGATGATATGATTTGCGATGACAGGTTATGAGAGGTTTTACGAAATTCATTCAAATTACATTTAAAAAAAGTTTTTACCAATACGCACAACATGGCACACATATATACAAGCTGTAATTTACGGTATGTAATTTGATCTTATGTGTGTAAATATAGAGGTTATGTCTAGTAATAACACATATTTACTAAAATGAGTCAATTTAAGCAGTGTATGTACCTAGATAAACTTTCAAGCTCACTTTGAAGCATCTGCGATTTCTGCGGCGCTTTTTATATGTTGAATTGAGAATTGAGAAAGTTAACAACAAGTATATCAAAATATTTAAATAAAAACTAAAATAACTGTCTCAACATCAGGTCACACGTATTTTTGCAAGAAAATATAATATTTCAATTATTTGTTTAAGATCCCAACTACAGTTAACAAAAGTGCTGTTAAATTTGACACGGCTGAACCGAGTTTATTGAAACATGACTAATAATCTAAACTAAAATCAGCTTTTAAACAACAGCAAAAAAAGCGTGATATAAAACTAAATGTATTCATCCGCCGAGAAGCTACGATACCACAGACAGACATACACAGATACGTACATAGACATGTCAAACCTTTCACACTCCGTCGTTTTTGCGCCGGGGTTGAAAAATAGAACAGTGAATAAAATATCTACAAACTGAAAAGAAACTTTTTATTTACAATGACGTCTTGTGAAAACCAATACTCAAAAGGGTTGTTCTTCTAAAAATTAATTCCTTTTAAACAATATTTCAAAACCATTTTCCAATTTGTAAAACATTATTTTCTAATTCTCTTTTTACACGAAGACCCTCACACCAAAAGTTAGGGACAACTAAAATCCTCGTTTATAAACAAGAATTTCTTTCGGGGAGCGTTGTTACTTTATTAAAAAGTTTGAACATGAATCGCTATTACTTAAAAACTTTTTAATACATTTGAGTAGGAAGACGTTAAAAGTTCATTCGTTGTAGGCATTCCAATTGTGAGATTTACTGAAAACATTTTTCAATCTACGAGTATATCAAATACATTAATACTATTATACAATACAATTCTACAGAAATAATGATGATTGTGGTCGCCAAATACTTGAAATTCGGCCATAAAACAATATTAATCTACTCTCCATTAGCCCTTGGAGTGCCTGGTGGACCTGTAAAACTCAACACGGCGTGCCTGATGGGTGGATCTGTTGAAAATCTGTCTTTTTTAGTAATTAAATGTTTGATATACATTTTTTTGTTGATTTTGAATATTGTTTTCTGTAACAAAAAACAACTTTTTTTGTTAAATTACATAATTTTATTTTTTTCACTTAAGTTGTCAAACATTTCGAATAATTTATTGTACAGTTAAATTTAGTTACAGCTTTAAATCAACTTGCTTTTGTACGACCATTTTGGTTATCCAATTTGAGCATTTTAAGCAATTTGCCTAGTTGGCC
This sequence comes from Ectropis grisescens, assembly GCA_017562165.1. Taxonomy (NCBI): domain Eukaryota; kingdom Metazoa; phylum Arthropoda; class Insecta; order Lepidoptera; family Geometridae; genus Ectropis; species Ectropis grisescens. The sequence goes on along the minus strand of CM029772.1, from coordinate 13,924,054 downwards.
TTGTGCCTTGACAATGGTTGGGTTCCACGGACTCGTAAAAATAAACATGACTTAATATTTTAACCAGTCTGCGTTGCAGGCTGCAAAGATGACGGCAAAATAGCCTCTAGTCAATATTGTGAAGCTAATCAAAAGATTAGCTGGCTTAGTTATGATCGAAAGAAAAAAAAAATTTTTTGAAGTAACGGGTCTATCAGACCCACCGAACACCCCAAGGGTTAAACCACAGACTTTAACAATAAACAAAATAGTTAAGAGTGTGTGTGAAAGACTTGGTAGCGTGTGCAATGTTTTTTTTAATCATTAGTTTGATGTGTGTTTTATACATCATTACGCCATTTTGAATTCCTTCTCTATACATATAACCTATTATCAGCGTAGCGCTTATATATTTTGCCGTTTTATAAAAAGTAGCCAATGTTCTATTCTAGACCAATCATATTTTTTGCAAAAAAGGGGTACTAAGTTTTTGCTTCACGTATTAATATACAGATTTATGTGTTGATTTTCAATCTTTTAAATAAATAATTATACGAGCGGTCTAAATAGCAGCTAAAAAGTTTTTCATAACAATTGATTTTATCAAATAGGTAATTTACACGCAAATTAATGATTTCATAGATTATCCCAGGGGAATCACTAACATTCATAAGATAAAAAGTCTGTGGGTTTATCGAGTTAACGTACTTACTATTTGATAATATTGGTGGACAATTCACACACAACACCATCTGACCCCAAACTAAGCAAAGCTTGAACTTATGCCAGATAGCTGATATAATACTTATATAGTTTTACATACTTATTATACATTGATACACCCAGACACAGTACAAAGATTTGAATTCATCACACAAATATTTACACAGGGTGGGAATCGAACCCACGACCCTCGCCTTCGCAGGCAGAGTACTACACTACAGAGACTACCCACTAAGCCACGAGACCAGTCAATTTATTTAATTTCTTTCAAATTCGTGCAGCCGTTACACAAAGTTTCGACTTTATAATATTACTTTGATTAGAAATGTTAGGTTTTGGTGGGAACGTGTGTCCATTTATGCTAACAAGTTACTTTATTTAGATCAGGACAAAAATGCACACACATATTTGCCTTTAAAATAAAGTATACTCGTACTACTGAATGCTGTCAAAAATATAGTGTGAAATATACACTTCAAAATCACATGCAAATTAAAAAGTTCTGATTCTGAAAAAAGTTGAAAAAATCAGAACATTAAGTTTTCTGTAAAATAATTAACATAGCTAATGTTAAATTAGTTTAAGTAATGTAGAATCAAACATCTAATGGGACTAAATTATTATATCAAGTAGAATCAGTACTGAATTCCTAGCTACATTAATTATGTTCATCGGTTAACCAATTACGATTATTGATTGTGATTGGGCAATTACTAGCAACGATGTAATTACATCGGGCTCGGGTAATTACCGATTTACTTTACATATTAATTTGGTAATAAGTTGATTTTGATTTCAGGCATTCTTGTTCCAGGTTTTTATCACTACTGTTGGCTGTGGACCACTTAGTGACCTGCGCCTTTCAAATATTTACCTATTTAAAGTTACGCTGTTTGTAGTTTAATTTCAAAGACTAAAGTTTTTGAAGTCAAATTGACAGAAAAACTTTCGTTGCCCATGACGTCAAAAAACACAGACAAAAAAATTGTGTGACAAAAGTTATGTTAAGTCAAGCAACTGAGAATTGAAAATCATAATTTTATGATTTTCAATTTCATTTTCAAGTTGCATATCGTACCAATTCCTGTCGATTTAAAAAAATATACTAGAAAAAGAGAATCTATTGGGAATCAGTGATAGAAAATTAATGTGTGTTTTAGTCAGTGATACCTATCTCAAGCTCAGTAGTAAGTACTCGTGACTTTTGAAATATGGATAGAATTATTAATTTTATTTTTATACTCTTAAAACTCATTAATCAGTTACTAGACCTGTGACAAAAAAAAAAGCTAATAAAGCCGAGAGGTATTTACAAAAAGAACTCAAACGCACAAAGATACGCTCCTACGACCCGCGGCTAGGGATAGCAGCCGTTCCAGCTTTCGGCCGCGATTTAGCCAAGGCATCGTGGATTTCACTCGGTTCCGCCGGCGCCGGCGCGGCGCCGCTAGAACCAGCTAGCTAGCCTAGGATCCATGCTCAACGCATATACGTAACGCGGACAAGCTGGATAGTATACCTCACTCTCTCGCGAGATCGGAAAAACTGACTCACATTATGGGACCGGAAGTTTATAACACTCTTCCTAAAATAGTTAAATTAGCACCGAGTTCGGGTAGCTTCAAAAACCGATTAAAAAGCTGGCTTATCGATCAAACTTTTTATAGTTACAGCGAGTTTTTATATAGTGATGGCAAACTCACAATAAAGTTGTAAAAAATTGACATTGTTCATTACAATTGTAATAAGTACATATATTTTAATTTTTGACACTTATTTGTACGATACCTATTATCGTACAATATAAAGTTCAATTTAAACTTTAAAATGTATACTCTTTGTATACTCTTATTTTGTTTTTTTTTTTATAAAATTGACGTGTAAATTGTACATTTATCAATAAAGAACTTTGACTTTGACTTTGACTTCAACAGCTGTAGGAAGCGATCTCTCGCTTCCAGCGTTGATCAGTTCGATGCTGGATTGCGAGACATCGTGGGAGGCGGCCGTTTCGTTCTGTGAACAGGTCATGCTCCAGAAGGAAATAGCCGAGCGTGAACGAGAGATCTTGTCCGATCTCCCGATGCGGCAACGTCGGCCTGGGCGTCGGAGGAGAATCTTCCACGCCCTCCTCCGACCCCCATGAAAAAGGGACTCTGAGCGACGAATCCAGGGGTTCGCCGCTCCACAACTATAGCCCCTGAGATGGCGCGCGCGGGTCTCCACGCGCTATTTAATGAAAGTGGGGTGGAAATCCATCATCTCTACCCACGTAATAGGACGTGTCCTAGGGGACAAGCGCTGCCGGGGCCGCGGTAGAGTGCAAAAGTGTTCTCGTAGCCTCAGCACGACGGCGCATGGATGTAACAGGGTTTTTAGTGGGTAGGCCACCATTGGTGGAGAGTCCCACATATCCACTGTGCTCCTTCAGGGGCCAGTGGAATTCATTAAGAATCTTCCCTGAGAAAAAAAAAGGATCCATGCTCAACAAGCACTTCTCTAAAATTACTTTGAATTTCGTCTCTGTTAATCGCTCAGACAGTACTAGTCATGACAGTCCCTTCCCCCCCTCAGCGAACTTCTACAATCTACACGTGACCTTCAAAGGGGCGAGGTCCACGAATTTAAGCTCGTCCTCGCCTGCCGGGATTAGCTATCAGTCTACATGCTACAAGATACGAACGAGATGAGTTGTTGTCTGATGCCCATGGTCCACAATATGGTAATCCCGAGCTTCACACTCCTCTCACACAACACCTAGACTAAACTAAGTGAAGCTTACACTATGCGAGTCAGATAGGCGATTTATTTAATAGTAGTATAATACTCGTAATTAGCATGTATAATTTTTTTAAGTATCAATTTGCAATAGGTTAATGAAAAGAAACCTATTTTTAACTATTGCAGTGTGCATGAGTTAAAAATATGTGTCCTTCAAACATTTGATCTACAAAATTATCAACTTAACTAATAACTTTGTGGCAGGCATGTTGCTTACCATCAGGAACATATCCTGCTCGTATCGTCACTCTACACTATAAAGATAAAAAAAACTATTAGTTTTGGTTATTATGAAGTAAATTAATAAGTATTTAACATATGCAGACAAATGTAAGTTTGGCGTCATAAATCTTGTCTTCATAATCGTCGAAGTAATATTACCGTAAATGTCCGAAAGTACCGAATATTTGAAACAAAGTAAAATGGTTTTATTTTTAATATTCAATTAAATCAAACACTTACCTCAAACGTTCTTAATAAAGTAAAAAAAGCCTTAAGCTGGTCAAAACATTTCCCAATAACTATCACACGGGTACCAGACCTTTTCCTTTTATTACGCGTAACATATTTCATAACAAAATTTATGTTTACTGAATATGTCACGAGCGTAGGCCAAAGGGCAATTTTCAGTTCACCACTTGGAAAAAAAAGGTTTGCCTGAAGGCGATGGCTAGATGTAATCTAACGAGAGGGAGTGGGATAGATTGATCATTTGGGTCACCTGTCGCGCTGAATTGCAACGTAACCACAAAGTTAGATTCACACGCAAACAGATTCCCATTCGATTCTAATGGTCACTTAGGATTTATTGTCACTTTGCCATCTAGATCTGTTTCTCGCGATAGCTGAATAAGAAATTACGACTTTTTCACGAATCTTTCTTTTATACAGATTCATTTTAAGCAAAGTCAGTAAGTACCATTTTCTTTAAGTAAGTTAAAAGGTAAGTTGGTAAGTATAAGTTAAAACAAGTTAGTCCTCCGGGAGATTTAAGTAGTTAAAAGCTAACTCACAAGGATAGAGTCGTGATCAATGATCATATTCCCCTTTGCTGGCCCAATAGGGGCTGGCAGATGGCGCATGACCTCGAAAGATTCTAGAAACATGATGGCCTTCAGGTTAACTGGTAGAGACTCAGATCAAATCCTCAAAGAGTAGAGATAATAGATTTGTGGTGGCTAGTGTGGGAGTCGCGTATGTAGTTAGTCGGCATGGACTCCTGACTACTAGTCACCGATTTCGAAGGTTGCGAAGTGCAGTGGGTGCTCAAATTAAATTCGTGGCTTGATCCAGTAATATAATGTAACGTAAAATAATAGTACAACAATGAGATGAAGAAATATAAATTAAAATAACGATTCGGAAAATTTTGTAGACGGCGAGAAGCGCAAGACGTCAGAGTGATAGCGACTGTCGCGAGCTCCTCGCATGCACAGACTAAGTAGAGAGATCTGTGTGTCACCATGTGAACCCAACAGAGTAAAGATGTTGCTACTCGCTATAACCCAAAGAGAATGCAATATAAACGGTAGCGGTTCTGATAAGCCACAATAAGTTGTAATTTATAATTTGGATTCGCAGAGGTGACATACCAGCGTGTACGCCACAGATTATTATAAAGTAGTTTTTTACACAGCTCTATTTACAAAAGATATTTACATTTTACGTACGTAGAATTTTTCGAAGTCATGTGTCATCCACCAACCCGCACTGGGCCAGCGTGGTGGATTATGGCCATAACTCTCTCCTTGCAAGAGAACGCACGAGTCCCAGCAGTTAGTGGGCTGTTGATGATTTACATTTTAATATTACTAGAACTTTTTTGACGACCATCTTACTTCCACTTCCATACATTTTAAAGAAATTTCAGGGCATAGAGATAAATCATCTTATATCTCTCGACTCTGCTCGACGAATCTCTCTCTTTCTCTCTCTCTCTCTCTCTGGATCGAGATCGATCTGACGAACGCAGTGCAGTGCTAGGTTTACGATTAGGACTCTTCATATTCCGAACGCTGCGCGACAGTGATATGATTTGTTATGGCGTGTTGCTTGCCATCGGCACATATACTGCTCGTCCGACACCATAGTACAAAAAAGATGTGAAGTCGGTTGAGGACAATAATATTTTTACGTGATAACGTCACTTTTCATACGTTTTGGGCGATGGAATGAAGTGCATCACAAGCCGACCACTGAGGCTAAGAACTCATGGAAAGATTATCTCCAGCGGTTCCGCAACCGTGGCGGGCGGGGGTTTTGTCTCAAAATTCACGAAACTGCTGATTTTTGCGGTTTCGCAGCCGCCACGGGTGACATTATTGCCCGCGAACGTGGCGGGTGAAGGGCGGGTGGCGACCGCGCGGTAGACACGCCCGTAGCGGGCGTAAAACGCGTCATGAGTTGTGCTTTAAATTTTTACATAATATATATCTGCATTCGACAGAAGCTGCAGGCTGGCAACCACAGGAGGTGCAACTGAAAATCGCTTCATGAGTTCTTAGCCAAAGACCGAAGGCTTAGGTCGATCATGCATCTCTTCGCTTGTTCCTTGCTCTCGCTTGCACGCTCAGCTCAGGTGGAACGTGAACTTTTCAAGCATGTAGCCAGCATTCATCGATTTATAAAACTTTGTTACGTCAATAATATTACGCGTAATTACAATTCGGTGCGTTCAAAATAAATTTGTATTACCAATAATAGTGCTATATATATATATATGAACGAGTTTTATCAGTAGGTTCTAATCTAGAGCTCTGCGAGTCCACAGCGCTGTGTCCAAGTTATCCAGACACGGTGACAGTCCATTTATCTTATTTGCTGCTCGGTTAATTAAGTTCCCGCCGAGGTGTCGTAATTTCATTGTTCATTTGGTTGATTTACGTGCGAGTACGAATTAGGTTTCCGAACGGGTTTTGTTTAAATTCGATTTTTGTTTCATTATTGTAATCTTTGCTCGCTTCATCTCGTCGATGCCATTGTACAGGTACAACAGATATCAGATCTATCAGGTGTGTGTATCATTCTGTGATTTATCAAATGTCATCTACTGTTTAATTAATATATCGAGAGCATATTAAGTTAATATGTCAGTAATAGAGATTAAGTTATTTAGACCATTATTCAAATATTATTTCCATTATCTGGTTGTCATATGACCCACATAAGTGTTGGTAATTACAAACAAAAGTGTATTATTTTAGTATGAAAACTAACGTGGTTATTACACATTTTAAATAAATACACGCGCGCTTGAAAAAGATCGCCGGACGCGATCGAAACTTGAGTCGATCGGGACTGACTATATCAAACGTGAGTTACCCGTGTAGTATTTATTTAAAAAGTGTATTATTATTATATCAACTATCTAGCTGCCATAATTCATGCTTTGCTTAGTTGGGACTAGTTAATGTTGTGTGAAAAGTGCAGAATAAAAAGAAAAATTTTATACAACTAATATAACTAAACGCGAAAGTTTGCATATTGAGAAATGTTTGTTACTCTTTTAAGAAAAAGCTACTGAAGGGTTCTGAAAAAAATTAGGAATAACACATAAGTTACTTTTATCCCGAAAAAATAAAGAAATCAGGAACTACGCGAAAGAAACCGCGGGATGCGATACAAGTGGCTAATAATTGTACACGCTTTGTGTGAGAAATGTCCACAAATATTACAACAAATGAAAACAAAATATGGGATGTTGAATTTATTATCGTAATAAAAGTCTAATGCTTTATTTACATACGTAAGCCTATTAAACACGTTATTTTTAACGTCTCCTCCCATTCCCAGTTTCAACACGATATAAACATTAATCATCGCACATTCCATTTGAAGTCACTAATCCAGGGGCATTAATGCGTGTTTACTAAAAGCCTAAGCGTGGAAGTAACAAATGGTCAGCCAACTGATTGGCCCATTGTCCATGCACACCATTACGGTGTTACCGACGTAAACGTAAATACGCCGCGGCCCGCATGGAGCCAGCCTTTCGGATAATCAGTCAATATTGGACTTGACATTGATCAATTACTTACACAAAAAACGCTACAGTTTTGTTGCATTTCGTCTGTACATTGTATCGCTTTTTCACAGATAAAAATAACTACTTTTCGTTGTAAAAGTAATATAGGTAAAATTTTCAGTCATTAAGATTATCAGAGCATTATCATCTGCAGCCTGCAGATGTCGACTGCTGGACATAGGCCTCCCCCAATGATTTCCACAATGACCGGTCTTGTCCCGCCTCCATCCACCGATTTCCCGCAACCGAGACAATATCATCGGTTCATCGTGTGGGGGCCCGTCCTACACTGCGTCTGTCGAGAACCTTTAAGCCTCGGAGCAGAGCATAATAAATTGAAAATAAAATTAGAAATACCTATCAGACGCCGTGATGTAAAGCATTCGTATAAAATTAAACATATTATGTATCTACCTGCGCGCAACGTTCACATTAGTAATTAAGCATCAGCATAAGTAGTCCACTAAACGATCCCACTGCTGGGTCTCGAGGCCTGCTCTCGAAAGGGGAGACTCAAGACTTTAATCCACCACGCTGGCTCAGTGTGGGTTGGTGGATGACGCATAACCTTGTCAAAAAAATTCAGAACGTGCCGGTTTCCTCATGATGTTTACTTTCACCATTCTTAATGTAACGGCATTACGCAGAAACCTCGAAAAGACAGTGCATGTGGGATTTGAACCAAGGGTTTCTGATCGACAGTCGCCTTTCTCCCGACTAGACTATCCGTAACTTCGTAATTATAACTCAGTGATTTATAATAGCATGATAGTAACTAAATCAAATCGCTCAAGGTATTTTTATTTCTGTTTAGCAAGTAGACTTAAAAAAAAATATTTTTGTCTAAAGAACTCAAAGAATATATTTCAAAGATTGCTTGGCCCTTGATTCGCGTCTGCGCAAGTTTCAGACGTCCGTTCATCTTGCTCTAATGCGGTCTTTATACGAATCAAACTATTTGAATATCACTAGAGCGACCGAAGAGCGCTGAACCACAAATTCGTCTGACGAGAAGCAAATATTTGCCGCATCGGTTCACTTCTCGACCTTTTCTATTTGAATAGCTGTAAATAACCGTACTACTTCCTAGAAAAGCCTACTACTAACTACTAAGCTATTGAATAGCCATCATTTTGGGAAAAAATGATGATTTAGGACTTTTTAAGAAAGTACTGTATTCTTTGTTTTCCATTGTGTTGAAAAGATTTTCCTTGTAAGGTTTTGGTCGGTACAAACCCCTAAGTCAAAATAATATTGAGCATGTTTGCGACACATTTTCTTTTACAGGGCAAGTAATCCTACTATCCTAGTAATATCATAAAAATGCGAAAGTTAGGATACTTAAATGTTTGTTGATCAATCATGTTCGAACGTCTGCACGGATTGAGCTGAAATTTGGAACACAGTTCATAGTACGGAATTCAATAATATACTTTTTATCACGAAAAAATAAGGAATAGGGAACTGCAGGGGTAAAACTGTGGGGCGCTACTTGTAGTATTCAAATGCGCTACTACACTAAACATCCAGTGACGAGACGAGCAAGATGCTTAGTAACAAGACTGTGTGTTCAACAGTAACGCAGATCCACTTGAATGCGTGCAAATGTTAAATATATAGTGGTGGACAATTCACACACATTACCACAGACCACCTGACCCCAAACTAAGCAAAGCTTGTACCTACTATGGCGGCCAGATAGCTGGTATAATATTTACATATATAGTTTTTAATACGTACTCGTACTTTCAAACACAGAAACACCCAGACATAGTACAAATATTTGAATTCATCACCCAAATATTTACACTGGGTGGGAATCCAACCCAATACCCTCGGCTTCGCAGGCACAGTTACTACCCACCAAGCTACGAGACCAGTCCAGTCAATAAGTACTCGTATGTAAGTCAAATTGCACAAGAATAAGCAGCCCACTAAAGCTACTACTGCTGAGACTCGGGTCCTCCTCTCGCCAGTAGAGAGTCAAGGCAATCCATTACGCAGTCCCAGTGCGGGTTGGTGGGTGACACAAACATATCCTCGAGACATTCTTGCTACATGTCTGTTTAATCAAGATGTATTCACCATTTTTAAGTTAGCGGCTTAGCGCACATGACTTTGAGAAGACAGTGGTGCGCGTGGGATTTGAACCCGGGGGCTCTGGATTAGCAGTCGCCGTTCTACCGACTAGATCAGCTGTAACTTTTCCGTAAATTCAGTAATTTACTCGTAAGTATTAGGTATATCAACTCACACATCTTCCATACTAGTTCTGTTCTATCCCAGAGGGAAAACTATGAATTTGACCCAACCCTGTAACCCAAGTAGCCTTCTAACTAAAAACTTGTACGTATAAGTAATGGTACACTGGTATTTCGTGAAATTGCCTCCGCAATATACTTGCATCGTAATAAGGCGTTCTTTTAGAGTTTTTATATAAATACGTGGGTACACTCCGCGAGGTATAAGCTGGGCTTTGCATTAGTGTGAGTGATCACCAATCAGGCAGGAGCTTGAAATTTTGTCCGCGAGGTATAGGCGGAGCTTTGCATTAGTGTGAGTGATCACCAATCAGGCAGGAGCGCGGCGAGACAGAATGGCGCCGCGCCTAAGGCCGGTTGTCACACCTACACTATCCATGTACACTCACACAAATGCAAAGCTCAGCTTATGCCTCGCGGAGTGTACATTTATCGATCATTGTCTTGCAACTCTTCTATAGTGGACGTTTGGTGAAAATCCATTCTTTAAGTTGATTTTTCTTATGTGCGTTTTACTTATTTTGAGGAAATACTCACAAAAGCGCCACGATTCTGGTCTAATTGCATCTTTGAAATTATTTAGAAAAGTAATTATAATTTAGACTTAAAAATTTGGCCTAGATCGGCTTAGTCGTGAGGAGGTAACAAACAGATTATTACATACATATTATTAAGAATACCTCACAGAAATTTCAATTAACCAAAAATATTTTAGGTACATCTGTTTCATACATCCAAATTTTAAAAACATATTAAACGTATAGAAATTATAAATAGACAATAATAAAAGACAAATCGAGATGAATGAGGAAGATCGAAACAACTTTGCATTTATATTCCTCGAAAGCGTCGGCTAAATGCATAAATACGGCAAAGCCAAAAATAAAACCGGGATAAAACGGAAACATTCGTTCTTACTCCAAATAAGACTAAATTCTTCGCAAATAACCTCTCGGAAAGCGATCAGTATTGTCTTGTAAGTGCCAAATTAACGAATTATGTGGCTACAAATACGGTTACTGGGTTGTTTACTGAGGGAACTTGGTCGGACTTTATCTAATATCGGAACTTTTGGCTTCATCCCGATCTTGGGTAATCTTGTCATACTTGTTTATCGTAAGGGATATTTATATACTAACTGCTATACTCGTAATTTTATGACGTTACTAGACATGTTATACGCGAAGATACTTATTAACGTAAGAATATTTATACATTTTATAATTTTTTGAGAGTAAATCGAATGTTTTTGGTTATATTTATAACTTACAGATTTTTATTGATACCAAAAACCGATACAACTCAGCAGTTCATCAATGAAAAGTCTATACTAATATAAAGCTGTAGAGTTTGTTTGTTTGAACGCTAGGATCTCGGGAAGTACTGGTCTGAATTGAATGATTATTTTTCTATTGGATAGTCCATTTATCGAGAAAGGCTATAGGCTATAGAACATAACGCTACTATTAATAGAAGCGGAGCATGAATCAAGAATGTAACAAAATCGGGATTCTCGGGAAAATATTCCTTTTTGAGAGTTTTCGTGCGTTTCGTGCTTTGACATGACACATGACAGCATGTGACTAAGATTGGTCATTGAATATCACAGATTAAACACCTCTTGAATAAATATAAACCTTGGGTTGAGTTGGTACGACCAATTTTCGACAGGTGGCGTAGCAGGTAGCTGAAGAGGTTTTTTGTTTGAAAGCGGTATTCTCAGGAATGACTGAACCGATTTCAGTCATTCTTTCACCGTTGTATAAGTACGGAATCCTGATGAGTGCTATATGATGTACCACGAACGAAGCCGGGGCGTACATCTAGTAATTAAATAATTTAAAAAAATGTCTTCATTTAATTCATTGTAAATCTCAAAGTAGGTATTACCATACAATATCATACATTAGTATATAAATGAAATGAAATATAAATAAATACAAATTTAACAACTAAATTTCAGAAGTTTAATAAATTGTTACACGTAGTAATTACATTGTATGAAAATTTACTGTAAAGGTATAAGTATGCGTTCATTAATCATGAAGTACTTCATGTCACGTCGTCAACTTTTAACCATAATATTCAGATTCAGCAGATATCTACGGAATATAATTTCCCCTGGTTATCTATTTTTAGTTGACTAAAAACGTACATGTAAAGGTACTATTTATAACATAGCGAGTAAGAATATAAATGTAATTTCAGAGATACAGATTCATTCATAAACATCAAAGGCGTGCTAGTTAATGAAAACACATTCCTGGTTTCTATGTTTCTTGCCCACTCAATACTTTTATTATGGTATTATTAACGGTGTCCCGCGGTGTCCAACTGGTTCTCTTTCCCGTATTTTTTTTTCACTCACGACACAACTGACCCCAAACTAAGCAAAGCTTGTATTATGGCGGCCAGCTAACTGTTATAATACTTATATAGTTCTAAATACATACTTATTATACATACAAACACCCAGACAGACATTGTCCCGTTATAAAAAGCTTGTGTTATTCCAGTCTATTATTGAACTCCGTGATCCAAATTTCAACCCGATTCGTTCAGTCGTTACGACGTCATTACACAACAGACTTCCAAATTTTGGCATTTATAATATTATATATATATTCCAGACATCGTTTGGAACTTATACTATGCTGTTGTAACTTGCACTTGCTTGGCACTCGTACATAAATCATGGAACTTCGGATTCGCACGTCGTATTGTCATTATTGCCTCAACCCATATTTTTTTTGGTTACTGAAATTCAGTACGGTTTAATTGTGTGCTTTACAATTTTTTCATCTATATATATTCTTCTACTTCTATATTTCAATGTTGATTTATCATTTGACTATTTGAACAAAAACATTGACATAGGTATAAGTTATTTTAATTTTAATTGCTTTTCGTACTACTATTGTTTAATATTTAAAAGCGTTTTAAATGACACATTTGAGTGATAAATGGTAGAAAATATGTAAAATTAGTTCCATTTTATGAGCTCACGCTCATAAAATGTCTCATACAAAAGATGAATGTCACTTTTGATTAGTTAGAAACTATTTTCGATTTTTTAGCATTTTAAAAAGCCTTCTTGTTTTTACAATCTGAAAAGTGCTATTTTATTTTAGTATCCATCTGTGTTGTGTGTGTGTGTCCGTGTAATCATACTAAGCAAATAAAAGTTTACTTTACTTTAAATTACAGGAATTTAGTTGCAAGGAAATTTTGATTATATCATGACATAGCCCATGAAATCGTGAAACTCCACTTAGTACGAGATGTTCAGAAGCCATAGCTAGTATACAGTTCTGAAATATCAACAAGCTACGTATAAATGTCAGTGTGGCAAATATTTGAGCGCCGAGTCGCGCGGGTATGCAGCGCTTTGGGTATGAAATATTGCAGCCCGAACTTACGCGAACGCATCTGTGTATCTGCTCTGATATTAACGACGACGCTCGCAGTGGAATATTTGTATGCACTATTCCTGTGTTAAATTATCTGCTGTATTATATATTTCGAATTACAACTTATAAAATTACTCAAAAGTAAACAGTACTATTGGTACTTACTATACTATACTAGGTACTTTGTTTAACATTGTTGGTTATTACTCACGCAATACTAACTAGCCCTAAACTTACCAAAGCATGTCAAGCCAGATATATCACAATATAAATTTCACACGTATTTTAGGCTATTACATTGTATTGGCATACTACTATTATTTTTTCAGAACCTCTAATAAATATTTTCGAGTTTGATGCAATAACTGCATGTATTTCCTGAAGTGTCAAGCTTTTTTTATACCTAATGGGGAGTAACGAGACGAGCAGAATATATTATGTGCCACCTGATGATAGCATGGTTGCTCATAATACCATAGTCTCACGCAGCTATCGGAACATGAAGAATCCAAATCCTTACCTACCACTGCGCTGCGCTTGTCACTTTATTTATCCTACAATTTTAGGAGCAGAAAAGAGATACGATTATTTCTTACGTCTATTCTCAAGGTTAAGGATCATTGCCAATACTAATAGCCTATTAGTCGAAACCAAACATAGCATAGCAGAGAAAGTATTAAACAACTATGTATTTAAGAAAATTTAATTCAAAAACACCCAAGTAACCGCAGTGGTCTTTCCATGTTTTTGTTCAAACCCATGTCTTTACGCCTAAATTAACGCCGTCGGTCTTTTAAAGCTTCCGAAATCAAAAGAGATGTGGGAATATAAGTAGTTCATTTAGGCGAGGGTCCGACGAGCGTGTAAACAGAACTGTCGTCCGGCAAGTTGATGCGTCACGCAATATCTGGATGATTGATGAGATGCGTACGGTGGGGCCGACCGCAGCGAGGCAGAGCGACCAAAACGCTTACTGCCTTTTTAGGGGAGAAATACAGATACACAGAAGTTTTACTGTTTCGTTGAAACAAGTGTATTAGTAACTGGAGTATAGTAACAAAGATGATAAAAATAACATCAATCTGGATTAGTTTATTATCAAGGAAAATATAGATACGCACGTTTTACAAAGCCATAGGATTGAAAAAAAACAATGCTTCTTAAAAAACAGCTACAGAAAAATTGAATACTTTCTATATTATTCGAAAAAAAGATAAAATAAGTAAAATAAGTATCTAAACATCACAGATTTCTAAAACCTGTGCTAAACATAATGAGAAAATTATAGCAGGAACACTTGAAAATGCGACGTCATCTATTCACGCTCCAAAATTGAAATGATTTTATCTCTTTGTGGAAATTAGAGATACCAAAATTGTAGCTGGTTGTTTTGACTCACCGTAGGCCTGATTTAGATATAATAATTTACATTGATTCGCCATACACATTTAATAATTATAATTGTGCTATAACGCAAACTTTTATCCAGATGATGTCAGAACATTTACTGTGTGTAGTTTTTGTCACATTGTTGTTCTAGAGGCATTACGAGTATCAAGTTTTCTTTTACATTTTGAGTTTTAAATTAAAATAGGCAGTTCTCTACTTGAACTAATTTTACCTATGTATTAAATGACATACACGTAAATCACTTTTGTAATATCCATATCGCCTCACTCACATACGGTGTGTGGTCTGGTATATATTACCATGACAGAATGGTATGATTGACAGGCTTTCAGCGCCGCACCGCTCAATGCAACCTGCTGTCTATTTTAGCTAGAACCGATCGGCATACGCATATTCCTTTCATACTGCACTGTAATTAACTGTGACGTACATACAAAACTACTAGTCTCTCGCTTCGATGTTCGATTTGTATCGTCGTATCAGATGCCTCCAAGTGGCTAATAACAATTCTGATAATGGGGATACCCACTTGCCTATACCAAATTACTTACGTAATGTCTATTGAGCACGTAGTTCCATGTTCTTTGTCAACTTTTATCAGACAGTAATCATCAGGCTTGAAAATGAAACAAATCAAACATACTAACAACTATATATTATTATTTATTTTGGTATTTGGTAAGCAAACAAAAATTATAGAACGTGGCGTCGTGGAATCGATTACGAGTAAATCAGGTTTTATTTTTCAAGTGAAAACTTCTTTTGGTGCGCCACAGAGATATTTTTCGTGCGCTGTGAATTGAATTCTAGCGTCACGCTCAGGAATGATAAGAAATCTTCGGGTAAACTCGGGACCATGACCATTGGCCGGGTTCATGGCCACGCCCTCCGGTTTCACCCGCGTAGTTTCCAAAGTAAGCTATCAAATTCTGAGTTATAAGTTTTCACTTCTCTCGAACGTTCCTATGACTGCCAATTTTTTTGTTTTGCAGAACATTGTACATTGTAGTTAGTTAATCCTATTATTAGTATTACAATTGTGAAAGTTTGGATCTTTGGGTGTTTTTTGCTTAATTACGTCGGAACGGATTAAGAACTGAACGGATCAGCTGGAAATTTAGAAAACAAATAGATTATATATAGCCTGGAACAGCACATGGATTTTGTAACACGTTACTGTGTCTAGTAGGTATCCTATCTGTGTTTGGTTGTATAGACGAGATTGCTCTAAGTGATGAGTCCGCCAATTAAAAGGAGCGTTACGAGAAATATCTACGAGGGTAAAACCGCGAGGTACTGCTAATCTTATTAATATTATAAATGAAAAAGTTTGTATGTTTGCTGCTCAATCACGTCGAAACAGATCGGATCGAAATTTGGAACTGTATAATATAATCTGAAAAAAAAAACAAATAGGGTACTTTTTATCCCGTTAAAATAACGGGATAGGGAACACTGATAAAACCGTAGGACACTGCTAGTTTTAGATAAATTTGCTACACAGTCTAGCTAGCTTCTTAAGCTTTAAATTGCTTATTTCAGAAACCCTTTTGTGTGTATGTACTCGTATTGTATTGTTTGTTGTTTGAACAGCCTTGAACAGTTTGAGTAGTATCAAAGGTGACATTTAAAATAATATTTGTTTTACTGAATGTCACACTTATTCAAGACCACGTGTAATGTTTTAAATAGAAAGCGTGTTTATTATGTTTGTTTAACAAAACGTGTTGTATCATGGCTTAAATTATTATAATTTAACAAATTAGTTTAGACCAAGTTGTAAGATTAACTAATGATTCAATAGTACTCGTACCTACAATTTGTCCAGCATTAAGCGAAATTCGCACTGGTGGCGCTGAGGTACGTGGCACGGAAACATCCACAAGGTGTACCCTGGGCATCACACAACAACTTGCCTCGGTGGAATCTTGTTGTATGATGGCGAATAACGGCCGGGGCTGAGGATTTCTGCACGAGCTCCTCTCCTACTTGAGCAGTGCGTGTAGAGGATGGGAAGGGAGACTGTAAGGTAAGGTTACTCGGCTTATATAACGGCCAAGTAAAATTTCTAATTCTTCCAGATGAGGGTCTTCCTCCACGGCAGTAAGGACGGACCCGTGAGCGAACCTCTCTTCGAATCTCTCGAATCTTCGCTGTGATGCTCGACAGTGAGAGGTCGTGTGATTTGGAGGAGCGAAAGTTGAATGCTTTGCGCTCCTTCACTGAGGCAGAAACAGACACGGGGACGAACCTGAATGCCACTCAGGCTTTCACCCCCTCTCCACTGAAGGACCTGGAGCGTCGGACGTATCCCTGCAACCTTGACCCCTGGCCATGCCGTTGAGACCTGTGAGGATTTTAATTGGTAGGGGCACCATGTCGATGTCATGGTATCGGGTCCGACATACCCCTCCATATCCCTGCATGGTGGGCATACGTAAATGTATTTCCCCCACATAAAAAAGGACGTGATAAGGCGATCGCCTAGAGCGCCGGATATAAAGGGACGCCTGCGCTTGCGGTGCGTGGTTAGTCACTAGGCGTCACTTATTGTGTGATCAAGTGTATAGCTATAAAAGCAAAAAATAATCTTGCCCAGATTGCCGGTAGTGCTTAAACTGGCACTGGAGATTCGCTGTGAAACAATGCAATTTGAAATGTTGCTTCAGTTATGTATATTAAGAATACATTTTAACTGTTAAAAATATTTGCAACTATTACGGTTGATCATTTTTTTATAAAAAAACCTTTGATAGTAGACATGATATCACCTCGTCTGCCTATCTAGTAGTATTTTGTAATTACGGACTATTTGCTGTAGTTATATGATGCAGTAGTTATTTTTATACGGTTTCATGTACCACATTAATTTCAGATTTAATTATATTAAATATAAATTTTATTACTATATCGGGGAGTTCATCGTATAGTATAAGCAGCCCTATAAATGTTCCCACTGCTGGAACTCGGGGCCTTCTATCGCATGGCCTTCATTCTCCACGATGGCCCAGTGCGGGTTAGTAGATGATGTATAACCTCATCACCGTTTTTTATCGCACGTGGAATTCGGACTCGGGGCTACGGTTCGGCTGCCGCTGTTCTCCCGACTAGACCAGGCGTAACTTAGTCCCACGTATAACACTAATAAAAACACCATAATAAAATATAGTAATGACTTGTTGTCCATGCAGAGTTGAATACGGAGAACAATGTTAAAATTTCCTTCCACTTTAAAACAGACTAATCCGTAGTTTTTGAAACCTTCTATACGAACTTGCATTATTGCGAAGATTTGAAACGGAGAACACAAAAGTAATTTCGTTTTCGTATTCCACACAATCACCGGGCGGTGTGACCGCGCGTTCTATTCCGCCATTGCACCTGAGTTCCTCTTGTTCGGAACTAGAACACCGCGCGTCTTTTCACGATTGTGTTACGTCTCATTGTCCCGTCGCATTTATTCTCCTCTATTCAGTTTTCACAAGGTTTTTCTTTCATTGAACCGAAACAACTCGCATGTTTTCACACTACAGTTTTAATATAACTGCCTTGTAGTTTCATAATCCTGTAAATTGTTTTTCAAAGGTGTTTTTCTTAAATTTAATAATTACAAATATTTATTTTGATCTTTGATAGAATTGGCCTTAAGAGACTATTTTCCGTGTTTTGGTTATCCGTTTTTAAGCTATTGCATAGCTTTTATCGCGGGCCTGGGGAACAAATTTTAGTGATCGTGCATCCTTTTCTTATGTTCACAAGAAAGAGGGATGGAAGACCGTAACACCGTCCTCCCCACTCGGTCATTCGACTTTGAATCTTATTTGTATTGGCTTTACAGACTAAATGCTCTTAGCAAATGTTGCCAACTTAACGGATTTCCCGTGATATTTTTTATAGTAAGCAAATGTCACTCTTCAAAATAAAAGCAATTCCGAAAAATTGTTAACATCCCTATTGCTTATGTTGACAAAAATTCATGCAACATGCTTTACCGCAGCTGTCCCCGAATGCCACACTTCTTTTTTTACATACTTTTGACGTCATAACGTCTAATAAACCGATGAACGCCTGCTACATGCACGAAAAAGTGTCCCGTTATGTCCCGTTACGCTCATTGTACGCTTGCGCCGCATCTATCAAGGTTTTGTTATGACGTTGTCACATTAAACTATCGTCCGTAAACCAACCGACTCTACAGACAACCACTCTTTTTTCTTATAATAAATTTATTATTATTAATCACAAATATGGCAGACCTTGACCTATGATATAGACAGTGTTGAGTATTGATAGAATATTTTCCGTGTTTTGGGTATCTGTTTAATTTAAATTGATATACAATTCGATTTCTTTAAATATAAACTACGCGTACATCCATCGTGTCACTTCATAAAGCAAACTATTTTTTTTTCTACGGATTTTATGTTGGTTTATTTAGTAAAGCCATTTTTTCTGTTTAAATAGTGGTGTGATTCCTATCTATAAATATTCGTTGACCCAAAAAAGAGAGCCAGAAGCATCTGCCCATCCATCATGTCGATATTGCGCCGCGGATCAATCTAGTGACAGTTTTTATGCTACCAAATCTACAAACCTAGTCCATTCCATAATCGGTGATTTCAAATCGAACGACAAATAAACAGTCTGTTTTTGTGCGTCATTTCATAAGTCATCATATTTTGGAAGTAGCAATTAGGGACACCAATGAAAAATGGATTAAAAATAGGAGATGTATTTTCTCACAAGTAAATTTATTAGTAATTAGTTCTAGTTTCAAGTTAGTATTTATCCCTGGTATCCTACTAAATATTATATATTTGCGAAAGTTTGGATGTTCAAATGTTTGTTGCTCAATCACGTCGTAACGTATGAACGGATCGCGCTGAAATTTGAAATACAAATAGATTATAGTTTGTAAGAACACATAGGCACTTAATTCCAAGAAAATAACGGGAAGTGTGAAGGTAGGACCGCTTGCCGTTGCTAATTAAATATACGCTGTAAATTAAATTATTTCTTTATACATACTTAAAATATCGCTCTTGGAACGGGACTGTTTAAAATGGCTGTTTTCTAATTTATGCTTGTTTTACTGATTTAGGATACAATTACTTGTAAGGGTCTGAGCTTATCTAAACTTAACAATAGTAAACCAGAAAATTAACCAGTTTAAAATATTCTGATTCGCCTTTTTAACCGACCTCAAAAAAGGAGGTTTGTGGGCTCGTTTTCGTTTGGTAGATTTTACTACAGAGGTGATCTCTTATACATTTCATCGAAATAAATGTGGTGGTTTTTGAAACATCAACAATAAACTAACATTTTCTTTCATTTACCTGGACGATGCGACGCAACGCGACGTAGTAAAGTAGTAGAGGTAGTGAAGTAGTAGTTTCTGAAATTCGGTCGTGCGTCTGGATTTAATTTTAAAGTGTATAAAAGTCAATTTTTGTTTTTTTTCGGATATAATAAATTACAGGTAAGAACAATACCCGTGTTATTATTATTTTTCATTAAGAGCCCATTGTGTCCCAGTGTTGAGCAAAGGTCTCCCTACCCTCCTTCCATTTTTGTCTGTCTCCAGTCTTTAAGGTGTTTGTCGAGGTCATCCCGCCATCGCCTATTGGGTCTCCCGCGTCGTCGTTTCCTACTTGGCTGCCACTGGGTAGTGGTCTTAGCCCAGCGATCGTCTAGAATTTTATTAAATATAATAAACTTTTATCACGCATTCAAAGACTGACTAGCCAAAAACAAAGATAAACTCCTACATATTACCCAATCAATCTATGTTCAGAGTTATTTGGTTCAACACAAGTAGTTTGTAGTCAAACGTTCTGTGTCGATAAATTGAAACTACCAACTATATTTGGCAACGTCTTATGCATCAATATCAAAATGTTCATCAAAGACGACGAAATGGTTTCGCTTTCAGCTACCGCACTGTCCAAATAACGTGACAGGTTCCTCGTTTCCAATCTCCAAGGTGCATAAATAGTGCTAAATTGGAATCCTCCAAAATTCAGGCAGTGGACGAGACGTCCTTTGGGCGGGGGAGGATGTGGGGACAAAGTAACAAACTTGAGAGCTAGCACTATCGGTCTAGACTGCAAACCGCTGTGACTCGGCCGAATCCCCACTAGGATTAAATTGGACGTAATGTCTGCTACACATGAATTAAATTGCCACCTAACGTATGCATAATTTCGTTCGGACATTTGGGAACGCCGATGAATCAATTTTCAGCAATGAAGCTGGAAATTTGGAAGTGAATATTTAAATTTATTCAATCATTATAATTGCGAGCAACAACTACTTTTGAGATATAAGATACACTATCTATGTAGAAGTACATTCACATTAACATAAGTATATGCTAACGACTATAAATTGTATAATTACTACTAAATACAATATATGCAAAACCTCAATCTGAAGAAGAGATGGTAGAGCAATGTTTTTTGTATAAAAATGAACCGACTTCAAGATAAGATAGAAAATAAATAGATACTACGTACAAGACAATGAATGACCCATAAATTGTATACGCTAAGTTTTGCAAAAAAGTTTGCTGAAAACAAAAGATGCCAAATTTTGTTTTCTACAATAATGGTCTCATTGTCTCATTAATTTTTCCCCAAAAAAGCATAATACTGCGTAGTTTCCGAAACATTGGCAAAAAACGTTCTTTCAATATGACGCTTGAAGGTCCACCTGCATTCATTAGCATTTTGTGATTTTATGCTCAGTACCTAATAAGTGATCCTAAAACATATAAAAATAAAAATTGGATCTGAAATTTAGTGCAAAGTTAAATTGTATTTTACTGGACTATTAGTACTCGTAGAAGTTAGAAATTTAATAATACTGGAAGATACCGCTTTTAACGATAAGCCCGCCTATTCGTTGCAACGGCACCGTAAAGCTGAAACGGATGTACCAATTTCGATGCGAATTTTTAATTTAAAGGTTCATTTCTGTGCCCATAGCACAGACTTACCTATGTTTGGTTAATTTCCATTCAAGATGAGCGCCTCCACAAAACACCGGATAAAATATTTCTTCACAACCTACCTCAACATGGGTATCAAATGAAAGGGCTTGACTAGTAGAATACACTACACTATGACAAATTTCAAATCCAAGATGACCGCCACCACAAAATCGCGTAGCACTTGGAAGTGTTGAGTTTATTTAAAGCGGCACTCATTTTTTTAATTTTCGTTAAAAAAACATAAGAATCTGTTCACAATAGACGGAATTATTGAGGAAAATACTTAAAAATACATTGGTATAGGTAGGTAACATAAAACCTACTCTATTGAATTCATTTAAAAATTCTTCTACGCTATAGTGAGGTGTTTCGTAGAGATTGGTGTACTCGATAAATAAATACCTCAATAATTTTGAGTTGCATGACAAATGAATGTACTATTTTCAAAGAAAAACATAAAATATAGCTTTACCAACAAAATATTTATTCCAACACACCTTAGCTCACGAAAATCTAATACAGCGAAAATAAACCAAATACGTCAAACATTTTTCTTGTGATGATTTCTGTCCATGACGCAATTTATTTAGATACATAAAGATTTGAATGTTTTTTTCTTTCCTCTACAATGGCTTTAAAGTTTTGAACAAGAACTTTCGATATTTTTATACGTTTCTTATCTTCCTTAGTGAAGGTAAGGAAGACGCTTTAATGTTTTTTAAAAGTTCCATCTTCTCGAGTAAAACAGATAGACGCAGTTTTAAAACTGTTCGCCAATTCCAGATTGCGCGCTTCGCCAGTATCAAGTTTATCTAACAGTTGATTGCACTCTCTCCTTCAGAAAGTATCGTTAGAATTTTCACTTCACTTTATTTGTCGAATAAACTGGTCAAGTGCAGGAATTATCTCGTTTTGAGGACTATGTAACATGATAATTTTTATAGTGTATGGTATTTAATTTAAAGAGAGTATACCTGCGAATTTATCGGTGTGTCTTTTGTTTTATAATTTGAAAATCATCAACTAACTCGTTATTAAAAATGACACCATGGGCAGAATGACACCATGATGAATTCTAAAGAATAAATCGGAGACCATAGATGATAATAATATAATATATGATTACTTTAGAAAGATAGCGTAACCTCCTGGACCGAATTTGATGGTGACATTATCATTAAAAAACAAACATCACACATCTAAAGAAATTCTGGGCGTGATCGTTCCAATGTATATGAAATAACGTAATGTTTTATTTATTACCTATTTTCCAAAAAAAAAACCTGACCTTTCATGGAACTTTTAAAAGTTTTGTGTACCATTAAACGGGTATTTGATTATTATTTTACCTCTGGATTCCAATTTTCACCATTGTAACATTTTGTTGTTTTGAATAGGTTAGACATAGGATGTTAGAAACAACGTATTCGGCTGTTTGTGAATAAAATCGTGTTGTACTTACTTTGAGAGCAACATTTTTTTTTTTGACAACGTGCAACACTTTGAGCAACACGTATTCATCCGATGAGCTATAAAAATAGTCCAAAACAGATCTAAACTTCAGATGGAAATAATTTCTCAGTTTTTTTTTAGGTTGTATAACAAAGAAATTTTTTATTCTATTATATTATTTTTATTATTTATTTTTAATCTATTATATTTCAAAGCTCAAACAGTTACATAGCTCAAGCAGCATACAGAGTGAGCGACATAGCTTAAAGAGTAAGCAAGCTGAAGTGGCAATGGGCAGGCCACATCGCTCGCAGAACTGACAACCGATGGGGAAGAAAGATTCTCGAGTGGCGACCACGAGCCGGAAGACGCAGTGTTGGACGGCCTCCAACTAGATGGACAGATGACCTCACAAAGGTCGCTGGCTGGCCGCTGGTTTCAGGTTAGCAGTACCGTTCGTTGTGGAAATCTAGGAAGGAGGTTCAGCAGTCTTGCGGCTGATGATGATGATATCTCAAAGAGAGAACGAAAACTTATTGCTAGTTGAGATTATTAAATACATGTGCGAAATAATCTTCAGAATCACTACTCCAATGTTAATAAATCTTACCGATTTGAAAACTACAATTCCCTAGATGAACATAGGCTGGCTAGTGGTTTAAATTCAAATAAGATAAAGTTATGACGGCATTGTGTTAACATGACGGTGCTTCTCGGGAGACGTATTGCCTCGAAAATATAAAAGGCACATTTGGACATTTGGGAAGTACTCGCAACATATTCTATTATATTATTAAACGCGCAAAAAAACAGACGTGTTGCTCACCATCAGGTACATGTCCTGCTCGTCTCGTCACTGTGTTATACAAAAGTATTTCTACATTACTCGTTGGCGATAATAGCTGACAAAGGTGAGATATTTACCTAGGCAGAATCTTGACCACTTGAAAAAATTCTACAGTTCTTCCGAAGTTCCTTTTTTATTATATACGTCAGCAGAAAATTAAGACAAAATTAACAATTGTATTTAATTATTTTTTCGTGAATCTTATCTCTTTTAAATAAAATTGGGAACAGCACAACTCTCTTATTTTAAACTAGCTGAACCCGCTACTTCGTTCGCGTAAGCAGATGTTACTGACTTATACATTAATTGGAAGTATCGTACGTCAAATATTTGGATGAGTAGTCATTGAAAAACCTTTGAGTTTGAGTGAATTGGTTTTTCTATACAAAAATTTATTTAATTAAAGAATCCAAATTCGGCATCATACTCCTTTTAGCAGCAAAATTGCTGCAGCTGGCATTCGAAATTGTACTTATTAGTACAATTTAGAATACCAGTAACGCCACCTAATGATGAAAAAAAAAATACATACCACAATAGCAAAACATCGATTTATATGGCCTTTAGTGCTTTTAGATTTAAACTGGCAATAGCGCCGTCTAATGAGAATATTATGTTGCTTGTTATTTTGATTGTGAACGTAAATCACCTATATTATCTACGCCAAAACGGGTGCATATATTTTTCATTTTTGGCTTTTACCTTACCATCACATCAAGTTCCTTACGAAAATATATGCTTATATTAATATGGAGTTAAATGAAAATGTAGACTTATTAGCCCATGTGAAATTTTTGACTCTAAACTATATGTGTTTCGTATGTCAACCCATATCGTTGTGCCGTTTTGACGTGATAGTTAATATTTGTTTCCTTAGGGCCCATGCTTCTTTTCAGGTTGATAGGTAATAAATACATAAATGTGGTATTTTAGACTATGAGTTATCTCTGTTTCAATTTTCTACCAAATTTGCTTAGTCTTTCCTACGTCACAGTAACCTATAAGTAACCGATTTGCTATTTCTGAGTTTAAACTACGTGTGTTTCGAATTCCATCCAAATATGTTCAGCCGTTCCAACGTTGTCTTGTAAATATTATGAATGTCACTGTTTGGATGTTTGTTACTTAATCATGGCGGAACGTATCAAGCGATCGGGTTGACATTTGAAATAGAATTAGATTACAGTCTGGAAGAACACATAGGCTAAACATTGCCTAAGTACTCTATGTATTACTTAAGCTAAACCAAGAATGTGTCTCTAATTTTAACTCGATACATTCAACCGTTCCAACGTAAGTGAATAGTTAAAGCGTCTACCTGTGACGGGTACGTTATTATTAGTATCGAGCAAGAAACGGTAAAAAATCAAGTTTGTTGTATGGGTGCACCTCTTAAATATTTATTTTATTTTTAGTATTTTTTGTTAAAGCGGCAATAGAAATACATCATCTGCGAAAATTTCAACTGTCTAGCTATCACCGTTCTTGAGATATAGCCTAGTGACAGACAGACGGATGGATAGCGAAGTCTCAGTAATAGGGTCCCGTTTTTACCCTTTGTGTGTTTTGTGTTGTGTAACCCTAACAACGGTCTGCTTCGGTCACCGAATCTTGTTGAACACTACCTTTAAATTTTAAAATTTTAAGTATTTGGATTGAAATAATACGTTTTCTAATAAGTTACGGCTGGTCTAGTAAGTTACAGCTGACCTAGTCGAGAGAACGGCGACTGTCGATCCGGAGACCCAAGGTTCAGAACCACGCGCACCACTATCTTTTCAGAGTCATGTTCGTAACGCCGGTAATTAAAACGGTGAAGGAAAACACCGTGAAGAAACCGAAATCTACCTATAATCTAAGTTCTAAGTTCCCACTGGCCCAGCGTGGTGGATTTTAGCCTTGCCTCACTCCTTGCGGGCCCCGACGCCCAGCAGTGGGAACATTTAATGGGTTGTTTATGCTGCTACTTATTATGCTGATATGTTTTCTCCAAAATAACAAAAATCTACTTCAATGACAGGTAATTTTAGTTTTTTGTTGATATTTGAAAAACTACCTCCCTGTTTTCGATATCTAAGATCACCTCTGAAGTATTTTCACCAAACAAAAAAGGAATTATCAAAATCAACTAACAATTAGCGGAGTTATCGCGTAAAATAAAACCAAATAAAAAACATGCAACCCGATTGAGAACATCCTCCTTGTTTGAACCGAATGATGTTTGTTTTACCACACAAAAAAATATTTTTCACAATTATTTTGTCATCCAAGACGACGCGACGCGATCACGTGGGCTCTTTCTAGAATCTAGATATTCTGTGGATCGTCTGTAATACACAGAATACTTAGAAGTTAGTATGTACCGAACGCGCCGCGCGTGTCGTTATTATTTAATGTTTGTGTAATTTCTGAACCAACAGACCGATATTATTCAAATTTTGACGAGACATTATAAAAAATGTGTTCTTTCTAACAAAAAAAGAATTAATGAAATTAAACAACGCAAACATGAGTTACAACCAAATACACATTCTGACTTTCACCCCTCCCGCAAGAAAACCGATCAGAATTTGGGGATCAAAAGTAGCCTACAGCAAGTATAGAATAAGAAGAAAAGACGGGAAAAATGTAACTTATGCCTTTTTTTGTATGAACCATAAAAAACTTGTTCATTTATAAAACACAGCTCGTGAAGTATAACATTTTTGGAACGACACAGCTGGGATCTGCGTTGTGTCAATACACTTCTCAGTAAAGCGATACTGAGACCAATAATTTATTAAAGTTTGGGCACGTAGGAGCCGACATTCACATTATTTTGGAGATAAAACAAACTCATAATATAAATCGTCTCCGGTTTTACAATTCTTTCTTTTTTATAATATAACGTTGCGGCTATCGTTATCATTGGTCATCATCGTTATTATCGTTAGCGTTATCATTGTTTAACATCAGGGAATATACGGGCAAACCTTCTATTCCCTGGTGTTATACAATGATAGAATTCTGAATTCTGGTAGCCACTTGTCTAATTACTCTTCGTTTCAAGTTCACGATTACGACGTATCACGAATCCTATCATACTATCAGTTACATTTTATAAAACGAAGTATTTTAGTTTTACACTTGACCGCCATCTCATGCGGTCTACGATGAAACGTTTAAACGTTCAACAAAATTCACTCTCAATTTGAAAACACCAATATTGTAACTATCGGGAAAACCCCACTCAGGCAACGCACACCACAGTCTAGACGTTCTTATCACAAAAGTAGAGTCATACTTCTTCGTTCGAGTCGTTGGGACGTTAACCATGAACCGATGTCAATTTTTCGAACTACGAGCAGTTCGGCAGAAAAATTTGCAAGGTGGTATTAGACCATGCAAATCAGTTGCACACTCTTCAAAGTGTATCCGATAAAAACCTAAATATAACGATATTGTAGAGGTAGGACTCTTAGCAGAGTCCGCCTGGGGAAGTACCACACCTTTGACAGTTATTCTACCGGCAAACAGTAATGTGCAAATATTACTGTGTTCCGGTTTAAAGGGTAATGTTTCCAGATAAATTAAAGGGCTTAGAGATAACATCTTAGATCTCTGGGTGACGAGCGCAGTGCAGTGGTAGGTAATGATTTGGACTCTTAACTTTCCAATAGCTGCGTGTCACTGTGCTGTTATGTGGCAAACATGTTGTTTACCATCAGGCACATGTCCTGCTCGTCTAGTCTCTCTTTATTTAAAAAAATACATTTACGTAGCTATTAATCTCAAACACATAGTTCTATATTTTCATCAGAACTCTTAAGTGGTGGCGTAAACTACGACCTGTGCAATAGTTGCACCAGTTTACCCTCTATCTAGAACATTTCCAATTCGCATTCCGGAAATAGAAAAGTGTAGAACGAAAGTACAAAATGTCAATACACTCGTGTCACCCGAAAACAAACGTTGAAGTTGAATTGGATTCGAGTTAAAGTAAGCATCTGGTTCTTTGTTCTGTCCCGACATTTCCACTGCAACAGTGGCATTCGTTTTCTGTACTTAGAAATTTCGAGCATATGGTAGGTGACATTTTTATTTAAGATGACGAGTAACTGCCGAGCATTCTTGCCGTGCTTCCGTTAACTGTAAAGGGGTATAAAACGTTTTAATGGAATTGTTGAGAAATGAGAAAATAACTATAAATAATAGGAACATTCCTATGTGAAATGTCTGTGGAATCTCTTCTGCAAAATAAAAACAGACAAAGTTCACTGTTAACATCCAAGGATAACTAATAACAAGTCTGGTTACATTAAAACTAGCAAGTATAAAAACATTCTTAAAGTCAAAATCAATAAATCGTCAAAATCAAAAAATATGTCTCTCCCATCTAATTTAGAATATTAGTACATTTATATATAATGTACTACTATCTGCTTACAAAACAGTTTTTTCATCGCTGATAGGTTTATTTATTTTATTTACGGTCTACGATAAAGCGCCCTGACCAAACAGAGACCAATTCACTTTCGACTTGAAAATACAATTTAATTTAACACATCTTTATTACATTTATATCAGTTTATCCAATTTAATTTTTGAATTGTTTTCTATTTGCCTAATATTTTAATGTGTGTAATTATAAAAACATATCATATTTTGTCATAAAGTGAATGTATTTATCGTTAGTTGTAGTAATTGGTATTTTATTAATTAAATAAATAAATTATTATTAATTAATTATTTATTTATTTATTTGATTAAATAAATAAATAAATTGTGAAAACCATATGTACCCAAGACATTGCAAATCAGTTCAACATCATTTGTCAAATGTGTATTCGAAAAAAATCGACATACTTATCCCCCTACATAAGTCATACTTAGTTCGTGTTGCTTAATTTATTGTAATTATGTTATTTTTCTGGTGCACATAATAAAGTGTCTCGCCAGAGTGAGCTGGGGTCTCCACCCTGAAGTAATAATGTCGATATACACTGCGGTCGTAGAACCAATAATCTTGTATGGGTCTAGTGTTTGGGCTGTCACCACAAAAAAGAAAGGCATCAGGAAACAGTTAAACGCTGTCCAGAGGGGTTTTGCACAGAAGATGTGCAAGGCCTACCGAACGGTCTCCCTTAACTCGGCGCTGTTGCTGACTGGGATATTACCCCTTGATCTTAGAATAAAGGAAGCAGCAGCTCTATATGAGGCGAGGAGGGGGTTGTCTCGGCCAGGGCTATGGGACGGGGAGATCGAACAAAAGACGGCATTTGTAGATACACCTCACCCAGCCCAAACTATGAGATTACATTTTAAGTGTCTGACAAACAAGGAAGATGTAGATAAAAATATAAAACAATCGGTGCAAATATATACAGACGGCAGCAAGGTTGAAGGCGAGGTAGGAGCGGCACTGTCTTTTTGGAACAATGCCGCTGAAACCAAAACCCTGAAACAAAAACTGTCGTCTTACTGTACTGTTTACCAAGCCGAACTGTACGCCATATACAGAACAACAGAAGAGGTGCTAAAGTGTACCAATAGCAGCTTTGGTATATTTAGCGACTCGAGGTCGTCTCTTGAAGCAGTGGTTGGGAACAGATCCCTCAACCCCCTCGTAGTCGGTATCCGCAAAAACTTAACCGATTGCAGTAGGGCGCACAAAAATGTAGAACTTTTCTGGATCAAGGCTCACGCGGGACTCCAAGGGAATGAGCGGGCTGATGAGTTGGCTAGGGAGGCAGCTTTGAATTCGAAGGCAAAACCAAACTATAACAAGTACCCAATTTCATCAAACGGCAAATACGCTTGGGGACGTTTGACGAATGGACTGAACGATATAGAACGGGTGGAACGGCAGGTACAACAAAAGTGTTTTTTCCCGACCCTATTATAGCACACAAAATTATAAGAAAAGTAAAACCCACAGGTATATTAACACAGCTACTAACGGGGCATGGTGGGTTTTCCCAATATCTTCATCGTTTTAAACTGAAGGATAACCCATCATGCATTTGTGAGCCGGGCCGGGAGGAAACACCAATACATGTGATTTTGGAATGTCCGTTGTTTGGTAGGGAACGTTACGACACGGAGCAGGAAATAGGAAGTAGGATAAGTATCGAAAATGTTTTTGAAATTATCAGTGACAAAAATGCACGTCAAAAGTTTCTGAACTACTGTACAAATATATGTAAAATAGTTATAGCTAGAAATAAATAGATAGATAATATAAGATGATTACATATATTGTAACATATAAGTAATTCACCTTAGTAATAAAAACAAGATAAAATAAGTGTAGGATAAACGCATAGTTATTAAGAATAGATTATACTAAAATTGTTATATTGTGTAAATGTGACGACAGATACATATAAGGATCTATAATTTGTGATTAGAACCTAAGTTTAAGTAGCAAAGTCTTGACATGCCCATAGTCGGGGTCTTGTATGCGAGCCGGGCTGAACAAAGCTCGGACAAAAAAAAAAAAATAGGTGTCTCTTTCTGTCTGTCTATATATTCAACGTTATAGCGACTATGTTTTTTTTGAGAAGTGCTAATGACCTTATTATAAACGCGAAAGTAAGTCTGTTTGCTAGTTACGCTTTCACGCAAAAACTACTTAACCAATCATCGTCAATCTTTGTAAACGTGTTTTGGAGGTATTAGAAATAACATAGACTACTTTTTATTCCGGGAAAGTAACGTGATCGGGTACTACGCGGGTGAAACTGTAAGGCTCTTCAACTTTGTTTACATATTCCAGTCACTTTATTACATATCCTATAATAAAGCAGCTATGCCTAAAGCGAGAACATTTTAGAATTTTACCATGTGTGACCCACTGTATGTGCCTGACAATGGAACGGAAACAAGAGGGCTAAATGCTAGTTTGCCATGCAAATTGCGACTTATTGGACACATGAATAATTTAAATATGAATAAACTCCAAATAAAATTAATTGCCTTCAATGTAAAAGCTTTTGCATTTTCGAACTCGGCTATAGTGTAAAACGTTGTCTCATTCCTTTTTGTTTTATACTCTATGAAGAAATAATAATTCTTAAAATAGTTCTTAAATAAGAAATAAATTAGAAATAATTCTCATTCAAATAAGGAAATGTTGACATTTGTAAGTCAAGTTTTGTAATAAATATGGAGGTTAGTTTAGTAATAGAAATGTCACCGTAAAATTGTAAAAACCGCCAGATTATAATCTAACGACTTTGTATTATAAACTAACCTAACCAACCGTGAAATTATAATCGCTAATTATGTTGTAACCTGACAATGATTGCATTTTTACATTGACAAATACGTAGTTTTAGTAAATCTGTTGAAATGGTCTAGGAATATCAAAACAATTATGGCTACAAGTTTTCATTTTCTAATCTAGGTTCCGCTAAATGAATTTGCTTAGTTACAAGTTATCTCTCAGTTCCACCCTCGCTCATGAATAGTTTCATTTCTGGCCGCGTGCTTCATTGTGAGAAGGGTTGGGCCGGTAGTTCACCTCACGGGCATAGTGCGGTTTAGCAAACTTCACTCATCGTTGAAAACATCGTGGACACATCAGAATCTACGGATGTGGTACCTTAGGGTTCATATATATGTATATATATATATTTTATTAAATGAAGAGTGACGAGACGAGCAGGACATATGCCTGATGATAAGCAACATGTCTGTCACCCAGAAATCTAAGATGTTATATCTATAAGCCCTGTAATTTCGCTGGAAACATTGCTCTTCAAACTGGAACACAGTAATGTTTGCACATTACTGCTTGGCGGTAGAATAACTGGCACAGGTGTGGTACTTCCCCAGGTGGACTCTGCCAAGAGTCATACCACTACAAAACAACATATTAAAATTTATGGAACTAAGTTTCTTATGACAGGCTTGGAGGAGAAAGGGATTTTGCAGCGCGACCGAACTAAAAAAGTGTGAGAATAAATAAAACTGTAACGAAAATAATTATGTAACGGAAGTGACTCGTAAAAACTGCCCGTAGACAGTGTTGCCAACTTTATTCTTAAAATGATCCACATGTACACGATGTACCATAAATACTAAAATTACGCAACTTTTTTTGCAAATTGTGTTGGTCCTTCATGACACCACATCTTTATTTAAATGTCAAAGAGCTCAGAAGTTATAATAAGTAGCTACTGCGTTTTAATAGGTTTTGTTTTTTGTTATTTCGTACTAGGAGCATCTCGCGGTTTAATGCGCGTAGTGCCCAGTCTCGTCATCATATGTGCTATTTTAGTATTATCAATCTATGTACTTATATGTACCAAACTTTATCCTGATTCATTTAGTAGTTTTTAATACAAACAGTGATAAGCACCCATAAAGTGTGTATGTACCTCTGCAAAGTTTTGTGGAGGTGACAACGTCTAATAAATCGATGAACGCCGGCTGCTGCATGAAAAAGTGTCCCGTTACGTTCATTGTACGCTTGCGCTTGCTTGCAATCATTTGTGTTTAATTACTTTTTAAGAACAGAGTACTCTTTTCGTTCAATTGAAGTAATACGTTAATGCGAACATATACTTTGCTATGAGTCAGCATGTCATGAAAATTGTTGGGCCATAGTATTTTATATCATTCTCATAAATCTTGATGGGAAAAGTTTTATTTATTTAAATTTTCTTTTGAATAATAATAATCGACGAAATCGTAAAGTTTCTAGGTATAAAAAAACTCAAAACTTAATCTTTCTTCATTTCATTTAGGTTAGAAAATGGTGCGGTAAAGTTTACTAAAGCCCTCTGAAACGTGAACCATCTTCTCAGTACTAGGCTTTCTATTTAATTACAGAATCATATCTCACGGCCCACTATTATATTTACTTAATTTACTTAATTCGGATACGTATTTAAATCAAGGGACGATATTAAACCGGTATTTATTTGACACCGCTCTCGGAAGCTGTCACCTCGTAGATTACCTGTATGAAATTCTGCGGCATATATTATAACGCGAAATGACATTATTGCCAGGTTTATGCTGCCTTGTGTAACGAGTATATCGTAATAAAGATATATCAAAGGCGATATATAGCACTAGCTGCCGGCCTGCCGTGAAGTATTACCGTGATGGAACGCAAAGATAATGATATTAATGGGTAAAGAGGAAGAAAGTAATAACTTGCGTCTGTCAATGTTTTTGCGCAAAAAGTTTTGGCGATTTTCTCAGCTTGGTCGGGTTAACATTTTTCTTAATTATGCCATCAAGTTTCGGATTGCAAACTTTTTTTTTTAAATATTCAGTTAGGTTGAATGCTAAGATGTATCGATAAAACTAGCTGTGCCAGCACTCTCGCCCGCGCTTTAAGGATTTTCTGTTTTTTCACGGAATTCTAATTATTTTGGTCAAGTAAGAGTACCTTATGTTACGTTTTAGAATGTTAGCAATCTGGTTGTGGAAGTCCTGTTGAAACCGGTCTACCCGTTTCGGAATTAGCCGGAACAAACAGACAGACAAACAGACAAAAAGTAAAAAAAATGTTATATTTACCGTCTATATGTTCGTATTCATGTTGTAAAAAGTTTTAACATTACAAACAAACACAGCAATTTAATTTATTTTTATAGATGCATACCTATACTAAATTACAACACACTAAAAATTTCTCTACATTACATACAATAGGTATGACGACTCATTTTTGTTTTAATGTGCCATCAAAATGCTACTCAAAAACTGAAACATAGGTGAAAGAATTACTTTGTTATCTTAAAAACTTCCCGAGATATCACGATTTTAAAATCACAATTTTGGACTCTCCCAAAAAAGGCTTCATACAAATCACTACAGAAGCGTGACGTCACACTGTCGTATTTTCTATGTGTCGCGCGTAAAGTTTGTATGGTATCTATATTAAATATTGCGATTAGGAAAATTGTTTCATAACAAAAGTAACTTGAAATTGAATGGTTTATCCAATACACACTAAAATAATTAAATAAAAAAATAAATACTTTTTCTAATAAAACTTAAACTATTTTTAAAATTAAAGTAATTACTAAGTATTAAATTAATTAATTTAAAGAACTTAATAAACTAAACGTACTTTAAAATAGACTTGCCTATCCAGCTTTGTATGATCTTACAGTAAGTTAAACTAAAAAGTATCAAAATTAAAATTAATACATATCTTATTCTATTTAAATGCTGTCATTATAGTAAATTATTTGATGTAATTATATATGTAATAGTATTACTTATTTTTACTATTATATATAATTATATAAATAATAGTAAAAATAAGGACCTGGTCGTCGCGCCTATTAGAAGCGTACCCAGCACTCTGGCAATTACCGCGATGAAGTTAAATACTAATACGATGTAAACCAAATAAAAGCCACCATTAGAAAAAGTAGTCAGACATCCCTACTTACTTTTACAATATTTTAATTTTTTAATCAAACTTAAATTTGGTTTAGTCGACTATCTCAAGTTATGCTTACTTATATTTACAAATTATTAAGGTATAAAAATTTACAGCTGTGTTTAAAACAAGTACATATTTATAATTTAAATACTTTACAGTCCTTTAAAATTGTATTTTTAACCCCCGACAAAAAAAAGGGGTGTTATAAGTTTGACGTCGATGTCTGTCTGTCTGTCTGTCTGTCGGTCTGTCTGTCTGTCTGTCTGTGTGTGTGTCTGTCTGTGGCACCGTAGAGCTCAAACGGATGGGCCGATTTCGATGCGGTTTTTTTTATTTGAAAGTTAATATCCGTGCGGGTGTTCTTAGCTATGTTTGGTTAATATCGATTCAAAATGGCCGCCTCCACAAAATGGCGGACAAAATATTTCTTCACAACCTACCTCAATATGGGTATCAAATGAAAGGGCTTGACTAGTAGAGTACTAAACGCTATAACAAATTTCAAATTCAAGATGGCCGCCACCACAAAATGGCGAATTATATAATATTTTTCACTACTACCTCAATATGGGTATCAAATGAAAGGGCTTGATTAGTAGAATACTTTGCACTATGACAAATTTCAACTCCAAGATGGCCGCGACCACAAAACGGCGAATTACATTTCCTTTTTCACAATTCCCTTAATATGGGTATCAAATGAAAGGGCTTGACTAGTAGAATGTTGTACAGATAACAAATCTAAGGTAGTCGGGGGTTAATCAAAATTTTTAATTTTGTTCTTGTAACAGAAGCAAGAATAAGTAATAAAAGCCGTGATAGAAATATAAACGTTTAAAGAATGAATAAAATCTAATCTTTCTTTGTGTAGCCGCAATCATGTCTACGTGCTACGGCGTAGCGGATGTTACGTGATGTGCTACGAGTCTCGTGGTTTCTGATTCCACCTTTTCACGTTTCATGTCACTGATAAATGGTTTTATGTGTCTCTTCTTGGTTTAACTTTTATAGTTACGAAGTAGTTTTTTTCTTATTCTCATTAAAATGTATGGATAAGTAATTTTGTTTATTTTTTATTTCCATTTTGACAAGTAAAATGGTTTTTTACTTATCCTCTATTTCAATATCTATCACATGTACTACAACGCCTTTCTGCTGCGCTATATGTGGTTTTAAAATGATTACTCTGTATCCGTTTGCGTGTTGTTACAATAAATTATATTACAATTTAAAACGAAATATTTAATGTTCATAAGTATGTAAAAAAAATCACCTGTAGATTAAACAATTGGTAAACATTATATTCCTGAGACTTTTTAGTGAAATATGATTGCAATGTATGCATGTCGTTGTGACAAAACGTAACGTTTCTGAGACATTCTGAGACAGTTTACTAAAAAAAAGTAGTCTATGGGCAGAGCTATCTAATATGTTGGGGCTAGTTTTACATACATTATTTTAATTATCATATTCATCGTTTATATCGTATTCATCGTTACCTAGAAAAGATAGTTTTAAGCTATAAGGACATCAATTAAAATTTAGTTTAGCTTATAATAGTTGTTCACCATACTTTGTTATCTTTCTCATCCTATTTTAATAAAGCCATTTCTGATCTATCATAAACTTGCTTTAAAATCTAATAATTCCAAATACGAAAACATTTTAGAAAGTATTTTAATCATAAGTTCACACCAAGCGGGATGTTATTTTAAATAAGGAACGAAAACAAAGGCCCCAAACTATTCACATATTTTGTTTACTCTGTAGTACTATTCTCTAAGCTTAGTTTCCCTGAGGATGTTTCTCTATGGAATATTCGGTACGTTTGTTGCGACCACAGACAATTAATGCACGTTAAGCCAATCAGAGACGGAAGCCCGCTTGGGAGTATTCTTACAGGGCATCATTGCTTTGGTGACTGTAATTTGTACCACAGGGACAGGGAGCAATGACGGTTGTAGCAAAATGGCATTGGGAAAATCAGGAACTAGCGACAACTAGCAGGAAAACTCGTATTGTTTTCTTAGAAAGAAACTTGCGCTAGGAAGTTGAGCGAATGGAAAAACACGTGAAAAGTATTTTTTTATTCATCAGTTACAATTATACGGAAAAGTTAGTGCTTAAATTAATAACTTTTATTATGGCACCATCTCAAAAAACCCGAATAATAAATTAGTTGTTTCAAACATGTTCAGTCCAAAGAAAATGTTTCTAAGGTGAA
Organism: Ectropis grisescens; assembly: GCA_017562165.1. Taxonomy (NCBI): domain Eukaryota; kingdom Metazoa; phylum Arthropoda; class Insecta; order Lepidoptera; family Geometridae; genus Ectropis; species Ectropis grisescens. Next base: position 13,887,559 of record CM029772.1, on the reverse strand, counting down.
TGGCTAATTTGTTTGTCACGATTTCATAGTTGTTTTCTTTTTTTAAGTTGTTTATAGTGATTAGTCCAACACGCTTCTTTCGGTAGTAAATCTTCTAAATCAATATAAACTTCTAACATATAAAAAAACTTTTAATAAGTACTATTTTAAATGTTTAACAATTCACGCCATCTCGTTCTATCTCAACATAAATGTAAAACACTGTCCCTTTCTTAGGCTTGTCTAATTTAGAACTGCTTTTATACACAATTTAACTCTACGTACTCATTTACTCAGTTCAATAAAAGTTAAAAGTTGGAAAGTACCATAATTGTAGAATATTTCATGACTCTCGTGGCAAGATACTTGCGGCATTATATTTTTCACGCGCCATAAAAGTTTGCCAAACTTGTGGGGCAGAGCTGCAGAGAAGAAATAATTGGTTTGAATTTCGAAAGCAGCATCTTCGAAAAGGTTTGATATCGGACTAACCAGCCATAGTAAATGAAACTTTTCTTTTCCATAAAAACAGTCTTCAACATAATTTTTTTCTCTGTTTTTCTCTTAAAGAATAAGCAATAATTAAATATTTACTAATATTATAAAGCTGAAGAGTTTGTTTTAACGCGATAATCTGAGAAACTTTTGGTTCGAACTGAACGATTAGGAAGATAATTTTTTGTTGGATTTCTGTACAATAATATTTAATATACTTACAGGAAAATAAATAATTTTCCAAATTAATCTTATAAGTACATATAACAGAAGTTATATTTGTAAACAACATGAATTTAAAAATTGAACCAATACATTCATCCCACTTACTTAAAGATCCAATTATGCGAAAATATTCAAAGTTTAATACTTAATTCCTTATTAAAGCTTTTTACTTTGAAGTCACTTATATAAAATAACGCGTAGGTTGCCTCACATTTACTTTTACTCTTTCGAAAGACTTAAAGGTAAAACCACCTGACACAACTAGGTAAAAAGATAAAAGTTATAAATATCTTCCTTGATACATCCCTCAACCCAGCACAAACAGCCTTCTCTATGTTTTCACTAGATGGAGTTGGAGCAAGGAGAGAGTCAATCCCAAAATCTACTACACTGCCAATTGCAGGTTGACGTAACTCAAGTCAAAGTTACGGCCTAAAAACATTTTTTATTTCAAGTATCTCGGTTTCTTCACGATGTTTTCATTCCTTGTTATAAGATCCAGTGGTAATGGCAAACATCTGAGCTAGGAAAAATATTTGAAGACGTAGACAACGTAACCTACGCTAGTGAAATGGGACTTTTCTCTCTCAACATGTTCTAATTTTTGTGAAAACCCTTTTAATTTATATATTTAATTTGTAACATGTAAATATGTTTTTTGAATAAAGTCAATGTGCTGAGTGACACTAACTCTGCTTCAAATTAGACTCGCTCAGGTCTGGCCCGAAATATTTCCACGGCCAGCGTGAGAATGCCGCCAGTCTGATGAACACTTTCGTTTGGAAGTTTTCACAAGTGCGGAGACAAAATTCATGACTCGAAAGTTGTGTTTGTTTGTACAAATATATTTGAAATTGTATTTAAGTATACAAGGAAATAAAATATTTGACAAGTTTGCAGCTTATTTTACTTTTTAATGGTACGAGTATATGTATATTGTACAATTAATTTTAGTTGACAATATTATTTTATATACTATTTTTGATATATTCTCGTTCAAAATTACTGCTCTTAAACCTTAAGCTTCTCCCGTGCTGAGTGATAGTCTATTCTCCATAAATAGTTTAATACTTAAACTTTATTACAACTAGCTGTGTCCTTTGGTTTTCTATAGACTTAAAATAATATAGCTTTCCTCGGTGATAGTCGTATCAGAAAATATATACTTTTTCAAATCTGACAGGTAGTTTCTAAGTTAAGCCCGTACGATTAAAATCTTTCTTATAATAATTCTTATATTTGTAAGGATGGTTCATATAATAATTGCAATCGTGTAATTACCATTGTTTCACGCAATTAACGATGAATCAATGTAAATAGAATACTTTTATAGCATACGTATTTATTTTTATACAATGATGTCTTAAGTTATAACCACGTATTAAAAACGTAAAGTTTTGTGAGGACATAGAGAAAATCTAGTCATACGTCAAAACTAATATATGATCCGTTCACCTATAAGCATTTGTATGACTGAGTATTACATTATCTCAGAAACTTTCCAATAAAGTACATAATTGTGTCATGCATATTTATAAAATTACAAAATTTTACTCTACAAAATCCCCAGAAAACTCAAATAGGTATTTCATTCGGCAAAATGAAACATAATTAATCAATTCATATTTACTAGAAATGAATAATTAATGCGTACCACAACTATACATTTTATATTCCAAAAGTAACTCTACATCAGAACTATTAAGCTTCGAAAATCGATTATACGACAAAAATAACAACATTTTCTGATTTGTTATCATTAAAACTTTCCAATACTCCGAAAACAAAACACAGTTACAAAGTAATTAACGTTCGTAGAATTATTAAAACACCATCAACTGTTTTGACACAAAACATGTAAAAGTTTAACGAAAACATTAGACTGACAAATAATTCATATAAATTACATACTTACTTCTTCAGACATACGAAGACAATGAAGAAAGTGGCACGACACAATCATAAGTTCAAAACAGTTTTAATCCAACTCAAAGTCATTATGTAGGTGACACAGTCACTGTGCGTTTACAGTGTCCCATAACATTCGATATTTAAAAAGTTAATTAGTAGTACTGGCCACGTGCGCGGCACAAGCGCGGGAAATCGGAAAATTTAGCGCCAAATCCGCTCTCCCCCGAGACCACCATCACTCGCAATGCCCGACTATACACTGACAACTGTCACCCGGCTCCAACCGGCGTTTTGCTCGCTTTTACTACGGACGATTTTCCTCTTTTGCCCTATCTTGCTTTAACGAAAATTTATATACACAGAGAAACGTACGTACACACATGAACGACAACTTAGTTCGCGTCGCGTCGTCCGGATTTTGTGCACGATAGATGTGTGAGAGGTTGCATGTGTAGTAGTGCTCTGTGGAAGACGCATTTCTGTAACGTTCCAATGCGTTGCTGCACACAATAACATCTGTTTTGGTCCAATAAATGTTTTAATCAGATGGAATAGGGCCGAGTTTCAGTTGCTGGTTCCGCTCGTGTCTCATCGAGAGACAACGCTAAAGCTGAATTGCGCATGTCCATGATCAATCTTATGCTCGTGAAACTACGAAAACTATTGCTGTCCTTATTATTCTCTAAGTTTAAAGAAGCAACTGGATTTTTTACGAAGTAATCTTAGAGTTGGTTCATAATTAATTAGGACCTACTTTTTATAACTCTCTGAAAATTATGAATCTTTTTTGTTCGAGGTCTGCTGAAGTGTATTTTTATGAGTTATAAAGTTGGACGTTTCCGAAATAGAGGCAAAAACTTTTGAATGAATTACAAATACTTACCTTATTTTGTAAACTTTTTTTCGTTACGAAATAATGAAAATTGACACTGAGTATAACATTTGTGATAACAATTTTTGTAGTATTAACCAGCTCTTGCGTTATCCAATACTGAAGTTGTTATATTATAAAAATAGCTAAGGCTAATTTGAGATCCATTATAAAAAAACATAACTTCCCTAATTGGTTTTTACGTGTATTTTTGTTGTTAATTGTAGTTCAACCTCGAGTTTAACAAGCCGAAAATAATAGACATATTCAAACTTCAAAACAAACCAATAAAAACAAATTTCCAGCACCTATTTAGTAGATATATGAAGATTATATTGTATACTAAATTATTTAGAATAATTGTTTTACAACCATTCAATTGTTAATTTTAAGCTTTCGCGATTTAAACACATATAATGTTTATAATGTACAGGACTTAATCATGATTTCATTTAAACACGAGGTATTTAAACAATGAATTAAATCTTTTTTTTTAACTTTTGTAGGTGTAAACTTGATCGCCATCTCGCCTGATGTTACACGATAAAGCGGTATGCGACGGTGCGTGTTTACCTAGAAAAAACCGATTCACTCTCGATTTGAAGACACAAAGATTGTAACCAACAGGGAAAACCCGCTCAGGCAACGTATTCCACAGCCTAGACGTTCTAATCACAAAAGAAGAGTCAAATGTCTTCTTTTGTGTCTTTGCAACATCAACCATGGAACGATGTCGCTTTTTCGAGCTACGAGCATTCCTACAGAAAAAAGGACAAGGTGGTTAAGTCCTGTACATTATAAACATTAACCATTCAATTGTATCTACAATGTCTAATTCCAGTGTTGAACAACGACAAGTTAAAATCTACAATTACAAATCTCAAAAACACAATACTACAACTTAACAACAAGTACCAAAACCAGACAAAACATCCAACAGCACTCATTCCATAGATTTGGGCAAGAAACATGAAACAAATGTAACTTACCATCTTGAACTAGTCCCGAAAGTCAGGGCAAACAATTTTCCTTCTGTAGATGATATTAACTGGGAGATAAGGGCGTTGGAGTATGAGTGAAGCACTCTTTCGGGGGACGAGCGTTTACACAAAGCTATGAATAACAATTTAGTAAAGAGCAAGAAATACAAATACTTGAGTGTAGAAGTTTGTTGCCGAGTACCTAAACACAGGAACAATACCCACTCGGAGCTACGAAAATAAGATACGACATCTTCGTTCCTCAGGATTTGTTTTGCAACGTTGTCTTGTACATCGGTATTATTTATGACGCTGATTTACGGATGTAGGTACTACTTCGCGGAAGCGCCAATTTTTTATCTCGAATAATTTTGAATTTAATGTCCAAATTTGTTACAGAAAATATTTGTTTATTGGTATATCTGACCACCAGAAAACGATTTGATCGACTTTAATAACTTATTATTTACCTGTTTATACGAACGTGGTGCATGAAACTGCATCAAAATATCGGGAAATGATTTAATTTTACGACCACTACATTATAAAATATTTTATTTTGGTATATATATTCTCGACACGAATAAAACAATCTTGGAAAGGTAAAATAAAACTGCGCACATAATACCAATCTTTGAATAGTGTACAAAAACATCAGGACTGTTTATAGTGATGTTGTTCAGGTTAATTAACTAAACCAAAGCATTCAAATTAAGTAAAGAATTTCCAAATAATCTTTTACACACTCCCTTTTTTTTTAAGATTACGTATTTAAGTTCGTAAGTTTACGCATTGTTTCTATGTAACAAATTTTACAATCTTTGAGGAAATGTAAAATGAATAAGGACACACCTTTATAATAATTATTAACTTGACTACGTTACCTTTTATTGTAGGACTAGATGGAACTTCAACCGCATCATATTAGTAATCAGATCACAAAACAAGATATTTCAGAATATTAAACGTTTTAGTGATCAATTTTGAAATATTACGATGTCGTACATCCAACTTTTGCTTAGTTTTGGGCTAGGTAATGTTGTGTAAGGAATGTCTACCGACATTTGTTTAATATTTGGTTGAGCTTGTATATTTTCACTACGCATTTTACTTCACATAAACAACTAAACGTTCCTAAACGTGTTAAAAATACTATACTTAATATACAAAAAAACTAAACTTATGTCCCACTGCTAGGACTCGGGGCCTTAATTGGCCATAATTCACCACACTGGCCGAGTGCATGTTGGTGAATGACATACGTGACCTCTAAAGATTCTAGGTACATGACGTTTTCCTCACGATGTTTTCCTTCACCGTTAGTGGCATATTACTTCAACCTCATTAAACCAAAGAATAGTCGCTAACCTGAAAATGTTAATAGTATGCACCTCATAACATTATCTATACAATTGCACAACTTTGAACCAAATCGGAAAACTAACTATCATAACAACCAAACTATCACAATAATTGATCACTGTTATCAAACTCAAACATCATAATCATGATTTACCTAGGTATCCTGTAATTAATCTTAAACAATAGACCAGTCTTATAATTAACTCTGTTATTATCCTCCAACATAACATTGGTTACACAAAATTTGACTGGTGACAAGTCAGCCAAAGTTGAACTCTCAAAGAGTTATGAAAACGTAAAACTTTCGGATCTGCAAAAACACACTTCGCAAAACTTTTCTTCTAAACAGGATTTTATAAATATTAAAATATAAGCAAGGCGGAAACTATTCTTTTTGGTCTCTTCAAAAGGCATTCATGAAGCTACAAAACTTTATTTTCATGCCGTCCCACCCGGATATTCGGAAAATAAATATCTCACTTCGCTTTTACGCTTTCTCTGAGACTTTTTCGTCAGAGCATTTCCTTTAAGATCATGTTTAATTAATGAGTTATGATTTTAATTTCAGACGGAGGTGAATTATTTACATCTTAATTTAGAATTACAGTACTAGAGAGGAAAATCAATTCTTGTCAATTAATAGGGCTCTATTAACCGAGCGAACAAGGATGGCTCTCGTAAAGTTATGCATAATAATTGCTTGCTCTTCACTTCCAATTAAAGCCACTTGAATAATGACGAACTTCTCGCGGTCGGTTTTGGACTCGTATCCCTGTACCATGATCTCTTACTGCGATATCTTTGTAAGACAAATGAAGCTCGACATTTCGTGCATCACTCTAAATGAACCATTTTACCTTGAGATAAGGCTCGAGGTAGTGGCACACAATGTGTCTAGCGTCAATTGTGTCTCAAACTTATCGCAGTAAAAGAACATGGTACAGGGCGAGAAAGCAAGTTCTCAACTCCTGTGGAGCATAACGTTTCACACAATTAGATTAACTCCTGCTTTGTACTGCAGTAAATATTAAGCAAAATAGGTACGGGTATGCTTCAGTTTGAAAAGTTTGCGAGATACAGTTTATTAAAGTTCTTGGTACTTTGTAGATATTCAAACTAGAGAGCTTCTTGTAACAGATTAAATTTCAACGAAGCAAAGATGCTAAATGCAAGTAGCTAAACTGTTTTGCGTAGTTGTATTTTCACAAAACAAATTTTGACCAAGTCCAAACTTACGATGACACGATAAGGTGATTACTCTATTGGCTTAGTAAACTAAATAATAACAAAAAGTCTAGTAACATAATTATCTTTTCTATGTAGGTACCTAACCATAATCTAATGGAGATCAGTGCTAACCTGTATGAATTTAAGTATTAAATTGTAGCAAAAATATTCAATAGCAGGAAAAATAAGGTTTTTACCTTTACTATAGTGTTGCTTATCACGTATACCAAAACGACACGAGACTAGTGTTCAAGCTAGGATAGCAATCTAGTGTTAGCAAGCTAGTTCATCTAGATTCGTGTAGACATCGCTACACAACGCCAGTTTTATCTACACGAAGCTAGAAGTGCTAGCTTACTAACACCAGTTTGCTATTTTAGCTTGAAAAACTAGCCTCGTGTCGCTCGGGCGTAATAGTATTGTAGTATAACTTAAAAACAGCAAGTGTATCTACAATATAAAAAATAAGAACATATTTTTCTTATTTGCAGTTCTTCTGGGGAACTAACACACCTTTGCCAGTAATTCTACTGCCACGCAGTAATGTGCATTAGGAGGTCTACCGCCGAACGAATACTGTCTTAGTTTTGTGGTTTCTCTTTTTTTTTCAGTTGAAATGATAGATATGGTAATGGAAAAGCCAAAGCCGATGTAGATAGGCGGTAGAAGGCCAGATGTGTGGAAGTGGAAGGTCTCAATGAAACTAGGTTTAAAACCGAAATAAAAAACTACCTAATGAGCAAAGCATATTACACTGTAGATGATTTTGTAAAGGACAGCAATATTTGGAAAAGGAATATGTCAAAATCAGAACTATCGAGTAAAGTGGAATAATACTAAACATTAATGTAAATTTGTTTAAGTACCTACTGTATGTATTCATTGTTTGGATAATTTGTTTTTTTCACCATGACAAAGCCTTTTTACAGCTGCACCTAAATGACAAGGCCCCTTTACAGCTGATTATTTTTTATTTGACATTATTCTTTAGTATTATTTTATTACATACACAGATTGTTTATGTATAATTTTATTGTAAGTGACCTTACCAAGTGTTCTTTTGAAATAATGGTTCGAATAAATGAATTGAATTGAATTGAATTGATGGCAACGGATGCAATTCACTCGCGATCTGCGAAGTCAGCGGAATACAACGTATGGTCACTTAGGTGTCGCTACATACTCGTAGATACGAACAGAAACCTAAAACTTATTCCGACAAAAAACTTTAGGTAGCTCTACTATTTTTTTGTCGGTTTAGTAGAGCATCTACTAATATTCAGCGGCGCAATCCTTCAGTCGTAATGAAAACTTTTGTATAGATAGCTACGTTAGAGACCGGTTAGTTATTATTATCATAAGTTGTTTGCTCCTTTTGTAAGATTGTTAATAAATTAATTCTAATATTCAGTAATACATAACATTTATTAGTTTCTACTGATCCAACGGATCGCATAATATTTGTAGGGTTTTATTTAGCGTACGCTTCCAACCTTAAGTACGGGTTACTATGTAGTCATCTTGACTTGACTCATAGTGCCTTTTTTATAAAATAAACGTCTGACATCAACATGAAAGCCAATAAAGGTAATTCTCTAACAGTTAAACAAAATAAATAGAATAGTAGACATAACAAAGTATGACAACATCTGCATGCATAATTATAGTCTTAATTATAGTCTAAATAATATTTATGTCCTTGTTGAAGCACATTAGTAAAATTATTATTTTGTCAGAGCATGGCACTGCGCTACGTAATCTGAAGCCAGAACACGTACTGTGACTTCTCATTGCGATAATTTTGGAAGACAATTGACGCTCAATGTTTTATGTTCCGCGACCGGGAATCTTGTAGGTAAGGAATACGGTTCAGAGTCGCAGTGCATAATTTTTTTTACGTCTAATGAATCAGATAAATATTGCAATAAGGTATTATGGTACGGTCTCCGGCCGTGTTATGATCAACTTTGTCACTGCCTGCAGAGGTTATTTGTTCGCAGCTCGTTAGCGTACCAAAGTCCCGCACCTCATGTCACGCTGACTTACTTACCTCCTCGGTATTAACTTACAAAGGGGTGTAATGAAGAAAAACGTCGCAAATAGAGCATTATTTTTATCTGCACAGCTAAATCAAAAATTATGTATAAAGGTTATTGAAAAAAAGATATTATACTGCGAGATAACTCCTCCGTATTTTGTAGTCGATATTTTTTTTTTCTACACACTTGCTCATAAAGTAGCTCTAATTCACTTCACTGCATACAGGCATATAATGACACCTATAATCAGACTGACTTTTTCATTACTATTACCTCCCTCGGCTATCTTGAGACTTTTGCCAAGGCTCGGGTCTCAATAGCGCCTCAGCGATAATCATCAACATTACACACTTGTGCCATAATCTACTACTATTTCTAGTCTTTCATCTAACCAAATTCGGGTCATTGGATATAAAACAACGCATAGCCTGTCGGTCTGTCCCACACGTTTTTAAACTTTAAAGTTATTATAGTTTAAGAATATGGAAAACAAGATTAATAGGTACCAGATACGTGAGATGTAAATAATTTAACGAGATCGCACTTTTTAAGATATCAGCCCAACATGATGATGACATGATAGATCAAAATAAATAATGTTTATTCAATATTTTATGAATAGTACCTATTTAAATTTGTGTTTTTTTGTTTGAAACTTATAAAAGTGTGATTTCATTGCATACTAACCCTATCCATTTGCATATATATATATATGCAAATGGATAGGGTTATATATAAAGGGCGTCCACCTGCTTTTGGCGTCCGCATAATGGACGCCACTTTTATAGCCATTGCCATTTACGTCCTATCGGTCCTGACTAGCCGTAGGACAAATATCGATAGAAGCCAAAAAAACTCTAAAATGGATTCAAAAATATATTAAAAAGTTCGCGACGAAATCTCAGCGCAGGTGAGGCGCTGCTGTCGCGCGTATATTCACAGCCGTATAACTCGGAGATTTCCTGACTATGGATCCGCGTATTTGGCGTCCGCAACTGCGACGTTGCCAGCTCGCAACAATAGATCACATAATATTTATCACGGACTGAAATCAAAAAATAATATTCGCCGTAGGTGGCGTTATACGCGTTGCGTATTATTAGAAGTCCGACTTTATTTAAACTTTCAAAAAGTTGCAAAAAATAAATGACGTGTTATTGGAATGTATTAGATGTAGATAGAAGATGAATTATCGAGGACATCGGAGAAGAAAAATAATATCATATACGGACGCTCAATAGCTATATCCGGACGTCCAATTGCCATTTTTTTAGGTTTGCACTTGACCACCATCTCGCCTGATGTTAAGTGACGATGCAATCTACAATGGAGCGTGCTTACCTAGAAGAAAACGATTCACTCTCGATTTGAAGACACCAATATTGTAACTATAAGGGGAAAACCCACTGAGGCAACGCATTCCACAACCTAGACGTTCTTGTCACAAACTTGGATTTAATCTCTTCGTTGGTGTTTTCGGAACATCAACCATGGAACGATGTCGCTTTTTTGAGATACGAGAAGTCTGATAGAAAAAAAGGACAAGATGGTATTAGATCATGTAGATCAATTGCACACTCTCCGAAGTATGACCGGTATAAAACCCATAAGCTAGCAATTTTGCGGCGATGATCAAGACTTTGGAGTCTGTTACGCACAAGAGCGTCATTGCCTATGAGCCTTTCGGCACGTCTCTCAATCGATTCCAAAGTCTCCAGCTGATGCTTAGCCGATCCATCCCAAAGGTGCGAACAGTACTCCATACAGGAGCGTATCTGTGCTTTATTTAACGTGAACAACTATTCAGAATTGAATCTGTATGTCTATCTGAATGGTATCTTCGCACCTTTGAGAGAATACCTAGTTTTTGGTGGCTAATTTAGCCTTAGACTAAATATACGTGCTAAAATTGAGCGTAGTAGATAAAGAGAAGAAATATACGGACGCTCAATAGCTATATACGGACGTCCAATTGCTATATACGGACGCTCAATAGCTATATACGGACGTTCAATTACTATATACGGACGCTCAACAGCTATATACGGACGTTCAATTACTATATACGGACGCTCAATAGCTATATACGGACGTCGAATTACTATATACGGACGCTCAATAGCTATATACGGACGTCCAATTGCTATAAACGGACGCTCAATAGCTGTATACGGACGTCCAATTGCTATATATGGATGTCCAATTCAAATCCAGTGAGATATTTTCCCACCGGGGACGTCAAGAGAAGTTGTTTAAAAATATTTCTTCATACTGCCAGCAATTCCGATTTGTCCCTCGTCATCTCTCATCACCATCAGCCGCAAGACGTCCACTGCTGAACATAGGCCTCCCCCCTAGATTTCCACAACGAACGGTCTTGCGCAACCTGCAACCAGCGCAGCGGTTTCCAGCGACCTTTGTGAGGTCATCTGTTCATATAGTGGGAGTCCGTCCAACACTGCGTCTTCCGGTTCGTGGTCGCCACTCGAGAAACTTACTTACCCATCGGTTGTCAGTTTTGCGAGCGATGTAGCCAGCCCATTGCCACTTCAGCTTTCTTATTCTGAGCTATGTCGGCCACTTTCGTTCTTTTGCGAACATCTTCATTACGGATTCTGTCGCGTAGTACTCTAAACATATCTCTCTCCAAAGCTCGCTGTGTAACTTTGAGTTTCGTGTTGATGCCCACAGTTAAGGACCACGTCTCAGTTCCATAAGCCACCACGGGCAACAAGCACTACTTAAATACTTTTGTCTTTAGGAATTGGGGTATTTTGGACTCAAAGATGGGCCGAAGTTTCCCGAACGCTGCCCATCCGAGTTGGATCCTTTGCTGGACCTCTTTGTTGTTGAAGTTGGATCAATCTATTTAGATCTTTTGACCTAGGTAAACGTATTCGCAAATAACTTAGAGTGTTGTATTGCCAACAATAACCGGTACAGGTGTGAACAGTTTCGGAGATATAACATCTCCCTGCCTCACGCCTTTCTGTAGCTGGATATGTTTTGTGCACTGATCCTGTAATCGGACAGACATTGTGGCTTTGCTGTTATACACTTTAACGCTGGAAAAACTGAAGCACTGCCCAGGTTTCGATGAAATCGAAGGCTTTCTCATAGCCCATATACGCTATACATCATCATCTGCAGCCTGCCCTTTACCACTTCAACTTGCTAATTTTAAAAGCTATGACAATGACCTTCGTTCTTCTGCGGATTTCCTCGTTGCGGGTTTTGTCACGCAGTGAAATTCCAAGCATAGCTCTTTCCATTGCCCGTTGCGCAACTTTGAGTTTGCATATCATGCCAATATGCAATAGTTGGCGACCATGTCTCAGTACCATATATCATCACTGGTAAAACACACTGATTGTAAGCTTTCGCCCTGAGAGTGTGTGATATTTCTGACGAGAAGATGTGATGCCAAACACTGCCCATCCGAGTTGGATTCGTCGGCTGACCTCCTTGTCAAAGTTTGTTCTGCCTAACTGGATCATCTGACCTAGATAAGCGTAATGGTCGCCACTTTCGATACTGCCGTTTCAAACATGGACCGGTATGGGTGCAACATGGGCATTTGATATGATTTTGTGTCTTACCCATGTTCATTTTTAGCCCTACCTGTTGAGAGACAGTATTGAGGTCTCTGAGCACTGAGCCAAAGTCATAATGACTATATTGTCGGCAAATCGAAGGTGGGTGATGTATTTGCCATTAATATTGATACCATATATATTCTAGTTTAAAAGCTTAAAAATATCCTCCAATGCAGAGGTGAACAGTTTCGGAGAGATAACGTCTCCCTGTCTCCCCTTTTTGCATTTGGATCGGATTTGTGCATTGGTCCTGAAGACGGATAGACATGGTGGCTTTGTTGTATAAACACTTCAACACTTCGATATACCTACGCTATACATAGTAGCCGATTATACTCGTCGGTTTTCTGTATAATCTGCCGAAGTGTATGGATATGGTCTGTGGTACTCGTACTATAGTATTTTATAAGTAAGTAAATTTTATAAGTATTATATCAGCTATCTAGCCGCCATAGTACAAGCTTTGCTTAGTTTGGGGTCAGATGGTGTTGTGGGTGAATTGTCTACCAATATTTTCGGAAACCGGCTTGTTTGGGTGACTGGAAGTCGTCAACCTGCGAGCGAGACGATTCGTGATTACTTATAAACGTGGCTCAGAAGTGAGATGGGTTCTTCAACAAAGTGATTTCACCTTTTTGTAGAAGAGCACCACCACACTTCAGCTCCACGCTTCTGGCGTATTACCGTCAAGTATGACGGAGTAGAACAGCTTCTGAAGGACTTTAAGTAACCGTTTTCCACCCGCTCTCAGAAACTCAGCACCCGTTCGTTCTACTGGGGATAAATGTGTGGAGACAAATGGAATAATCCAGTATGGCGCAACACGATTGGCAGCAGTATTTCTATCATACAGTAGCTCGTTGCCAAACATAACTGCTTCACATAGTGCCGTATTTTTATAACTAAAGTGGCCAGGCTATTGAACATCCGTATATAACTATTAGGCGTCCGTATATAGATATTGGACGTCCGTATATCATATTGGACGTCCGTATATTACATTGGACGTCTATATATAATATTGGTTCAGTCCATGGCAGGATACAATCCCGATTTTATCTTATCTACATTTGTGTTGATCCACAAATAAGGTTATTACGTACCTACTTGTCTTAAATTAATAAAAAATATGACTAAACAAACAACATGTACATCTACATTTATGCTTGTTATTCTAGATACTACCTGCAATTATTGGTGTAAAAATCTCATAAATAGGAGCTTAATTTGTTTATCTTATTAAGTAATTGTTTACTAAACTTTGTCAAAATCCATTGTTACTACCTAGTAACAATGGAATGAACACTTACGTGGAAGTGTGACATACATTTATCACACAATTCATTAATCTGTGATCATTCACAACAAGACGCTTTATAACAATTTCAATACCTTAATATTGTGAGAATAAATTTGTAGATATATAATAATCAAGAATATAAAAATATCGGGCATCCGTATAACTATAGATCTTACGAAATTGAAGTAAAAGAAAGAGAAAGTAAATCTAAACTAGCTGGCAACGTCGCACTCACAAATGCCGTTCATCCAATGCAGACGCTAAATAGTCGATGCCATTGGTAAATCAAGATCAATATATCCAGGACGTTTATAATTAATGACCATGGTTCGGGGTTCAAAAATGTTGCGGCACGAACGTAAGAGGAATATCGCGAAAAATTAAATTATCAGAAAACGATGTATGCCACGGAGCTGGCAATCGAAAAACTAAGCAATATTCATTAAGAGATGTTAAAATAAGCAAGAGGAACTGGAGGACGTCGTAACGATGCCCGACGTGCATGACGCCAAAAATGTTGTAGGATGTAAATATATATATATATATATATATATATATATATAACGATCACAGATGAATGAATTGTGATTTTGGCAAAGTTTAGTAATAAACAATTACTTAATAAGATACAAAAAATTAAGCTCCTATTTATGAGACTTTTACACCAATAATCGCAGGTATTATCTAGAATAACAAGCATAAATGTACAGATGTACATGTTTGTTTAGTCATATTTTTTTAGCTTTGCTTAGTTTGGGGTCAGGTGGTGTTGTGTGTGAATTGTCCACCAATATTTATTTATTTATTTTTTATTAATTTAAGACAAGTAGGTTTTTTTTTTAAATAAAGAGTGACGAGGCGATCAGGACATGTGCCTGATGGTAAGCAACATGCCTGACACATAACAGCACAGTGACACGCAGCTATTGGAACATGAAGAGTCCAAATCATTACCTAGCACTGCACTGCGCTCGTCACCCAGAGATCTAAGATCTTATATCTCTAAGCCCTGTAATTTCTCTGGAAACATTGCCCTTCAAACCGGAACACAGTAATGTTTGCACATTACTGCTTGGCGGTAGTAGAATAACTGGCAAAGGTGTGGTACTTCCCAGGCGGACTCTGCCAAGAGTCCTACCACTACAATAGGTATGTAATAACCTCATTTGTGGATCAACACAAATGTAAATAAGATAAAATCGGGATTGTATCCTGACATGGACTGAACCAATATTATATACAGACGTCCAATGTAATATACGGACGTCCAATATGATATACGGACGTCCAATATCTATATACGGACGCCTAATAGTTATATACGGATGTTCAATAGCCTGGCCACTTTAATTATAAAAATACGGCGCTATGTGAAGCAGTTATATTTGGCAACGAGCTACTGTATGGTAGAAATACTGCTGCCAATCGTGTTGCGCCATACTGGATTATTCCCATTTGTCTCCACACATTTATCCCTAGTAGAAACAAACGGGTGCTGAGTTTCTGAGAGCGGGTGGAAAACGGTTACTTAAAGTCCTTCAGGAGCTGTTCTACTCCGTCATACTTGACAGTAATACGCCAGAGCTGAAGTGTGGTGGTGCTCTTCTACAAAAAAGGTGACATCACTTTGTTGAAGAAATACATACCCATCTCACTTCTGAGCCGCGTTTATAAGTGATCACGAATTGTCTCGCATGCAGGTTTGACGACTTCCAGCCACCCAAACAAGCCGGTTTCCAAAAATATTGGTAGACACCACCACCACAACACCATCTGACCCCAAACTAAGCAAAGCTTGTGCTATGGCAGCCAGATAGCTGATATAATACTTATAAAATACTATAGTACGAGTACCACAGACCATATCCATACACTTCGGCAGATTATACAGAAAACCGACGAGTATAATCGGCTACTATGTATAGCGTAGGTATATCGAAGTGTTGAAGTGTTTATCCAACAAAGCCACCATGTCTATCCGTCTTCAGGACCAATGCACAAATCCGATTCAAATGCAAAAAGGGGAGACAGGGAGACGTTATATCTCCGAAACTGTTCACCTCTGCATTGGAGGATATTTTTAAGCTTTTAAACTACATCGTATATGGTATCAACATTAATGGCAAAAACATCACCCACCTTCGATTTGCCGACGATATAGTCATTATGACTTTGGCTCAGTGCTCAGAGACCGGTCCATGTTTGAAAAAACGGCAGTATCGAAAGTGGCGACCATTACGCTTATCTAGGTCAGATGATCCAGTTAGGCTGATCAAACTTTGACAAGGAGGTCAGCCGACGAATCCATTTCGGATGGGCAGTGTTTGGCATCACATCTTCTCGCCAGAAATATCACAAACTCTCATGGCGAAAGTTTACAATCAGTGTGTGTTACCAGTGATGATATATGGTACTGAGACGTGGTCGCCAACTATTGCATATTGACATGATATGCAAACTCAAAGTTGCGCAACGGGCAATGGAGAGAGCTATGCTTGGAATTTC
Organism: Ectropis grisescens; assembly: GCA_017562165.1. Taxonomy (NCBI): domain Eukaryota; kingdom Metazoa; phylum Arthropoda; class Insecta; order Lepidoptera; family Geometridae; genus Ectropis; species Ectropis grisescens. The sequence goes on along the minus strand of CM029772.1, from coordinate 13,871,069 downwards.
ACTGCGTGACAAAACCCGCAACTAGGAAATCCGCAGAAGAATGAAGGTCATCGTCATAGCTTTTAAAATTAGCAAGTTGAAATGGCAATGGGCAGGCTGCAGATAATGATGTATAGCGTATATGGGCTATGAGAAAGCCTTCGATTTCATCGAAACCTAGGCAATGCTTCAGTTTTTCCAGCGTTGAAGTGTATAACAGCAAAGCCACAATGTCTGTCCGATTACAGGATCAGTGCACAAAACATATCCAGCTACAGAAAGGCGTGAGGCAGGGAGATGTTATATCTCCGAAACCGTTCACACCTGTACCGGTTATTGTTGGCAATACAACACTCGAAGTTATTGGCGAATACGTTTACTTAGGTCAAAAGATCTAAATAGGTAGATCCAACTTCGACAAAGAGGTCCAGCGAAGGATCCAACTCGGATGGGCAGCGTTCGGGAAACTTCGGCCCCTCTTTGAGTCCAAAATACCCCAATTCCTAAAGACAAAAGTATTTAAGTAGTGCTTGTTGCCCGTGATGGCTTATGGAACTGAGACGTGGTCCTTAACTGTAGGCCTCAACACGAAACTCAAAGTTACACAGCGAGCTTTGGAGAGAGCTATGTTTAGAGTCTCTCTACGCGACAGAATCCGTAATGAGGATGTTCGCAAAAAAACGAATGTGGCCGACATAGCTCAGAATAAGAAAGCTGAAGTGGCAATGGGCTGGCTACATCGCTCGCAAAACTGACAACCGATGGGGAAGAAAGTTTCTCGAAAGGCGACCACGAACCGGAAGACGCAGTGTTGGACGGACTCCCACTATTTGGACAGATGACCTCACAAAGGTTGCTGGAAACCGCTGGTTGCAGGTTGCGCAGGACCGTTTGTAGTGGAAATCTAGAGGGGGAGGGCTATGTTCAGCAGTGGACGTCTTGCGGCTGATGATGATGAGAGATGACGAGGGACAAATGGGAATTACTGGCAGTATGAAGAAATATTTTTAAACAACTTCTCTGGACGTCCCCGGTGGGGAAAATATCTCACTGGATTTGAATTGGACATCCGTATATAGCAATTGGACGTCCGTATACAGCTATTGAGCGTCCGTTTATAGCAATTGGACGTCCGTATATAGCTATTGAGCGTCCGTATATAGTAATTCGACGTCCGTATACAGCTATTGAGCGTCCGTATAATATAGTAATTGAACGTCCGTATGTAGCTATTGAGCGTCCGTATATAGCAATTGGACGTCCGTATATTGCTATTGAGCGTCCGTATATTTCTTCTCTTTATCGTCGACGCTCAAGTTTAGCACGTATATTGAGTCTAAGGCTAAATTAGCCACCAAAAACTAGGTATTCTCTCAAAGGTGCGAAGATGCCATTCAGATAGACGTACAGATTTAATTCTGAACAGTTGCTCACGTTAAATAAAACACAGATACGCTCCTGTATGGAGCACTGTTCGCACCTTTGGGATGGATCGGCTAAGCATCAGCTGGAGACTTTGGAATCGATTGAGAGACGTGCCGAAAGTCTCATAGGCAATGACACTCTTGTGCGTAAAAGACTCCAAAGTCATCGCCGCAAAATTGCTAGCTTATCGGTTTTATACCGGTTATACTTCGGAGAGTGTGCAATTGATCTACATGATCTAATACCATCTTGTTCTTTTTTCTATCAGACTTCTCGTATATCAAAAAAGCGACATCGTTCCATGGTTGATGTTCCGAAAACACCAACGAAGAGATTTGACTCCAAGTTTGTGACAAGAACGTCTATGTTGTGGAATGCGTTGCCTCAGTGGGTTTTCCCTTATAGTTACAAAATTGGTGTCTTCAAATCGAGAGTGAATCGTTTTCTTCTAGGTAAGCACGCTCCATTGTAGATTGCATCGTCACTTAGCATCAGTCGAGATGGTGGTCAAGTGCAAACCTATTAAATAATAAAAAAAATGGCAATTAGACGTCCGTATATAGCTATTGAGCGTCCGTATATCATATTATTTTTCTTCCCCGAACTCCTCGATAATTCATCTTCTATCTACATCTAATACATTCCAATAACACATCATTTATTTTTTGCAACTTTTTGAAAGTTTGAATAAAGTCGGACTTCTAATAATACGCAACGCGTACAACGCCACCTACGGCGAATATATTTTTTTTGATTTCAGTCCGTGATAAATATTATGTGATCTATTGTTGCGAGCTGGCAACGTCGCAGTTGCGGACGCCAAATACGCGGATCCATAGTCAGGAAATCTCCGAGTTATATGGCTGTGAATATACGCGCGACAGCAGCGCCTCACCTGCGCTGAGATTTCGTCACGAACTTTTTAATATATTATTGAATCCATTTTAGAGTTTTTTTGGCTTCTAGCGATATTTGTCGTACGGCTAGTCAGGACCGATAGGACGTAAATGGCAATGGCTATAAAAGTGGCGTCCAGTATGCGGACGCCAAAAGCAGGTGGACGCCAGTTTAAATGCACTTTTTTCTTCAGAGGACGGCTAATTGTTTGGAGGATGTAAATATATATATATATATATATACATCCTACAATATTTTTGGCGTCATGCACGTCGTGCATCATTACGACGTCCTCCGGTTCCTCTTGCTTATTTTAACATCTCTTAATGAATATTGCTTAGTTTTTCGATTGCCAGCTCCGTGGGATACATCGTTTTCAGATAATTTTATTTTTCGCGATATTCCTATTACGTTCGTGCCGCAACATTTTTGAACCCCGAACCATGGTCATTAATTATAAACGTCCTGGATATATTGATCTTGATTTACCAATGGCATCGACTATTTAGCGTCTGCATAGGATGAACGGCATTTGTGAGTGCGACGTTGCCAGCTAGTTTAGATTTACTTTCTCTTTCTTTTACTTCAATTTCGTAAGATCTATAGTTATACGGATGCCCGATATTTTTATATTCTTTATTATTATCTACCTACAAATTTATTCTCACAATATTAAGGTATTGAAATTGTTATAAGGCGTCTTGTTGTAAATGATCACAGATGAATGAATTGTGTGATAAATGTATGTCACACTTCCACGTAAGTGTCCATTCCATTGTTAATAGTTAGTAACAATGGATTTTGACAAAGTTTAGTAAACAATTACCTAATAAGAATAAAAAAAATTAAGCTCCTATTTATGAGATTTTTACACCAATAATCGCAGGTAGTAGCTAGAATAACAAGCATAAATTATGTAGATGTACATGTTTGTTTAGTCATATTTTTTATTAATTTAAGACAAGTAGGTACATAATAACCTTATTTGTGGATCAACATAAATGAAGATAAGATAAACTCGGGATTGTATCCTGTCATGGATTGAACCAATATTATATATAGACGTCCAATGTAATATACGGACGTCCAATATGATATATGGACGTCCAATATCTATATACGGACGCCTAATAGTTATATACGGATGTTCAATAGCCTGGCCACTTTAATTATAAAAATACGGCACTATGTGAAGCAGTTATGTTTGGAAACGAGCTACTGTATGGTAGAAATACTGCTGCCAATCGTGTTGCGCCATACGGGATTATTCCCATTTGTCTCCACACATTTATCCCCTTCACCTTCACCTTCGATTTGCCGACAATATAGTCATTATGGCTCAATCGCTAGATGACTTTGGCTCAGCGTTCAGAGACCTCAATACTGTCTCTCAACAGGTAGGACTAAAAAATGAACATGGGTAAGATACAAAATCATGTCAAATGCCCATGTTGCACCCATGTTTGAAACGGCAGTATCGAAAGTGGCGACCATTACGCTTATCTAGGTCAGATGTTCCAGTTAGGCAGACCAAACTTTGACAAGGAGGTCAGCCGACGTATCCAACTCGGATGGGCAGTATTTGGCATCACATCTTCTCGTCAGAAATATCACAAACTCTCAAGGCGAAAGTTTACAATCAGTGTGTTACCAGTGATGATATATAATGGTACTGAGACGTGGTCGCCAACTATTGCATATTGGCATGATATGCAAACTCAAAGTTGCGCAACGGGCAATGGAGAGAGCTATGCTTGGAATTTCACTGCGTGACAAAACCCGCAACGAGGAAATTCGCAGAAGAACGAAGGTCATCGTCATAGCTTTTAAAATTAGCAAGTTGAAGTGGCAATGGGCAGGCTGCAGGTGATGATGTATAGCGTATATGGGCTACGAGAGAAAGCCTTCGATTTCATCGAAACCTGGGTAGTGCTTCAGTTTTTCCAGCGTTGAAGTGTATAACAGCAAAGCCACAATGTCTGTCCGATGACAGGATCAGTGCACAAAAGCTACAGAAAGGCGTGAGGCAGGGAGATGTTATATCTCCGAAACTGTTCACATCTGTACCGGTTATTGTTGGCAGTACAACACTCGAAGTTATTGGCGAATACGTTTATCTCGGTCAAAAGATCTAAATAGGTAGATCCAACTTCGACAAAGAGGTCCAGCGAAGGATCCAACTCGGATGGGCAGCGTTCGCAAAACTTCGGCCCATCTTTGAGTCCAAAATACCTCAATTCCTAAAGACAAAAGTATTTAAGTAGTGCTTGTTGCCCGTGATGGCTTATGGAACTGAGACGTGGTCCTTAACTGTGGGCCTCAACACGAAACTCAAAGTTACACAGCGAGCTTTGGAGAGAGAGCTATGTTTAGAGTCTCTCTACGCGACAGAATCCGTAATGAGGACGTTCGCAAAAGAACGAAAGTGGCCGACATAGCTCAGAATAAGAAAGCTGAAGTGGCAATGGGCTGGCTACATCGCTCGCAAAACTGACAACCGATGGGGAAGAAAGTTTCTCGAGTGGCGACCACGAACCGGAAGACGCAGTGTTGGACGGACTCCCACTATATGGACAGATGACCTCACAAAGGTCGCTGGAAACCGCTGGTTGCAGGTTGCGCAGGACCGTTTGTTGTGGAAATCTAGGGGGGGAGGCCTATGTTCAGCAGTGGACGTCTTGCGGCTGATGATGATGAGAGATGACGAGGGACAAATGGGAATTACTGGCAGTATGAAGAAATATTTTTAAACAACTTCTCTTGACGTTCCCGGTGGGAAAATATCTCACTGGATTAAAATTGGACATCCATATATAGCAATTGGACGTCCGTATATAGCTGTCCATATTTAGTAATTCGACGTCCGTATATAGCTATTAAGCGTCCGTATATAGTAATTCGACGTCCGTATATAGCTATTGAGCGTCCGTGTATAGCAATTGGACGTCCGTATATAGCTATTGAGCGTCCGTATATTTCTTCTCTTTATCGTCGACGCTCAATTTGAGCACGTATATTGAGTCTAAGGCTAAATTAGCCACCAAAAACTAGGTATTCTCTCAAAGGTGCGAAGACACCATTCAGATAGACAATTATAATAATATCAATTCTGAACAGTTGCTCACGTTAAATAAAGCACAGATACGCTCCTGTATGGAGTACTGTTCGCACCTTTGGGATGGATCGGCTAAGCATCAGCTGGAGACTTTGGAATCGATTGAGAGACGTGCCGAAAGGCTCATAGGCAATGACACTCTTGTGCGTAAAAGACTCCAAAGTCTTGATTATCGCCGCAAAATTGCTAGCTTATCGGTTTTATACCGGTTATACTTCGGAGAGTGTGCAATTGATCTACATGATCTAATACCATCTAGTCCTTTTTTCTATCAGACGTCCTTGTATCTCAAAAAAGCGACATCGTTCCATGGTTGATGTTCCGAAAACACCAACGAAGAGATTTGACTCCAAGTTTGTGACAAGAACGTCTAGGTTGTGGAATGCGTTGCCTCAGTGGGTTTTCCCTTATAGTTGCAATATTGGTGTCTTCAAATCGAGAGTGAATCGTTTTCTTCTAGGTAAGCACGCTCCATTGTAAATTGCATCGTCACTTAACATCAGGCAAGATGTTGGTCAAGTGCAAACATATTAAATAATAAAAAAATGGCAATTGGACGTCCGTATATAGCTATTGAACGTCCGTATATCATATTATTTTTCTTCTCCGAAGTCCTCGATAATTCGTCTTCTATCTACATCTAATACATTCCAATAACACATCATTTATTTTTTGGAACTTTTTGAAAGTTTAAATAAAGTCGGACTTATAATAATACGCAACGCGTACAACGCCACCTACGGCGAATATTATTTTTTTGATTTCAGTCCGTAATAAATATTATGTGATCTATTGTTGCGAGCTGGCAACGTCGCAGTTGCGGACGCCAAATACGCGGATCCATAGTCAGGAAATCTCCGAGTTATACGGCTGTGAATATACGCGCGACAGCAGCGCCTCATCTGCGCTGAGATTTCGTCACGAACTTTTTAATATATTATTGAATCCATTTTAGAGTTTTTTTGGCTTCTATCGATATTTGTCCTACGGCTAGTCAGGACCGATAGGACGTAAATGGTACGAGTAATGGCTATAAAAGTGGCGTCCAGTATGCGGACGCCAAAAGCAGGTGGACGCCAGTTTAAATGCACTTTTTCCTTCAGAGGACGGCTAATTGTTTGGAGGATGTATATATATATATATATATGTGTATGTATATATATGTAGTAAACATATCCACAATCGCCTTCTTGCAATTTACCATTATTATCACAAAAAGTTAAAACAACTAATGAATGTAAAAATAATAAATGTCTACGGAAATACATAAACGCTTTTTTTTTTTAAGTAAAGAGTGACGAGACGATCAGGACATGTGCCTGATGGTAAGCAACATGCCTGACACATAACAGCACAGTGACACGCAGCTATTGGAACATGAAGAATCCAAATCATTACCTAGCACTGCACTGCGCTCGTCACCCAGAGATCTAAGATCTTATATCTCTAAGCCCTGTAATTTCTCTGGAAACATTGCCCTTCAAACCGGAACACAGTAATGTTTGCACATTACTGCTTGGCGATAGAATAACTGGCAAAGGTGTGGTACTTCCCCAGGCGGACTCTGCCAAGAGCCCTACCACTACGCTACACTATTATTGACGTTGAAATCAATCAAATTGCCCTACGTCCAGCAAATTGATTGATGACTTATTAAAATTGACGTCGACGCCGAATGTCGAATGTAAAGATGCACAGTTTTCCCCACTCGAGTGCGCGTAATAACCGGTTTTGTTTGAATTTCTACGTTCCCAAATTCAATTTAAATATGATGGCGCAGGGCACAAACATGAGATCAGCTGAATTAAATGACGCGGGCCATTTGTCGAGGTTTCACGCGCGATCCCGCAGCGGCCGAGCCTGGCCAATTCCCAAATTAATTGCTTTCCAATAGTGTTTTTTTACATAAAATTCGCTCTAACGTGTAAAATCGCGTCGCTTCATACGCCAATTTACGTATCAAATTGGACGTTCAGGTACTGTTTTCAGTACAGATTTCGATTCGTTTGTCTGGAATTTTTCAATCGAAAAAATAAAGTTAAATAATTCAACCAAACCATTGCCATTGTTTGGTAATCTTAATATAAAAAATGTCTAAAAGGTCTTAAAACTTAAAAGTAAATTAATTAATCCTGCAAAATTTAAATTAAATTTGTGTACTAACTTTAAGTTTATCCGTAACTGCAGTTTAATAACTTTAGGCTCTATTTAAAACATGATCCATAATCAAAACTAAAATTCATAACAAATTCGTTGTACAGAAACAGACAGCTTAATCCATCGCATCTGAAGTTAAAGCGGTTCTTGAGAACTGATTAAATTGAATCCAAGAAAGAAAGTAAAGAATTATGTAGTCTATGAAAGACAAATTCAATCTAAGTAAACAAGCGCTCGGCTCCGCTGCAACGAGACTGAAACAATGAATAAAGTTTGAAAGGAAGCTGGATGGCGCTCAGATTAATGGCACTCGTACACGACAGACCTTTTTTCGACGCCGACAGTAATTCTAAGTACGAAGATTCCAGAGCTCTCATGCTGCATCTATTAAACATTGTCACAGATTACACACAAAATAGTTAATAAATGTTTTACTAATCGTGTTATTTGGGTTACTATAAGTATATATAAGTATATTTATGAATTAAAACACATATTAAATCAAACACAGAATCTTTTAATCTAGTATGTGACATAGCAGTTAACATTTAAAAGGCTGCTACATCGCTAAATAAATAAATGTTTTTCAGATCAAAACGTTTAAAAACCCACAATGACATTGAGACAACATACATCTAAAATTACTTTTAACGTAAAATTACTAACGCTTTGATTGAAAAATTTACTAAAATGTCATGTTTGCAGTCACAATGTTGTCTGTCGCGGCGATCAGATTAGTGCTTGTCGTCTAAGGTGACTCTAATCCATCGACTCAGGTGCCGGTAGGTGACATTGCGGATCTTGACAATTGGTCGACACTCATTGTGGCACGGACGACCCTTGGCTATTGTCAGTTTTGATAACAAAATAGGCCTTTCTACGGCACTCTGGATTTAATCTCGTCTTCGGAAATAATTCTGCAAGAATTGTTTTAAGTTTGTAAAATGAATGCTGTATCACAAGAATCATCATATTTATCATCAGGGACCAAATATTCATTACACTGCCTTCTTTTACTTTCACCAAGTTCCTGGACAAAATTTAATTGCTTACTTTCCTTTGATCTCTTCCTACACATTTTCAAAAACGAAATATCACTAGGCAAAATTACTTTCTATGCGAAAACGATTGGTTACGTTAACATTGAAAATCAATGATCAACCTTGGGGCTTTCAAAATTTAAGTTGGCAATGACAACTTGACAACAATCACATAATATAATAAACATAATAATATTATATTTATAATGAACTGTACCGTGCCGATTTCAAAAGAGACATAGGTGCAAATTTGAATCACTCGCCCATACACGAATGTGATTCTCATATACAGACTGAGGTTTTATAAATAAGTGAGGTTTCTCAATTCGACCGTCGATAATTATAGATTATAGATAACTCTTTAGAGTTATCTATCTAACACAATAAAAACACACGTGTCGACACAAACAAATTATAACATTACAGTGAAATAGTTATAAACTAGATGGCAGCCTTATTGTTGAGAGCAATCTCTTCCAGGCAACCAGCGCAAAGGAAAAAACCTACTTACAAATACAGGAGAGGGGAGGACAATTCACACCCAATATCATCTGACCCCAAACTAAGCAAAAGTTGGAATATGGCGGTCAGATAGCTGATATAATACTTATATAGTTGTAAATACATACTTATTATACATAGAAACACCAAGACATAGTGCAAATATTTGAATTCATCACACGAATATTTGCACTGGGTGGGAATCGAACCCACGACTTCTTCGACGACGACGAACGACAGCTTCGCAGGCAGAGTTACTACCCACTAAGCCACGAGGCTAGTCTAGGTATACATATGTATAAAACAATTTATATACATATATACAAGACAATTAATAGTAACACATCACAGTATGATTGTTATAAGGGTCACATAACGACTAGCACGTGTACGATAGCCACATCTACAAATGGAGGCGAGGCTCAAATGCAAACGCTAATGCAGCACAGGACAGACCGGACATGCCTAATGTCCATCCTGCGTAGCTGCGGACAGGCAGCGGTCGGGACGACATGTGACGTCACTTGTACCAGCTACCACATCTACCTGATCCCTTCATGATATCCAGAATTGTGCAGACACGGTGTATTTACCAATTTCCTTTCATATCTTGACATGCCTGCTAGAGCATAGCTTTCCAATAGTGATATAATTATTTAGTACGTTCACGTTAACTTATTAATTTTAGACGTAACGAATTGTTTCTTTTGACGTGACAACGTCTTATAAATTGGTTTGCCGGGTGACACTTCAAGAAACTGCGTTACGCTCCGCTCACGTTATGCGCTCACAACGAGAGCGAGTGAGAGGCACGCGTCCCTTCCACTCGGGCATGGTTAGCCCGCCTAAGAGCGAGAGAGACAGACATAAAAAGTGAAATGCACGCGTCCCTTAAAAAAAATCCCGCGTCCCGCGTAAAATTATTTTACCACTCAAAGTCGTTGTCACGTAAAACTTCGCCCGTATACCGACTTTACAGGCAACCAATTTTTTTTCGTTCATATGTAATTTAATTATTAGTTTTTTTATACATTACAAAAAAGGAATACGGAACCTTATGCCAAGACAGTAATTGATATTTTTAACACAAAATGTACCAGAAAAGTAAGAGCGATACCGAAAAATATTGATGTGATAGCATATTGTGTTTCTATGTATAATAAGTATGTATTTAAAACTATATAAGTATTATATCAGCTATCTGGCTGCCATCACACAAGCTTTGCTTAATTTGGGGTCAGATAGTGCTGTGTGTGAATTGTCCACCAATATTTATTTATTTATTTATTTATTTATATTGACAGCGCATTAACATATATATGTAGAGTAAATACGAGTACAATCGAAAATTCAAATAATGTAGTTTATCACGGTGATCTTAATCACAAAAGCAATAGTTTAAGAATTTGTATATTGGTAATAATAAATAATAATTAATTTATTGACCAATTTCAAACATCACATGTTGGCATCAATCTTAGGTAATACAGTAAAGTTTGTCGTTGATTCAAGTTAGACAACCTTGGTACCCAAACTAGGTGTAACCTGTATGATAGCATACCAAGGCCCTTCACCGGTATTACATACAAACGAATCTGTTTTTTTGAAAATTAAACAAAATTAAAAATAAAAGTAAAAGGCATGCAAATTTAGTAATAGACCAAATGACGTTTGAATAACAATAATAAAATAAAACGTTTGATTCTATAAACGCTTAATAAAATTAACGCTAAGTATTTTAGTGCAACAATTTGGGGGAGGGGGGGGAGAGGAGGCGGGAAGGATACATAGGTACATAGGATACATAGGTGTGTAACGGCTGAACGTATTTCGATGTTATTAAATGAATACATGATAAACACATCCCTACATTATCACATAAATATACACATTACACATATACTTTGATGTTCGTGGGATACATCATGAAATGATTCATTTGGGTGAATTGTGTTTGCTGGAAATAAATTTAACTTTCGTAAAAACTGTTACGGATTAGACCACAGAGCGTAGCTATTCAGAGATATAAGTGGGAGTATCTCTATACCCTATAACTGTTCTAGAATAAATACCCAAAAGGAGAACACAGTAATATTAAATCTAACTTACATGGTGGTAGAATAAATAGCAAAGGTGTGCAGCTTCTCAAGGCAAACACTGCAAAATAGTTTCATCACTTCAAAACATCATACAATCTGTTGTTATCGAGCGTTGACTCAAGCGCGAGACCCCATTTGAGGTGGGCGGTACACTCATGAAGACAAAATGGTGATAGTCATTCCCTCCACTCGTATTCACACACAAACGTCTGTGCGGGACGTATTTAATTAATTTTAACGTACCGCGAAACACTTGCGTACGTAAATATGGCGTTACGTTGTTATTATAATAATTAGGCGTTTAACCTCAGAGATAAAAGTGATGATAGCTGAATTCTTGTGGAATAATATGAGATTGTGTGGTTTTGGATAGTAGCTTTTGGTTACTGTTAGATTACACGTTCTTTTGGATATTTCGAGAAACATAGGTCGTGAACAATCTCTGTTTATTTAAAGCATGAGTGTTTAGAAGTCTATGAAACTCAAAAAAACAAGCACAGATTCGCTCCTGTATGGAGTACTGTTCGCACCTGTGGGATGGATCGGCTAAGTGTCAGCTGGAGGCTCTGGAATTGATCGAGATACTAAAAGGCTTATAGGCAAAGACACTCTTTTGCGAAAAAGACTGCAAAGACTTAAACATCGCCGAAAAATTGCTAGCTTATCGGTTTTTTATCGGATACACTTTGGAGAGTGTGCAACTGATTTGCAAGATCTAATACCACCTTGCCCTTTTTTCTATCGGAATGATCGTAGCTCAAAAAAGTGACATCGTTTCATGGTTGATGTTCCAAAGATACGAACAAAAAGATTCGACTCTACTTTTGTGATAAGAACTTCAAGGCTATGGAATACGTTGCCTTAGTGGGTTTTTGCCGATGGTTACAATCTTTGTGTCTTCAAATCGAGAGTGAATCGGTTACTTCTAGGTAAAAACGTTCCATCGTAGACCGCATCGTCGTTTAACATCAGGCGAGATGGCGGTCAAGTGTGAACCTATAAAAGTTAAAAAAAAACTATTTCTTACTCTATCTTAACACATACATATATGTTACGAATCTAAGCAACGAACTGAGTGTAAAACCACACTTACTCAGATATGCTCAGTAGTTCACTGTACTCATCAGCTGGAAGTATTGTTCGCTTACTTGGAAGAAGACGATTCGCTTTCGATCTGTAGACACATAGTTTTCATTCAACCGTGAATCGGGATTCCGTTTTTCGAATTTCTCGTGGTTTGGTAGAAATATAGGAGGTAAAATGGAGGTTGTCAATGGAGAATCATTTGAGTGAAATGCATAGTATCTGAAAAATAATCGGTTTCTGGGCCACTAAGGTATTAAATACCAACGGAAACTGTCTTACTACGCACGTAGAGTCTCTGAACTTATTTATGAGGTAAGTTCGAGTTGGGAATATTCTAGATATTATAATTGAATGTTCCTGTCTCACTGATGTTTGAGGTTTCTGAGTTGTCGAGATAAGCATTATAGTAATAATGTTTCGACAAGTTCATTTGATTTAAATCGTCTAAGTTACAATAGATAGACACAACCCATACTTGTTAATTTTTACTGAAAGAAGGGTTATGTTTTTCACGCGTACCTTTTGTATGTTTGTAAATTTCTTCATTCCTACTTATCTTACAAACGGCTACATGAATTTTAACAATTAAGGTATCGTTATATTCGTCTCAATCATTTAAGTGTCCTTAGATAATATTTAGTATTACATGGTGATTATCTGCCGATTATTGCAGCCGGGTTTAAAAAAAAATCTGATATATCTAAATATGGGTTCGATCCCCACCCAATACAAATATTTGTGTGATGAATTCAAATGTTTGTACTGTGTCTGGATGTTTCTATGTATGATAAGTATGTATTTACAACTATATAAGTATTATATCAGCTACCTGGCCGCCATAGTACAAGCTTTGTTTAGTTTGGGGTCAGATGGTGTTGTGTGTGAATTGTCCACCAATATTTATTGTTTATTATTATTATTATTTATTATTCAAATTTAGTCTTTTTATAAAGAGTGACGAGACGAGCCGGACATGTGGCTGATGGCAAGCAACATGCCTGCCACATAACAGCACAGTGATACGCTGCTATTGGACCATAAAAAAGTCCAAATCATTACCTAGTACTGCACTGCGCTTGTCACCCAGAGATTTAAGATGTTATATCTCTATATGTCACTCGAAACTAACAAGAACCGTTAATTGATCAATTCACTTGGTAGTTGATCAACTTTCGGAAAATATCAAACGGCGTTTGAAATGTATTATTTAACGCAATGAATTAACGTTAATTGATCAACTAACGGCCTGGCCGTCATTTAACAAATTACGATTTTGCCGCAAGTAAAATCATCCACAAATGGGCCAATTGTTGCTCAGCGTGCTCAATTAATACACTGTTTTCTGATTGGTCGATGGCATTAATTATAAGCATTTGGCAGTCAGATAAAACTGGAAAGCACCTAACTTGATATTGATGCACTTTTTGACACCGGGTGGGCTCCCGCCATAAGCTCTGCGGTCAGCCCTGAGTGTCGTTTCTCCATACTCGGTCTGCGCTACACTACGGAGGTCAGAGGCTCGCTTCGCTCGCCACCTCCCTCTTTCTCCATTCAGGACCTCCCTTGAGCTTCTGGCTCCCGCATTTTTTATAAACACTCTAGGGGTAGTAGCCACCAGACTACGTGGGGTTGGGGTGCTCTGAGTTGAATCTGAGTCCTATGTAACCTAAATGGTCCGATTTGATAATCTTACAACCCGGACGGACATATTTCCCAATGACGTGACAGGTGAACAGTTGTAAAAAAAAAAACTCACGGTTCGCCCGGCTGGTGGGGAGCGGTGTAAAACACGTGAGTCGTTGAACCAATCAGCGCACATTTCGCCTTCGTCGGATTATTTAACGGCCAGACGCCGTGAATTGATCAATTTACTAAAATGCATACGTTAAATAAAACATTTGAACCGCCGTTTGTTACTTTCCGAAAGTTAATCAAGTACCTAGTGAATTGATCAACTAACGGTTATTGTTATTTTACGGTGACATATATACCGCGTGAACGCGTAGTTGCTAAACATCGCATCGGGTGAGATGGGTCAAGCGTGCGCATAAAAATGCTTTAAAATGAAATGATTCTAAATTACTTACATTACTTACAAACATCGATATTAATCATTTATTTCAGAATGTTAATCAGTCCGTATTAACTATATTACACACGCTAACAATATCAGTAATACTATTAATCACTAATAATTAATTATATTAATTTTAACTTAAAAGCAATCAACTTAATGAGAAATACACAGCTTTACAAGGTACATAAATAAATTATTATTTTTACACATATACACATAGTATGTAGTTGCCATTCATTAACGGAAAACATTATAGAGCAATTCTTTCAAATTCATTGGGCACCCCAGTCTACCTTTTATTACAAGGATACAAGGTCTCATACGGCACGTAGGTATGTACTTATGTGCGCACTGTGACTTTGCACTCATACAACCAAGTATTACACGCGTCCCACGATTATCAACAGTCACTTTTGGGTTGATTAGTTTAAAACAGGCCTGTACGTTATCAGACGCCGATCGAAACTATTTTAAAGAGCGGATCATGTTGCGGTTACCGTCCGAAATAGCGCTCCGTTACTTGTAACTCGTAATGGCGTGTTTCGACTTGTTCCGCTCCCGGCGTCCGTCGGACATGTTCGCATGCAAAGAACTTTGTTTACTCGTAAACTTCGTCTGTGGCTTCGTTTCGAGGACGTGACGGTTCCCAAGATATTTCGTGTAACTTCCCTCTCTGAAAACTGTAGCTCACTCGATTCCTTTTGGTTACTCGTAAAATTTACTTAAGCTACTACAGCTCTGCGTTTAATGTTTGTCATAGTGCACGTAATTAAAGACAAACACATAACAAAGTGTATAACACCAACAAAAACGAGCAATTTAGAACTACTATAATTTAGGGATTTCGCTCAAAATAAGAGCGAAAATATAATATGATGGTTATAATGTACTAAGCTACTACGCTGACCAATACGGATATCGGGGGATATGCCTTGAGGGCGTGGCAGTGTCTTCTCGATACGGTTAATATGACCGCATAATTCTGACATTCGTTCAGTCGCTCTGAAGCGCCTAGAGAGTACGTTGGCGCGTTAGTAATGGGTTAATGGAGTTTGCCGATGGAAAATTTCTTCGAAAATTTATTCGGTAATTTACATGGACAATGTTCGTTTTTTTTCATTTTTAATTAACTACCTATTTTTCCAAGTTTTTTTACTTGTTTTATGATTATTATGAATAATATATCCAAAGAAAAAAAATTAGAGCGTTTGTATGTAATATCAAATTAAGAACTGTTTACAAAGTTCAAATGAAAGTATGTACGGTACCCATACCTAAAAAACTTTTTGTCTATCTTGTTTGTTCCGCTAATCTACCAAACAGCTGGACCAATTATTCAGGACTTTCACTACCAGACAGCTGATCGTCTAAGGCATAACTTTTTACGTCTTTTTAACCTGTACTTTTCTCTTGCTTGATGAAAATAATATGTTAATATTATTACTATCCTATAATATATATATAATGTTTTACCTCCATGCCCTATAATTTCTCTGGAAACATAGTCCTTCAAACCGGAATAAAGTGATGTTTATTTAAACCATCAGCTATCTTTCATTAAAAGTCCCTTAAAATTAGTTCAGCCGTTTCAGAGATTACCCAGTACAAGCAGGAAAGCAAAAAAAAATTTTTTTTTTCACTGGTATCGTAAATCCTACTACCTAATATTACAAATGCCAATGTTTGGACGTTTGGGTATTTGGATGTTTGTTGCTCAATCCCGTTGAAACGTATGAACGGATCGAGTTGTAATTTGAAATACAGTTAGATTATATTTTGGAAGAACACATAAGATTAGGCTACTTTTATCTCGATAAAAGAACGGGAACGAGAACTACGCGGGTAAGCCCGTAGGGCACTCCTAGTACTTTCGAATACATTTGACGTAAAACTGTTAATTTGAAAAATGCAAACTGATTCCTTCTTCAACTTTTTACATTTCTTTATAGTATAAAACATGTCGTGCAGGGCATCAATTTGTATATATAAATATATTTATGTATTTGCATATTAGTAAAACTTAATAAATGTAAATTTAATAATACAGCCCAAAATAAAATGTCGAATAAATTTTGCAATAACTCATTTCAATCCCTAGTTATGTGTGTGAGCGTTGAGTGACTCCTTCTAAATAGACAAAATTATTTGTTTATACGGAAATGTTCCGCCTATTTTATGTATGTTGTCATAAAGAGCGCAATCATAATTCTTAGTGTGCGTGCTAAAATATGCGGTTGTGTGTCGTAATTATTACTTTTGTGTATGTAGTAATTATTTAGGTGGGAGGAGACTGGAGACACTAGGTTTCGAACTAAATTTGCAATCAAGGCATATCCCCCGATATCCACTGACCAAGCACAAATTGATGGATGTTACTAGTTTTTAAGAAAAAATGAAATATTGAACATGGGGCATATCAGTCTATTCAGGCTTAAATTAAAACAAAACGCAATAAATTTTAATCCAGTAAGGTCGAAAGTACTAGAAATCTACCCAATTTATATTTCACGAGTGTCACAGCCTACAAAATGATTTGTTAAGACAACCTAAGCCCTAACATGTTGGTATCCCACATACAAAATTTAAATACAATGAGTAGATAGCATGTAAAGTTGTAAAGATGCAAGCTTAAATTTAAAAACTATAGAAATGGAATTGCATTGAACTTTACGATATGTTTGTAAGTAGTTTTGGCATATCAAGAGATAATGTAGTATGAACTCTATTATCCTACTTTTCGTTTTTACCGCATGATCATTTTCTTTCATTCCCATTTTATATTTCACGGGAATATAGAAAAGTTAGGTCAGAGACTCGACCGCTTGGTGCGCTAAGATAACAAAAGGGTTCAGCTTTTTCACATTAACTGTTCTAGACTTCGAAAGCTGGAGAATATTACATGATACTGTAATTTATTTAAATCAATGTTGACTGGTTTCATGGCTTAGTTGGTACTAACTCTGTCTGCGAAGCTGTGAGTCATGGGTTCGGTTCCCACACAGTGACAATATTTGTGTTATGAATGCTTATACTTTTCTTGTGTCTGGGTGGGTGTACTATCCCACTAATAATATAAATGTCAAAGTTTTGGTGTTTTTGTTCAATCATGACGTAACGTATAAACGGATCCGATCGGGTTGAACTTCGAAACACAATTAGCTTATAGTTTGGGAGAACACAGGCTACTTTTAGTTACAATTTAAATGTGTATTTACTAAATATAGTGAATGATATATAGTATAAGTAACGCGTATAGTTCTAAATACTATTTAGAACTAACTATACGCGTAAAGGTATTCGCGCACAGTATAAAGATACAAGCTTTGCTTAGTTTGGAGTTAGATGGTGTTGTATGTAAAATGCCCCCAACTAATCCGAAATCTAAAGTATAACCTTTTTATTTAGATTTCTGTGATTATACCTAACCTAATGCGTAATTTGAAATGAAAAGAAAAATTAAGATTTGAATTGCACAATGCTATGGAATTGGCCTGGACATACTTATACGAGTCTGAGCAATGAAAGATGGACAAAAAAAATAATGGAATGAAGATCAAGAACGGAAGACAAAAGGATACTGACGATAGGAAGACAAGAAATTAATTTTACGTAAACAGCAATTATGTTCTTTAGCGTACGTCATCAATGTGATGAATGTGTTCCATGTGGTGGGGAAACAAAAGTCTAAATAACCAGGGCAAAACTAAGATGTCAGTGCTGCGCATATTAGGTATTTGTCAAAAGTTCTTTAGCCAGCCCAATTAGGTAACTTTGACATCTAATATTTAAAAAAAACAACTGATGTTGGAGTCTGATACCGCGCAAACAACATATTTCTTACTAAGTAAAAGCTAATTGTATTTATTTTGCAAATTTTTGGTTGAAAACTCTAAATCGATAATCTAGTCGAATAATTCTAGTAGTTAGATTAATTATTCAATTTTTTTTATTTAGTTTTGTCAATAGAGCTACGAATGTAATGTACATTTTTTTCGTCTCTGTCGTTAAAAAAGATTGTCTACTAATAAATGTATTATAAAATATTCTATAGTAATAGTAACACACCACACCTCTAAATCTGGCCCTGCTCACGAACCAGAGCTTAAGAATACTTGGTCTGAGACCAAAACACACTAGTTGTATACAATATTTAATATGTATCTCTGGGTGACGAGCACAGTGCAGTGCTAAGTAATGATTTGGACTCTTCATGTTCCAATAGCTGCGTGTCACTGTGCCATTATGTGTCAGGCATGTTGCTTACCATCAGGCACATGTCCTGCTCGTCTCGTCACTGTTTATTTAAATAAATAAATAAAATATTATCGAATCATGGGTTTTTAGTCTTTGTTAAAAAAACTGATGAAAAACAATAGTACACAATAGACATCCGAGCTTTCACAAATATGATATTTTCCGAAACTGCGATTCAGTGAAAAAAGTCGAACTACGTATTTATTTTCCATTGAAGCCGCAGCCATAATTCATGCAGTCTGTTTCGTTGCATTTTTGATGACACCGTATTTTATATTACTGACAGAAAATCGCGCTTGAAGCGTTCCGGTGAGATAACATGTCGGCCACTCTGCACAAAACAGTGGGTATTTTTCAAAAATATTACACTGGCCTATTTATATAAATGTAAAATGTGTGTGTGCGTGTGTTCGTGTATTTGTATGTAGTCGGAGGAATTCTAAATTCTTCGATAAACTTTTTAAACTCTTTCTATCAAAATCATCTAATATTTTTTTGGCGTTTCAAGGTTATATGTCTTTTGTAAGCAACGGTTACCTATATGTATTTTATAAGCAATATATGTATATGCAAACTATTTGCATACACATGTGTGACCTCAAAATGATAACGTTATTAATTTAAACCTACAATTTGAAACAATCGCGTCAAGGGTATTTCAATTTGTTGTACTTATAGTTGTTGCTTTTTGAGGAAATATAATGACGCGCAAATACGTTTGGCTTACCTATACATAAAGATATTGTTCAAATAACCTTCTTAATAAAGAAATTAAAAAAAACAATTTTTGTAAAAAAAAAAACATTTTCATAAATCAACAAAAAATAAACAACAAAAATATTAACGATTACTTAGGTTTTGAGTGAAATAATTCCTGCTTGAATTTAATCCGCTTATGAGATAAATTATTCAAAGCAAAATTCCCA
Source organism: Ectropis grisescens (assembly GCA_017562165.1). Lineage (NCBI taxonomy): Eukaryota > Metazoa > Arthropoda > Insecta > Lepidoptera > Geometridae > Ectropis > Ectropis grisescens. Next base: position 13,851,513 of record CM029772.1, on the reverse strand, counting down.
ATTAGTTTATCACATAGATTAATAACTCCTAGATAGACTATTTATACAAACGCTCCATCTTAAATGAGGCAAAAAGCAGATTGATTTCGGCATAAGCAGTTTACATGTAATGAAATTCGCTAAACAAAATTTTGGAGTTTGTACAGGGGAAGGACCACACATAAACCATCATAATGTTTTTAATTGTCTGCGCTGGACCTTGACAATTGATGCTAGTTTCGAACGGGCAGAGCCAATATGGTTTACTATGATTTGCCTCACTTTTCTTGCTTGCTTTTCACCTAGAAACCGGGTCCGCGGTTTCTAGGCATTATTATTCTATGACTTATTAACATTACAGCATGGGTGAATATTTAAATTTTAACTACGAGTAGTATTGATGTTTCCATGATGCTTATGAGCAATTGGCTATGTAAGACTGTACATGCTTAGGTACTTAAATTACCACAATAATATATAGATATTATTTTAATAGAATAATTAAATTTAGATAGTAACAGTATTAATTATAATAGATAGTAACAATAATGCCCCTATACAGCAGTGATGTACATTATTTTATATTTTCAATGACATTATATTTTTTTGCAAATGACGAGATATATTAATACTATGTTCAGCTATCTGCTTATTTTCAAACATGATTAATGATAAGATAAGATAGCATTTATTGACATATTAAAAACATACATTAGAATTAGTAACAAATTTCATTAAAAAAAAAAAAAATTAGTTTGAAAATAGCAATGATTTAAAAGTAAATTAAATTGAGTGTTTTATCGTTTTGATTGCTACTCGTACTTAAAATAGATACAACATGAAAGTAAGAGTTTACAATTAAAGACCGTACGTGACGCGACCTTGTGACATAAAAATATATAAATATGTACAAGCAACAGAAATGAAAATAGAAGATAGATTTAAAAAAAACTATTTTCGTACAAAAAATTAAACCGACTTCAAAACCACAAATATGCACTCAAAAGCGAAAAATAAACTAAAATCATTATTATAAGCGCTACTCACTCATCTATTTGAAGTCGGTGGCAGTCAGGTCAAAAAAGTTAGTAGATAGACAGACAGACAGACAGACAGAAACTCTTTATTATACACACCAGAACACATACAATAAAAAACAATAGCAAATTGAAAAACTTATAACTAGTGCCATAAATGGCGGCCTTATCGCTTATAGCGATTTCTTCCAGGCAACCATTAATAGTCAAAAATAAGAGAACGAAATACAAATTGTGGATATGGTGCGAAAGTAACAGCAAAAAGAAATACAATACTAATGTCGTCATTTATGCTAGCAAAAATAAATAAATAAATAAAAAAATACTACATAACAATATCATACATATATATATATGACATAAATATTCGTGATAAATAAACATATACATACATACATAAAGCAAAAATAAACATACATAAAAGGTAAAAATAATCAAGCAATACAAATAACCAAAATACAGCGATCCACAGAAATTAGTAAAAAGAGAGAACGAATGAAACATTTTCATAGAAAAAATTAACAGACCATTAAAGAAAGATAGTGTTTCTTGATCTGAGCCTTGAAGGAATCCACGCTCTGCGCCCGCCGGATACCCACCGGAAGTGCATTCCAGAGAGCAACGGCCGTCACGCAGAACGAAGATCCATAGAAGGAGCTGGAGTGAGACGGAGTGGACAAAAGAAGATAGATAGATGATAGATGATAGATAGATAGATGATATGTATGCACATGGTAAGTAGGCACAGGTAAGTAGTATCTATCCAGTATCCACTGCCTGTTAGATTTAGCTGGCATCGACTTTAAATGGATGAGTGAGTAGCGCTTATAATAATGATTTTAGTTTATTTGTCGCTTTTGAGTGCCTATTTGTGGTTTTGAAGTCGGTTTCATTTTTTGTACGAAAATAGTTTATTTTACCCTTTTTAGTGCAAAACAAGTTTTTATTAATCCATTTACAAAATTTCGTATTGACAGGCTCAAGTTTCATAACTTTTGTGAAATCTACAAATACGTCATCCAGATAATTTTGTACGCAAAATTTTAGTTTTTATGGTTCATATTTCAAAAACCACCCAATTTCGACAAGATTTATATGGAACCATTCGGGAACCATACCCATCCGAACACAAAAATAATTTTTCAAATCGGTGTGGAGGGTTTCGAGAAATCACATACAAAGGTAACATACATAAAAAATAAAAGCATAGGGGTTGAATTGATAACCTCCTCCTTTTTGGAAGTAGGTTAATAATAGTACGTGCTATTTACATACAGCTTACATTAGACTAATGTACGTAATAAAATCATGTACTCGCATTCAATTTGTCTGTAAATAATAACGTAGCATCTACTAAATATTTCGTTTTGATTACGTACTTTTATTTCTTTTTATATTAACCTTTCAACGTAAAACCACAAAATTACAATGTAAATGCACCTTAAGAGATAAAATGTAAAACGCGAAATGCAGAATGCATTTTATATTTTCTACTTCTGTTTTCCTGTTGCAAATATTTTTACAAAGTGTTAAAAAATGTCAAGTCAATTAAATTTTTGCAACCCAGTGACAGTTGTTTGGTTTGTGTTGCTAAAAAACTGAATTAAAATTATTAAATTGCATTGGGTAGCGAATAAATTGAGTTTTTTTTTATAATAATGGAGTTTTGATGTTTCGTTCTGAGAAAAACTTTTCTAACTCAAAAAGGTGAGTCCTATCTTATCCTACTAATATTATATATATCAATGTATGGATGTTTAGGTGTTTGGATGTTTATGTCTCTAGTAACTTCTGAAATTGAATTGAATCGGGTTGAAATTTTGAATACAAATAGATTAGGAAATTACGCGAGTAAAACCGCGCTAGTAAAATATAACTCTTAAATGTATTTAATCGACCTGAAACACCTGACTTACATGATCTAATACTACCTTGCCTTTTTTGTACCGGACTGTTCGTACGGTCGTCGTGTGTGCTCGAGAAAGCGACACCGTATCGTTGTTGACGTTCCAATAACTTGAATGACTTCACGTTTATGTTAAGAACTTATAGGAATTCTCTTCTTCTTGTTAAATGCATTGCCTGAGTGGGTTTTTCACGATGGTTATAATCTGGATGTCTTCAAGTCGAGAATGCATATCGATATCTTCTAAACAACCACGCTTCGTCGTTGACTATTTTGTCGGTTAACAACAGTTTAATATTATCCATTATATGACAACAGTCGAGACGGTCCTTAAGTGTAACTCTATAAAAACTAATAATACTTACTATTAATTGTATTTATATTATAAAATAATAAAAAACAATCTGCTGTTATTATCTTAGGAAATGTTATACAGAGAGCGATATAGAAATACAAGTAAGATGTAACTCTGAAACGATGTTAAATGCTCCAGATTTGATTATAGCAGAACGCTAAGCACGTAGCTGTTATGTTCATTTGATTAAATGAATGTTGACTGAGAATAGTTGGTTAACAAAGCCTGGCATCTGACAATGTCAAAGGAATGGAGCTATGTGAAGAATGTTAATGTTTGAAGCTGCGGTTTCGTGTGAGACGTGATAGTAGGGCTTACAAAGGGTGCAAAGGTGCCCGCTTACTTGATAAGGCTCTGCTACAAGATTAACTGGTATTTACTACACCGAATCTCAAGAAACTATAACATAAGTCTTTAGAAATATCTGTAATTTGCAGCCGTCTCTCATTAAAATTAGTTGTTTGATTAACAGATGTATGAATGTTGTTGCTATAATGATAATAGAGAGCAATACGTGGTATGTAGTTAGAAGCTCCATCTGGTGTCCTCACCAACTGTGCCTCTCGTTACCATGTTTCCTGAAATATACATTACTAGCGGCCCGCCCCGGCTTTGCACGGGTGCTATGCTGATACTAAATATAAGTGCTGATAAATATGGTTATTGTGGGTTATTCCCAAGAGATAGACATATACTATAGCAGAATATTTTGTAGACCTTTTAAAGGGGTACAATATTGCTCTACATTATTTTGATCTAGCTCATTGACTGAACCAGTCATTGATTGCAGTGTAAGCGCAAAAAATGTGTTTATTCATGACATTACATTAAGAACATTTAAAATTATCCGTGTTTCTCTGCTATTTTATGCACATATTATACATTTAATCTTCCTCTTGAATCACTATATCTATAAAAAACCTCGCATTAAAATCTGTTTGGTGGTTTTAAAGATCTAAGCATATATATAGGGACGAACAGACGCAGAAGTGACTTTGTCTTTTAAACTGACTTTGATAATCTAAATATGTCCAAATTTCAACTCAATCCATTGAGTTATTTCGACGTGAATGAGCAACAAATATGTGTCTTTTAAGATTTGGTATTTGTTCATTTTCTTGGCATAACTTTTTGTATTATGTCTAATCTAAATCTAATTATTCGTTTTTTATTATTTTGAATTATGTAAGTGACAGATGTGAAGTTTTAGCAAATACCAGGGCACTGTATTGTAGTCGCATGATTGATTTAGTTCATCTCTTCTTAGCTTTATAATATTATTCATATTCTACACGAATATTACAGATTGAGGCGAAATCTATTCGAGATTTATAAAACTAATGATAAATAAAAACAATCAACATTTGTAATCAGTATAAATTATTTAGACCGGTAGTCGAAATAAAAACTGTCCTATTTTTCAAGTTGGGCCCAATTACTAGCTAAATGCTTACTTTCGTAAATATCGATTTACTTACCGAAGAATTCACTGGGAACATACATCATACAATCAGTCTTTAGAACTAAAGTAAAAGGTAGGGAAATCAAAATATTGTAACAGCTTAATTGGCAACGAAATAAATTAGGTTTTTTTAATGTTTTATCATGGCACTGGTTTTTAATATTAGAATAATAATAATATAATAAAAGTGAGTCCACAAACTATAATACTTTGCTAACATAAATTGCTGTTCCTGTAGCCATAATTCAGAGGCAGAAAAGACGTGAAAATATATTCAAAACTTATAAATTGAACGTAACATTTCACCAGTGGGAAGAATGTCGCACGACAGGGAATTCTGCTTAAATCTTTTGGCTATTGCGAATGGTCTGTTGCTTCGTAAGTTATGCGGTCAAGCTAAAGATGAAAATTCTTTTGTATCTAAGCTACATCCTGAAATAAAACTTTACAAATCGTTTTTTTATGTTTTAATATTTAAAAAACAATTTGTAAACTTTTTAAAGTTTTTATAGAGTTTTAAAAGTTTCCTTTTGAATCTATTTATAATCAATAAGAAAACTTTTGGCCAATAAAGACTGCGCTTTTTTCTACTTAATAATACCATAATTAATTATGTTATCCATATGACTTTGCACCTTTGGGATGGATCATCTAAGTATCAGCTGGGGGCTTTAGATTTTGGATCGATCGAGAGACATGCCTAAAGGCTCATAGGCAATGAAACTCTTGTGCGAAAAAGACTTGAAAGTCTTGAACATCGCCGGAAAATTGATAGCCTATCGGTTTTTTATCGGATCGGATATATTTCGGAGAATCTTGCCCTTTTTTCTATCGGAATGCTCGCAGCTCGAGGAAGCGATATCGTTTCGTGGTTGATGTTCCAAAGACACGAACGAAGAGATTTGACTCTACTTTTGTGATAAGAACGTCTGGGCTGTGAAATACGTTGCCTGAGTGGGTTTTCCCCGATGATTACAATCTTTGTGTCTTCAAATCGAGAGTGAATCGGTTTTTTCTTGGTAAACACGCACCATCGTAGACCCCTTTGTTGTGTAACATCAGGCGAGATGGCGGTCAAGTGTACACCTATAAAAGTAAAAAAAAAAAGAATAAAATTTATAAAATTCTTCCAACAGCAACGTACAAATTGAACATTTTTAGTATTTATTGCTTATTTTAGCCATTTTACTGATTTATATGAGAACATCACAGATCGGATAATCGAACATCCCGTAAGTCGTGGAGATTTTTGTGTAAAAAAGATATGAATGTGTCCAAATTATAAACAATAAACAATAAATAAATATTAATGTTTACAACACTGTGCCCAAAACAAGCAAATCTTGTGTTATGGAATCCAGATAGCAGATACAGTACTTACACGCAAAGAGGCTTAGATATTAAAGTAGTTTAAATATTTGTAAATTCAAATCATTATTAAATTAATTTGAAAAAAATAATATAATCATCATCACATTTTGCCCTTTTTTGAAATGGCAAGCTGTGTGAGAAATTTAAATATTGTATCCGTATTGAGCAAACACAACATCAACACAATCATCGATTACTATAAATACTACAAATTATGAATCTCTGTTTAAGAAACAAAGACTAAAACAAAAGTTAAACAACTTTATGACACTTTCTACGTCACTGTTTTCATATAAAGTAAACATATTTTGTTTATAGTCTTCACTATATATCTTTTCTGGAGTAATAATGAAGTGTTTCTGTCTATCTGTCTGTCAATATATTCTAGTACCAAAATCAACTGTAAATACAGATAAAGAGAACAGACAATCAACTGAAAAACTATCTCGACAATCACTATCAAGTTTACGCAACCTTGCGAACCACAATAAACCTAAATGGCTGAGCACGAGTATTTATGAATTTCCAAGTATAACATAAACATTTTTTTTTTGGTACAAGTATAGACTTAGCAACTCAAATAAACAGTTAAGTTTTATTAAACTCTTTGTCAGTCTGTAACTTCACGGAAAATAGATACAAAGTAACTACCTATTAAAAAAAGTTTTTCCATTCGTGTCTGTAAAAGTAACGAAGAGTCGTTATATTATTATCTGCTAAACGGCAGACAATCGACATCAAAAAGCGATGTAATAACTCCCCCTCGCCGATGCCAAGCCGGGCCCCATTGCCCTACGCATAGACAAAGGCTGCGTGCAGCCCAAAGAAATATATGGATGTAGAATGGAGAAAAGTAAATTTTTTGTCATAAAATTATGAATGGCTATTGGTTAGAACTATCTTTGAATTCTATAATTCATTTATTGTTAATTTCATTACATTTCAAAATAGTCGATGTTTTCAGTTCTGTTTTACTATTATTTTTATTCAACTTTCTCTCCCTGGCTTCGTCTATATTTTTGTCTGAAAAGACATTTTCTCAGACAACTCCTAGAAGTTGAATAAAAATTAGTTTCTTAGTTAATTAACTAGAAGTCTATTGTTTGGATTTTCACGAGATAAAAAGAGTTAGAGAAAATGATCATATTTCGCGTGATGCTACATTCTTGCTTACCACTACAATTACTTTTTTCACACAAGATATACACAACTATATACAATCACAAGATATATATAATCGCTATCATGTTTATACAACCTTGCGAACTACAATAAACCTAAATGGCATGGTATTTTGAACATTTATACATTTGCAAGTACAAGTTTTATAAAAATGGTTAATTGTAACTAAATATTATATTAGATATAATAATAAAAAGTGTTTTTAATAAAAAAGTTTTCGTGTTTTGCAACAATCCCGATCTTATCATGAAATGGATGAGCTTGTCCACATGAGGTGTTCTTTCGTTTTAGATAAATTTTTTTTTTAGGAAACATTAGGCTTAAGAAACATTCCTCAAGTTTATGAAATGTATAGGTACCATTTCAGTTCCGTAATTCTACATGGTACTTAAACATTCCAAGCAAAGCCCTTTGAAAATTTGTCCAAAATGCGAGTGACATGAATTCCAAACATTTTTTTTTTTTTAACTCTAACAGTAAAAGTTATCACGTGACAGATTCACCCCGCTAGGGTCGTAATTTTTTCAATAAGATAGCCTAGCAGTGTCATCTAGTTGGCACATGCATTATACATAAAACTCGTTTAGTATTATAATTAGATGAAATACTTTTAAGTACATATGTATGTACGTATCTATAGTAAGTTTAAACTTTTTTGTGCCAGCTTTAAGTTGTGTTAGAAGCAGACGCCTTCTGAGGTCAACTGGCATATATGAAAATATTTGTATTTCTAAAACTTTTTAATAAAATAGATTGTTGTTTGTATTGTAAACCTTTAGTTTCATATATTTTAAAAACCTATCCACCTTGATCTATCTTGACTGTTTTGAAGAGGGCTCCACTACTAATCGCCAACAAGTGGCACTCGAGCCGATCCCGAGGGTTCTTTCGACAGATCACTATTGCACGAACAGGCCGGATAATGAGTTCCAGCTAATTGGATTAGAGTATTCGAAGCAAACACTCTAGACAGGTAAGACTGAAGATGACTATGACGGAGGGATTAATTTTACGATATATATAGAGTGACACAGAACACATGTCCTGTAACAATGATAGGTTTGTCAATGATATGGCCTCAATCTCATCTGATGTTAAGCGATGAAGTCAGTCATGATGATCAGTCTTCAATGTATTGTGCTTACCTAGAAAGACACCAATTCCCCTCTCGATTTGAAATCATTCACAACCATCAACAAAAGAACACTGTTTCTCTAAGCTACCGGTCGTTATCGCTGCAAAGTGTGGAACCTTCTGATAATAATTTACGCGCTGTGTGAAGGATGACTGCCTTCAGCATCTGACCCTCTGATTCAATCGTGTAGCAATCTCTGAAGATGTGCCTTATATTATTCGTTATTAATTTACATTCTTAAACTTCTATTTACATTATTTAAATAAATAAACGATACGATACGATTATATATATATATTATGACAATTATTTGCTAACGCTGCAGTGTTATGTGCATGATTTTTTTCCTAAAATTAATGCCTAAACAACTATTGGACAATATTTCTAACTTGCATCTACTATGGGATCCAGGCAGATATTTTCACAGTTTCAAATAAATAAAACATAGGAACACCCACACTCAGAACAAATATTTATATTCATCACACAAAAACATGTTTGCACTGGGTGGGAATCGAACCCACAACCTACGGCTCACAGGCAGTTCTACTACCAACTAAGCCACTAGGTCCGCATAGTAAGCTTTCCCATAATTTATGTGAAGGTTGCTATGCGATGTGGGACTCAGGTTTCCCTCTTCATGTAAGTTAATTATTCCAAAACGAATAGTAAAAACATGACCTCAAAAATATTCACCAAATCCACATGAATATTCAATGTGGCCCGCACCAAAAAGTCGTAAACATTCCTTTTTCTAAAAGAAAAGTAAAGCGGACCGCTTTTTTTCATTCACTCGATAAAGGCAGATAAAAAATATGTGAAGTGTTTCTAAAACGCTGTATCGTAAACATATTGTGACTTATTTATTTAGGCAAGCTATTTTCCTTGGCTTTGTGCGGGGGAATTTTTAAGGAGTCACATGAAGGGCGCAGTTTGATAGCCTTTTGAAGTCAAATTATGGCTACATTAAAATATTTCTTGCTTTTGATATGTTTCGTTTGTAAATGAATATTGCGACTTTTGATCTGATGTGTTGTGAGGCTCATACTTAGTGTTATTTTTGTATACATCAATCAAATGTCATACAAAACAACACATTTTTTTGTAATCAACTATTCTTTCAGAGCAATTACTTCAAGTAGTGGTAGGACTCTTGTCAGAGTCCACCTGGAGAAGTACCACACCTTTGCCAGTTATACTACCGCCAAGCTGTAAAGTGCAAACATTAATGTGTTCCGGTTTGAATAGCAGTGTTTCCAGAGAAATTACAGGGGATATATCATCTTAGATCTCTGGGCGCCGAGCGCAGTGCAGTGCTAGGTAATGATTTGGACTCTTCATGTTCCAATAGCTAAGTGTCACTGTACTGTAAGTATGTAGCAGACATGTTGCTTACCATCAGGCACAAGCCCTGGTCGTCTCGTCACTCTTAATTCATAAAAAAAAGATTCAAGGAATAAATCATCTTATCTTGGTGACGAGTGTAATGCAACGATATACATTTATATCACGTTTGATGTTCAATAGCTGCAATGTGTTGTTACGGGCGTTTTGCTTGCCTTCAGACGCATTTTTTGCGCTGTCTCGACTCATTAGGTATATTATTCAGTATTCAATATGTAATTAACTAACTACATCCATGCACATCCCGAGTTACAGTAGCTTGCACAATATGACAGCACAGGTTCTTGTTGAAGTTTTGCTAAATTTATAGGTTCGACAACGCATAATTATTGCAAATATAATTTTTACTAAGATCATGAAAATTTGAGGAACATTTAGGTATCAAACGTATCCGAATAAGTAAATTAAATTTCAAACTGAATGAGTAGGGATGGCAGTAAATTGACTAATTAATATATTGAAGATCAATTTTGTCTATTTAAGTCTTTTAGAGCTAATTTGCCTAAGATATAAATTACTCGAAAGAAACGACAAATAAATATGTATATCTACTCAATAAGGTTACATTTTTTTCTAATGCATTTTTATGCACCTACCAAAAGTTAATCGATTTTAATGCATTAGACCTTTATACTGTATTACAAGAAAACCGTTATTAAGATATCTGCTGTAGTTAATTCGTAAAAACGGTTTGAAGAATGTTACACTATAAATTACTTTAGATTGTAATTTTATCAGACCGCATGGCGAGCGGTCAGTTCAAAACACAAAAGGCGTTTCGTGACGAGAATATTTTAAAACTCACCCTCAATTCTCATTGTTTAATTTAATTGAGCCTACACAAACAACATCTCTAAATCCATAGGCAATAATTTCACAGATTAAAAAGAAATAGATGTGTAGGTCTAATGTAAATAAACTGGTGTTTCATAACTGTTGTTACACTTTTTTTGTATTTTTTATATAAATGTAACCTCTATTGATTAAGATTGCCTTTTGTGCCAAAAATTTAATAATTTAGAGTGTATCTCTTTTGAAAATTTCTTGTAAATCACGATAAATGTTTGAGATTTAAACGTTTGTTTAAACCATTAGTCTGTGGTTTAAACATATGTATATAACACAAATGCTTGTCTATGCTCAAAATTAATTAATTACTCTATGTTGGGTTTTCTAGAACTGAAATAAGTGTATTATTATTAGTTAAATTGCAATATAAGCAATTGTATGTATGTTGTCGAAAATTCAAAATATATACAATTTTCTCACTTCATATACTTTGGTTGAAATCTTGAGCACACACGATTGTCAAAATGCTGGAAATCTATTAATAAAATGGTTTTCTGTAAAGTCAGTTGGTTTACGGACGATAGTTTAACGTGACAACGTCATAACAAAACATTGATGAGTCCCCAATATTTTAGTTCAGAATGATACTCCATGTGCACGAGAGAATCAATCGTGAATCGAAAAATTTAACCAACTAAGAAGCCGAGACTTCATTCAAGTAGTAAACGTGGGGAAAAGATTGGGATAGTTATAATAAAATACCTATTTTTTCTTATACTATATTTAAAACATTATACATGCAGCACTTAATCGCCATTTAAATGGTTTTTAATTACGTCTGAACATTTTTTGGGCTTACAACGCTACAAGAAGATACATTTTCCTTCGAAATAATAAAGCGTAATTGCTCTCCTAAACTGTTAAAAGTGACAAATAGCACAACTGTTCTTGACACTGAAGTTTGAATATAAAACAACTTGTGAGTGTGTTCATCTGTTATATTCATTTTACAGGTTTGTTTATCTACGAAGGTACACTCCGCGAGGTATAAGCTGAGCTTTGCATTAGTGTGAGTGATCACCAATCAGGCAGGAGCGCGGCGAGACAGAATGGCGCCGCGCCTAAGGCCGGTTGTCACACCTACACTATCCATGTACACTCACACAAATGCAAAGCTCAGCTTATGCCTCGCGGAGTGTACGCAATGTTCTGCCAGGGTTAAGGACGGTTAAACACTTTTTTGTTAGAAAAAATACACGTGCCGTAGTCCTATGATAATAATTCAATAAGAGCTGGTTAATCCCGATATTGGAAGGGTTGTTCAACAAACTAAAGTTTTATTCGTTGTAAGCTGATTTTAGTGGGAATGCTGAGTCATTCTTGTTTTGATTAAATTTAGACATTGAAAGTTGGATCTGATGGAGTTGTAGTTTATTTGTTGGAATATTCTGAATCTAATGTACAGATATTTGTTTATTTAATACTAGCAATGTCCCGCTTTTTAGTTATACCGGTTAATTTAACTGTTTCAAATATCAACTCGATCCGTTCAGCAGTTTCCTCTTGATTGAGCTACATACATCTAAATTTTGATAGCCTACTAATACTAACACATTTAAACATTTCTCTAACAACATAATATTATGTCCAAAGAGTTTACATATACCTACTGCGTATAGTTAAATTTTCCGCACGGTTCCTTTGTGTCAATCGTAAGCAGATGATACTTTCTATGGCAATTGATTGATGCGCCGCGAAAAAAGTATAACACTTCCACAAGAGCGGGAAGGCAAGAAAAATGCTACCCGTGCTTTCGGAGTAAAGCGTTTGTGCCAACTCTATACGTAGTATTTGTAAACTCTTTGATTATGTCCCTATCCATTGTAAGTCCCTTGAGTAAAAGCCATCTACTATGAGTATGTTCGTATCCATGAGTTTTCAGACTTGTTGTGGCGTTACCTCTAGGGTATAGTTTGATTACATGGTTTGAAAACGTCATTATAATAACCACAAGTTTCATCTTCATGTCTATGAAAATAAAGGTGAATTTTCATTGGGTCGTTTGACTCGATCATCTGTTATAATTTGCTCGATTGCAAATGTGGGCTTGGGTTTTAAAATTGTATTTGAAGAACTTTATCGTCTACAACCGGCAGGTTGGGTTACAATAAAGTACATTTAAACCTAAATTACTTAGCTATGTAATATGAGTACATAGAATATCTTATATTGGAATTGGATTGTTATCTGAACTTGATTTTCATATCCTAAAACTAAATGTTTTAACATAAACATAAGGAGAAGGAGACCGTTTTATGATCCCACGGCTGGGGTTTGAAGCCTCTCCTTTTATGGAGGGACTTTTTTTCGCTGGCTAAGTTTGGGTTGACTGATGATTCATATTCTCGAAAGAACTTTTCTAGGAACACGCCAGTTTTCTAACGATGTTTTTTTCCTTTACCCTTAATTCCAGGGATAATAACAATTTTTACTGAACACACCACTAGTTCTGCCCATATTAAGAATTGCTTATTTGGTACCGTTTCGTAGTTCCTGCAAAATGGTTCGTACGTACAGGGATTACACAAAAGATATCCTCAAAACACGAAACAAATTAAAAGGAACGGCTCCCCGACCACAATTCGGGCGGCGTGTAACAAAACAGTATTAAAAGCAATGCTTCGCTAATATTGTTCGTACACGCTAATGATATCTGTAGATACACGTGTGGCTTACAAAAGGGCATACTTTTTGTGAATGTTTCGGTACATAAGATTGACATACTTAGTAAAAATGATTATGGTACTTCTTAGAATTGGTCCCTCCTTTTTCTATATATTTTTTTATAATATAGAGCGACGAGACGAGCAAGACATGTGCCTGATGGTAAGCAACTTACCTGCCACATAACAACGCACGCCGCTATTAGAACATGAAGACTCCAAATCATTACCTACCACTCTACTGCGCTCGTCACCCATATGTAAGATATATAGAGCATATATCATACATATAGAGATACATATAGCATATGGGTGATTTTCACGAAATTCCGAAATTCGTCAATCTTATCATGAAAAAAAAATATGCAATTATTTGATATTATTTTTATGTGAATTTGATAGTACTAATGTTATTATAATTCAATTAAGTAGTGGTCCCAAAAATTGTCACGTTTTATGAAAGTTATGAGGACAATAAAAAAATCAAAGTGAGGGAATGACGATTAGGGTGAGGGAATAATTATTATAGGCAAGTCATGAAGGTTTTTAAATAAAATTAGTTTTCTTTCAAAGAAATCTTTTTATTAAAAGAAATTTTGTTCTTAAACAATAAGTAAGGTCTATGAATAATTCCAGCAAATCACAAAATTATTGCAGCACTTTGGCATAACTTTAATTTAAACTTATTTATGATGTGTTAACTAAAGAGTTAACAATCCCACCTATTTGAATATAATTCAAATGGTTTTTGTGATTTTTGGTAAATAAAAGTAAACAAAATTGGTACTTGGGACACAGTGAGGGAATGATATTAGGAACAATATGGTTATGCATTTTTATTTATTAATTTATACGGCTCTAAAATCTTATGTGAAACTTTTAGGTATAGTTGTGTGGATTGTATAGAAATATTGGTAACATCCATTTCTTCGTTAGATTTTTGTATAAGCTCCAAGGACAAGAATTTCGGAATTTCGTGAGAATTACCCATATATAGAGATATAAGTCCTGTAATTTCTCTGCAAACATTGCCCTTCCCACCAGTATAGTGTAATAAAGTATTGCATTATTATTATTGGACTCTTGGCAGAGTCCTACCACTACAAAAAATAATAATAATACAATACTTTATTACACTACAAAATAACAATAAACCTTAATGCTATCTTAAAAAGAACAAAGAAGCTAGCAGAGTAATGGGCAGTCTTATCGCTTAAAACGATATATTCCAGGCAACCTTATGATCGAGAAACGTTTATTTGACTTTTTCAGTTACAATTTTTTTAAGTCTTTACTTCATAGGCCATGTAGAGCACTTTTTTAGTATGGGAATATCTTATGTCGTGTCATTCATATGCTAAAGTAGCGGTGTATCTTCGGAGCAGCGATGGAGCAGGATAGTGGGACGAACGTGTTAGACAGTTTTTTGATGGGTGAAATTTTGTGAGTCCTTTACACCGACATGCGAAATTGCAGTAAGTAGTTATATGGATACAGGTGACATATTGTTCAACATTAATATAAGTTTTCACTTCTTTCGACAGTCCTTATAAATATAAAATAAAATATTGGTGGACAATTCACACACAACACCATCTGACCCAAAGTAAGCAAAGCTTGTACTATGGCGGCCAGATAGCGCCATTATTATGTCAGTTATTTTTGTATACAGTATAAACTTTATACGAGAATACTCAAAGGACTGTGCATAGGACGTTAAGAGACGTTATAGAGAGTTCCTGTTAAATAGAAAGGAAAAAAATCTATACTAGAAAAAGAAAATTTAAAAAAAAAACATTTTTATTTGAACGCTTTTACGTATAGCCTGTTATTTTTGACTGACGTCTTGTGTTGCACTAGTAATTTTGTTGTTTTCTTTTACTTATTTTATTCATATCTTACAGTCAACACGAGCAAGCAATCTGAATATGTAAACAAAATAATGGATTTCTTAGAAAGTTCGGATTATGTGAAGCCGACAGTTTAGTTTATCGCCTAGGATAACAAGGTTACAAATGAACGTGCACAGCAGCGCAGTTTTTACTAATTTTGGCAACTTGAAAAGTTCTTGTTGTTTTACTTTCGACATTTTCGTTGTTATTGAGAATGGGCGTGATGCTATAAAGACTGAATCAATGTATGGAAAACAAGCTAGACCAACTAAAACCTAGTAATGTTGACGCTTTAGAGGGTTTATCATTAAGTCAACGTAATATAGAGTGTGTAGTGTATTTGGAAAGACGGACGAGTTTGGTAGTAATAAAAATGCCCGCCGATATCAGGGCAATATCACGTAGCTATTTAAACATACATAGAGTGTAGAGTCTTTAATAACAAAAAATATAGTCACAGTATGACTTTTCATTGTAATATAATCAAATAGATATATAAAGTTTTAATATCAAAATTTC
Source organism: Ectropis grisescens (assembly GCA_017562165.1). NCBI lineage: Eukaryota > Metazoa > Arthropoda > Insecta > Lepidoptera > Geometridae > Ectropis > Ectropis grisescens. The sequence continues at coordinate 13,835,759 of CM029772.1, read as the reverse complement.
AAACGAAACATACCTACATACATTTATAATTAGTAGTTCCACGAAATGTGATTAAATAATAACAAATGACAAATAATCCCACGAAATAAAACAAGAAAGCATCCAACATAAACGACAAATAAAACATCCCAAGTTAAAATTAATCGTTGACAATTCATTGCAACCCACAACACAGTTTAAGGTGTAAAGTTGCCCAATATAACTTGCTTCTTACCGTTTGCTTGGTTTAGTTTCTTTGTTCCGGACCAGAATTTCAAATGTAAATTTTAAAGTTCTTAGTCTGAGTTACATACGTGCTTCGAAAACTATTTAAAGTTAGAGAATAAACTATTAATTATTGTTGTTTCAACGTAGTAGGTCGAAATGTCAGTGGCTTTAAGTAATAAAAGCTACATTGCGTATAATTTAGTCTGAATACTTTGACTTGTAAACTTGAAATAATTATCATCACTTCGCAACATATGTCTCCCTAGAATAAGATAATAATTACATTTTATGGGCATTATCGGCAAATGACTTAAATTAATAGCATTTTCAAACAAATAACACTTATTTAGACAATTACTGCACTCGCAATTTCGTTTAGTAGGCAGGTCTTGAGGATGGATCTTTGGAGGATGAGGAACTTTACAAAAGATAGTTTAACTCTTTATTGCACTAAATAGATTAATGTTTTATAATCTATTACTAATAATAAATACTTGATAAGGCTGTTATATGAACGTGCTAATCACAGGAACTACTGGACCGATTTCCAAAATTCTTTCACCATTGGACATGTAGGTACGTGATCCTTGAGAAACATGCTCGATTGTGTGATTTTAATATCGTCTATTACTATAAACTGATTTTTGTAGATTTTTTCGTTTATGCTGTTTGCCTAGAAGAAATTATATGTATAAAATCTGTAAATAATTATATTTGTATCGTGTAAAATAGTTTTAGTAATCCTTTCGTCGTGTAATTTTGTGTAGTATAATAGACCTCACGTGTGATTAATAAATACAAATTAAGGTTATATTTCCACACTTACTTCTCGGAATTAGATTATTCTATCATTATGTAGCAAAACATAAATAGTGCACGAGAACATATTTTCTTTTATTTACGCTTAGCTACGCTCCGTGGTGTCACGTGGTTTACGTTGTGTTGACCTAATTATCTCATTTCATTAAACATTGACCAATCCGTTGAAGAAGTATAGAAACACACACGCATACATTTCCGTCTCTATCTTCTATATATATAAAACTCAAAGGTGACTGACTGACTGACATAGTGATCTATCAACGCACAGCCCAAACCACTGGAGGAATCGGGCTGAAATTTGGCACACAAGTAGATGTTGTGACGTAGACATCCGTTAAGAAAGGATTTTGATAAATTCTACCCCCAAGGGGGTGAAATAAGGGATGAACGATTGTATGAAACTTTTTATTCCTTGGGCATATTTGCATCAAATTTTTTATAAATTGAGTTCGACTAAAATCATGAAGTATGTATTAAAGCGTTTATCGAAATTCAACCCTCAAAGGGGTGAAATAAGGGATGAAAGTTTGAATAGAAACGTTTTATTCCTTGGGCATATTTACATGAAATTTCATATAAATTGAGTTCGACTAAAATCATGAAGTATGTATTAAAGCGTTTATCAAAATTCAACCCTCAAAGGGGTGAAATAAGGGATGAAAGTTTGTATAGAAACGTTTTATTCTTGAGTTGAGTACGGCCATAATAATGACTTACGTAGTGCATTTCTTTTTTAAGTCAGCCCCTAGGTTTAAAATAGGGGATTAAATTTATGATAACGCACAGGATGTTACATTAAGACATACTTAAAATTTCACATACGTATTCTTTTTATTACGTATGCATCGACCAAGGGAAGATTTTTCAAAATTCAACGCCTAAAGTCTGAAACTTTTTATTCCCTGGTCAGTTTTGTATAAAATTTTGTATCAATTGAGTTCGGCTAAAATTATGAGGTGCGTATCACAGTGTTCATCAAAATTCAAACCTCAAAGGGGTCAAATTAGGGAGGAAAGTTTGTGTGAATATTCTTATTCCTTGGACATATTTACATCAAATTTCGTATGAATCGATTGAAGCCAAAATAATGAGTTGTGTTAAACCCCTAAAGTGGTACAATTGGAAATAAAATTTTTTAATTAACGCATAAAACAAACCTTTAGAATATACTTAAAATTTCACACATGCATTTTTTATGAGTTAGACATCCACTAAGTAAGGTTTTCTAAAAAAATTCAACCCTTAAAGGGATGTTGTAGGGGATGAAAGTGTGTATGAAACTTTTTATTCCTTGAACATATTTGCATGAAATGTCGTATGAATTCAGTACAGCTCTAGCATCACGAGGTACATATTACAACATTTATCAAAATTCAACCCTCAAAGGGGTACCAAGGTACCAAACCTCAAAGGGGTAGGGGTACAAACCCTTATGTCACCTTATGATAGTTTATATGAAACTTTTTATTTCTTGGACCTATTTGCATAAAATTTTGTGGAAATCGAGATCGGCCAAAATGATGAGTTATGTAGTACATTTACTTCCAAAATTTAACCCCTAAGAGGGTAATATGACATTCTTAAATTGTCACACACGAATTCGTTTTATGACGTAGACATATTCACTAAGAATGGATTTCTCAAAATTCAACGCCTGAAGAAAATAGGGAATTAAAGTGTGTATGAAACTTTTTATTCCTTGGACATATTTGATTGAAATTTCGTATAAATTGAGTACGGCTAATATGTATAGTGAATTATGTGTTTCAGTGTTTTTTTTCAAAGTACAGCGTCTAATAGAGTAAAATAAGGGAAGAAAGTTTGTGTGAACATTTTTATTTCTTGCGACATATTTGCTTTAAACTTTGTAGGATATGAGGACGGGAAAAATAATAAGGTATGTAATACAGAGTTTTTCTAAATTTAATACCGAAGAAAGTATAATAGGGGATGAAAACATTATATTAACGCACAGGAAATACTTACATTTTCGCACATGTATTTATTTTATGAAGCAAACAAGAAAGAAGGATATTTTTCAAATTTATATAACGTAATAGTGGATACAATTTTGTACTAACTTTTTACCCCTTGGACATGTTCTAAAGACTATAACGAAGAGCTTTGACGGACTACTTTTGTTATAACAACGTCTAGGTTGTGAAAAGCGTTCACAGACTAAGTAGAGAGAACTCTAAGGCGTTGTTTGAATGGATTTTTTCATGATGGTTACAACGCTGGTGTATCCAAATTGAGACTGAATCGGTTTTTTCTAGGATAGCAAGCTCTACCGTAGACCGCATCATCACTTAACTTCAGGCGACATTGCGGTCAAGAGTAAACCTAGCAGTTAAAACATTTATTTGCATGAAAATTAAATTAATTAACTATGCAAAACTAATGAGCGTATTAGTTTTCGAAAATTCAACCCCTGAAATAGTAAAACAGGGAATTTAAAATACATATTAACGCATAAGCTACCCTTAGGCCTATTAGCATTATTTATGTTTTTATTTGTCGCTCACGCTATTCAAGTAGAAATGTACAATAAAAAAACTTACTGAACGCGAGCGAAGCCGCGGGTTAAAGCTAGTTGTAAATATTACTATTATTGTTGTACCTTTTGTCTTTATATTGAAGGTGATACGAATGATGCGATTATCTAGTACTAACCATGTTTGTACTTATATGTTTATCTAGCCTACATATCTACATATACATATTATTATATTAGAACATAAGTAACACAAACATTGTAATAATAAGTTGCGTCACATCCTGCATTCGCAAAATTCGTGTCTTGAAAATTAATACGTCGCAATGTTACAAACTCAAAACGTAGGAAAACCAACTCACAAGGATGAAACGCTCGGAGTAATCGCATTGCTTGAAATTAATGAGAGACATTATTCAAAATTCACCCACGCTTCCTCTATGCACGAGTGCTTAGTTTTATGATACCTCTGTAGCCTGTATACACACAACACGTGTTTACTGATGATGATACGGCATGATGTGTTTTACTAATGATTTAACGGTTCTACTGTGGATATTATCTCGGAAATACTATGAGTGCCTGTTCACACTAGCGATTTATCCGACGATTTTTCAGCGATTTCACGACGAGGCGAGATCGCGGCGTGCACGAGGCGAGAAAGCTGCGTGCTCGGTTCGATGGTAAATCGTTCGTGTTTCGTGTTTCGTGTTCGCAGCGAGCACGCCACGATTTCGCCGCGATTATTTTTTAGCAGCAATTACGCACTTTTCGCTTTAGTTCTGCAGTTTGCTGCGTGTGTTTATTCATTCATTTCGAAAACATATGAATAACGAGTGACATGTAACAATGATGTCAAAATTTGGTAATTAATTGTTTATAGAAGAAATACGTAAGCGACCAGCTATATGGAACTTATCTAGTAAGGAGTAGAAGGTCTTCTAAGTAAGACAGCTAGATGTTTCTCTTCGTCGGAGTCCATTTTGTGTTAGTTATTATTTGTTTGTATGTGTTAACTTATCAGCTGCACCTGTTCCTGTTATTTTCTCGAAATATAAAGTACATTGGAGCGTCGGTTATCCAAACGTCGCTTAACCCAACTACTACGCCGTACTACGTATATGGTTCTCACTAACCTGTCCGTAAGTATGTAGATATGGCTAAATCAATATACATATAGGTAGTTGGATTATCCGAAAATACCAGCTTTCCGGACACCCATGCCCGCCAATTAGTTCGTCGCTCCACTGTTTCCATGCTATTCTAGAGTATAATATATCCGTGTCCCAAATTTCAACCCGATCTGTTTAGAAGTTTCGACGTGATTGAGTAAGAAATATTCAAACATACACATTTTTGCATTTATAATATTGGTATGATTTACTTTTTTCCATGTAGATATTATACAATAAACAGGGCTTAAAAGCACCGCTAGATGGCAGCAAACCAAAATGCAATGCAACGCATTACGGCTAGGGGCAAAAAAGGAATTTTTATATTGTAATTTTGTAAGTAGTATTGAAATTGAAAAGTAAATTTATCTAGGAACTGTCTAAAATCAAACGCAGTTCAACAGACAATTCTGTTGTACGCCAATGCATTACACATTATGTGTAATTAGTGTAGCTTTATAAAATACAATTTTACAGTAATTGTTGCAAATTCTCACTACTTAATATTATAGATATGATTCATTGAATGTATTTTCAACATTAGCAAAATCTAAGTTAACGCGACTTTCTTTGACCAGTGTTTTGTTTTGATTATTGGAACTGATAATATGAAATTTGGAGTCCTAACGGTGAATTCCAAAACGAAAGAAAAAAGCGATCGCATGAACATGCGCAAACTTCTTCTATACAAAATCAAGCAATGAAACAGGCTCGATCCCCATAATATGCAGGTCTGTAAGGTTTGATGAAACGTCCGAGGCTCCAGCGCTTATAAGCCGCAAGACGCCGGATTTCTTGCAGCGGCGAAACGACCAGGGAAATTGCCCCATTACGCTTGCAAATCGTGAGCTGCATTCCAATTACTTCTTCGCTTGTAATTTTGCATTTGGTCGAGGAGCTGGCTGTAAAGATTTGAGAGAGGATTGTAAATTAAAAACTGTAGAAGTTGATATTTCTTAATTTGAAAATGTTTTTAATCGGTCGATCAAAAGATAAGGGACAGTCCAGACTAAGTTTATATATACTTATGTACGAACGATTTATATGTATTCTTTGATTTTACCAATGTTTGTTGATGAAATAAATGATTTGATTTGAGTCCCAAGCGCATTGAGTTAAGCTGGTCCAGTCGAGAGTACGCCGACTGCCGAGCCGGACGCCCCGGGTTGAAATCCCACGCACACTATTATATTTTCAACGTCGTCTGCGAAATGCCGGTAACTTAAAACCGTGAAGAAAAACATCGTGAGGAAACCGACATGTACCTACTTAGAATTTTTTGCCGCACTAGGCCAGCGTGGAGGATTATGGCCTTGACCAGAGGCGGATAATCCTTAAGGTAAACTAATAGGGCGCGAGGGTACAAAGTGGTGCGCATGCGGAACAATAAAATAAAGAAAATTTTTTATAAATTTGAATCAAAATTTAAATTTAACGGGTGGGACCAATTTAAACTTGCCTAAAAACAACCTTGTCAGTGTTACGAAGTGTTGTGAAGTTGAGAATATTGAAAGATACACTGCAATTTTCATCGCGTCGATCGACAGTGAGTTCCCGCTGCTAAAATTGCGGGGACAAGGGTACAAGAGCTTAGAGAGCTTAGCACTAAGCTGTCAGCCACGAATAGGGTTAGATTAGGTAGGATAATTATAGGTACTTATATATTTGTACCACTATTATTTTTTTTTAGCAATGGCGGGTCTAGTCTGGAGAACGGCGACTGCTGATCCGGACCCCCGAGTTAAAATCCCATGCGCATAACTTTCTTTTCGAAGGCATGTGCGTAATGCCACTAACATTAAAACGGTGAAGTAAAAGATTGTGAGAAAATCAACATATACCTAGGTCAAGATTCTAGAATCTTTAAAATGACTACTAACTAACACGCGGTATTTCATGAAATTGTGCTCCCCTCCATTTTGAGCAGTGCAGGTAGAAATTGGGAAGAGGGACTGGAATAATTGAAAAAGTTACTTGTCTGATACTCTTATCACCCAAGTAATATTCCTAAGGCCTCCACGAGGACATTGCTTAACAGAAGCTCAGTGCAAAGACAAGGGCTGCAATGTGGCTAGAAGGGCGGAACTGCGGCTAATGCGGCGAAATGGGGTTTACTCATCTACTGAGGTGTAAGTGAATACGGAAAATGTGGATGTTTTAAAGTTTACATATAAATTTGTTGTTGTTCAATCACGTCAGATCGACTAAACGATTGCGTACGGTCGCGTTACGGAATGTTTGATTATTGTGGAATATCACGTTTAATACTTATTATTCGGAAAAATAGTACTACTTCCTACGTGAACAAAGCCGCGGGAAAATATTAGTCCAATATAAAAACCTCACGTGCCGTATCAAGCACAAGTCCAAGCTAATTAATATTAACTTAATAACAGTACAATATTTGTGTTTGTATTGCACGCTGTAAGAGACAACTGCCTCCTATACCATAACTATGGAGACAGGCGCCGGAGAATGGCTTAAAAGCATCCACGCATAGTGTCGTGAGAGATAAAATGCTGCAGCGGTGGAGTGAGCGATTTTATTCCAGCATTATGGCAAGTTACGGTGATGGGCGGACCACCAGGAATTTAAGCTGACGCAAATCTATAAATGAATGCATAAAGTTGAACCGTTCACTGTGTTAATTTCGGATACAAACAGATCGTTCTTAATTTGTTTTGAGTAGAGTGACATAGGGATATGAGATATAATTACACTGCGGTGTTAGTTAGCTCTTGCTTCTCCACGTTACTTTAATGACCTCAAAATAACTTCCTTTATCGGCTTTATTTTAGTCTGGAAAAAAGTGTTAGATTCAGTTACATACAAAATGCTCTGTACCTATCTTATACCTTTAAACGAGCAATTCTTGTATATATCTATATATATAGAATCTGAATCTCGGAAACGGCTCGAACGATTTTCATGAAATTATGTATTTCATGAAAATATGGTTTCGGGGACGATAAATCGATCTGGCTAGGTTTTATTTTTTTAAAACATCATTTTATGCGCGTTTTTAGACAATGAAAAACTCCTACAATGTCATTAGAATGCGATAACTTATTTCGCCACTGATCTTTAAGTCTAAATGGCTCAGACGGATTATGCTCGCCCTCGGAGACAAAAGGCCCCGGTTCGAATCCTGGTGGTCCTTTTCTTTTTGTTCTTTTTTTTCTGAGAAAATCTTATACTTAGCGCCTTTTAGTAGGTCTAAGTAAGTCATCACTTCATAATTCGTACCTGCCTAAATATCATTTAAAAAAACCGAGCAAAGCTCGGTCAGCCAGGTACAGTCTGCGAGGTATAAGCTGAGCTTTGCTTTTGTGTGAGTGTACATGGATAGTGTAGGTGTGACAACCGGCCATAGGCGCGGCGCCATTTTCGCCCGGTAAAAACCGGTTTAAACTGATTTTGGGTAACCGGCCTGAGGCACGGCGCCATTCTGTCTCGCCGCGCTCCTGCCGCACTTCACCTCTTGTACAGACTGCAGCGTGACGTGTTTAATATTATTTTGTTTTTGTTTGATATAAGTGTTAGTAAAATGGATGCTCCCAACTCAAATAGTAGTAAACAAGATATGATTGACTGGCTCAAGTTACGCAATATCGATCACTCTATATCCATGCTTAAACCACAACTTTATCAATTGATACTGCATAATAAACAACGATTTATTGACACCTTATTAAGAGAACATGGTCACAGCGTCCTTCGTCTACCACCCTATCACCCAGACTTCAATCCGATTGAAAATATATGGGCAATGATAAAAGGATACGTCGCGAAAAAAAACGTGTCAATGAATATGGATACAATAATGAGGTTAGCAAATGAAAAAATTTAAAGTATCACTGTACAGGAATGGAAAAATGTTTGTGACCATGCAATAAAAGAAGAATAAAAGTTTCATGGATACGACGCCGTTATTGACAATATAACGGAAAGATTCATTATTAAAACAAACGACACATCAGACGAGAGTGAAAATGATAACGAGAGTGATAAAGAAAGTGACTATGGTGCAATGTCTGGTGTAGAAGACGTGTAGTTATTTTGTCTTTCAAATTGAATTTTTAGTAATAATCACACAATAATATGTACTCATCAGTTAAATACACAGCTGGACTTTATTTTGTCAATTTAGTTTTATTTTATTTTAATACTAGAATACTTCTCCGACTTATGTTATGCCTTAAGTACCTACCTAAAATATAATGATATTAATTTTTAAGAGTTTGTTTTCTGACTGTACTTTTAGTGATCACTCACACTAATGCAAAGCTCAGCTTATACCTCGCGGACTGTACTGTAATGCTATACAGCAATGCATTGTAGTCACTATTCCAACTTTAAGACATTTGCACTACACATCCATGAAACTAATTACATTTTTTTTTCTTTTTTTTTATATAAAGAGTGACGAGACGAGCAGGTCATGTTCATGGTGGTAAGCAACATGCCTGCCACATAACAGCACAGTGACACGCAGCTATTGAAACATGAGGAGTCCATATCATTACCTAGCAGTTCACTGCGCTCGTCACCTAGAGATCCAAGAAGTTATATCTCTAAGCCCTGTAATTTATCTGGAAACATTGCCCTTCAAACCGGAACACAGTAATGTTTTCACATTACTGCTTGGCGGTAGAATAACTGGCAAAGGCGTGGTACTTTATAATTTATTTTCTTTGAAAAACCAAAAACCGACGACAATTTGAAATTAAATCAGACACTCGACCAAATTTCATAAGATCTATTAAATCATCAGTACATGAAAGTAAATTTTAGTTTTTTGTTCATATTTCAAAAACCACTAAACCAATTCCAATATAATTTATATGGGATCACCTCTGATATAATCTATCAAACAAAAAAAAACATCTAAATTCATTGACAACTGTAGAGAACTTTCTCCTTTTTTGAAGTTTGTTGAAAACCGGAGCTTTCCGAATTTATCATTTGAACTCTACCTTTTTAAGGACTAAATAAATATCTTAAAATTTTGCCTGTTTGTTAAACTGCACTTTTTAACTAGCAGCCTGAATGATATTTAGCCGTGTTGTTCGTTAGAATATTTAATAAAATTAGTGGCTAATTAACTAAACTTAGACCATTCGTACTAATAGGGTGAATATATAACAGAAATAAAAAAAAGATGTAACGTCTACTATTAGAGATTCTTTATTTAATGCTTTAGTACATAGCTAGGCTACCTTAGTTTAGAAAAAAAAAGAAGTGTGGCACTCGGAGTCTGACGCGGTAAAGCTATTGCATGTTGCGTGCATTTTTATCAACATAAGCCATAGGGATGTTAACATTTTTTTCGGAATTGCTTTTATTTTGAAGAGTGACATTTGTTTACCATAAAAAATATCACGGGAAATCCGTTAAGTTGGCAACACTGCTAAGAGCATTTAGTCTGTAAAGCTTATACAAAAAAGATTCAAAGTCGAATGACGGTGTGGGGAGGACGGCGTTACGGTCTTCCATCCCTCTTTCTTGTGAACATAAGAAAGAGATGCACGATCACTGAAATTCGGTCCCCAGGCCCGCGATAATAGCTATGCAATAGCTTAAAAACATCAAATTTGATTGTTTGTCGACTCTATTTTGACAGTTTAGACAGTTTTGGCGGTGGTAAAAACTCGAACTAAATTGCAATGAACACGTTAATTAATTTGCCTAGCTGTTTCGTGAAATAGATGAATATAGTCAGGAAGTCGCTTAAACCGTGCTGTTTAGTAAAGAGGCTAGATTGAACGTCTAACTAAGCTAGTTAATAAGGCTGCGACTTATCAACACAGACATACATATCTTACGTTGTTGTGGAATTGTTTATTTTTCTTTCAAAATGATAAATAAATAAATAAAAATAAATATTGGTGGACAATTCACACACAACATATTTTTCTTAACTAAATTTTATATCGAGACTAAGTTTCATCATTAAATATTTATTTTAATCAAATGATTCTTATTATAATGATTAAACTACGGTAAGAAGTTCGTTGTAATATCTATTTTATCTATATCTATGGTATAACTTCTTTTCCATTCCAGGGGGTACCTGGAATAGATAGCTTTCAGCGACAAAGTCGCCATTTCAAATCACAATCTTAAGTAAGTGTGTAAAGTTATCTATTGTATTCTAATCGATGTGAATCAAACCTAACCTAATAATTTATTCTATGGTAACCACCGGAAACTCTCCTCGAACATTGTAGCCAGTGTACATTGAAAAGTTTTCTTGTTAAAAGTTTTATATTGCGGAATGGGGAATAATAATTTCAGAAATCATTTTCGTATTCAACGAAATATTAGTAAGTTTCCGATGTCCGTGCACTCGGTCTATGTTTTGAAGATAGCAAAATGCTGTTTTTGTAACTGGGTTTTACCTTAAATACCTTGCTTAAGCTATTGTTTAACCACGTTTAAAAACGCACGTCATATAAACCGACCAATGGCATCCACATCTTTAGCCAACATCACATAGCACCAAAGAGTTTACACACACTACGTAGGTATAGAGTTATATTTTCCGCACGGTCCCTTTGTGTCAATCGTAAGCAGATGACGTGCATAGTTTCTATGGCAACAGAGTGATGTGCCGTGAAAAACGTATGACACTTCCACAAGAGCGAAGGAAAGAAATATGCTACCCGTGCTTTCGGCGTGAAGCGTTTGAGCCAACTCTATACGTAGTATATACTCTTTCCATAGCATACTTAGTATATTTGACTAGCATTTCGCCCGTGGTGCATAGTAGCCTGTAGCGCTTAGGACTCACGTACATATCCAATGGTGAAATATTTTTTTATTAAATCGATCCAGTAGTACCTGGCGTTAGAGCGTTAAAGCAAATTAACTCTTCAGCTTCGTTTATTTCCTATGACACTACCGCTTGGCACTACTGGTAGAGTGATGGGAAATTTTACTTTCCCGTGGCACTACTGCTCTTATTGGCTGATTAAAGTTTTATAATTTCATTATACATAGATGGTAGACTTGAGTATTTAGATAGTCTGTTGACCTTTATTGGTCTATAGATAATTTCAAGAATATCTGATCCAAGTAGTTTTGTAGTAGTGCTGTTTTCCTTTAAAATTGCCTACTTTATCAAGAGGATTTCTGTATTTGCATTGCATTTTTCATTGCTTGTTAAATATATTGTTAAAATTTTACACTTTGACGTTTTCCAGTCATTGAATCAAAGTAGTAAGAGTATAAAGAAAATTATAATAAATCCACGAAATGAAACAAAGTTTAGAAACTTAATCATCGTCGCTATCCAAGCTCTGAAAGACATTTAAAATTGGTGAATAATCCCTTTCTTTGCGGTAATTTATTTCCAAATGGGCCGCTTTTTTCAACCTTCTGTGGCCTTGATTTTAATTGAAGCCTTTTTAAGTATCAGAAAATATAGTGATCACGACACCGTAAAATATAAACTGGCCTTTAAAACAACGGCTTGGGATGATTTATCTAAAAAAAGTTTTCTTATTTTCGTTTCACTCAAGAGCTTCTAAAAGCTTTTAGACTTATTATTTTATGAAAGCTACAATAGACAATTATTTAGAGAGTGGTTATTGGAGCAACAATACCAATTTCAACATAACCTTAGCGTTATCTCTATGAGCAATAACGTAAGACGACAAAAAAACGTGCAACACTAAACAAACATACGTCATTACATCACAAAAAAAAGAAACCAATCGTTAAACTAAAACTTCAGACATACTGGGCACAATAGGTGATTTTGATAATCTTAATAGTGTCTCTTCCATATAATCTTTTGCTGATCAGGAAAATTATTGAAAAATTGCTCTTCAATGGTGTGAATAAAAATATACTTACATAAAATTGCAGAGTTATAAAACATTGGCTATTAACACATCTAACCCTGAAAAAAAATGCACAAAGATATTGGCAAAAAATCTAAAATGAGGAGTTTTTATTGTTTTAAAGATGTTTTCTGTGCTATTTTTGCAATACATTTATTGGCTACATTTTAAACTAAATTACAAAAAATTATAAACACTAATTTACTTCAAATCACAGATCTAATTACACCACAATACAAGTATGTATTAAGTAAATTCTTATCCTTTTTTTTCAATATAAGAATCAAGGTATTACAAGTTACAAATACATAAAGATTAATTAACAATTACATTATTAAAGTATTTCCTGTCCTGTACAAATAAACCCGGAACCTTATTCTAATATAACCGAAACCTTATTCCGAACAAAAAGGAAGTCGCAAGTAGCAAATATCGCTTCTTCACCTAATGACCACTTGACCCAATGATAAGCAATTTATATGACCCATTCCGGTATCAAAAAGTCATTAAGATAATGTACGGAAATTCTTTGTGCTAATCCAAACGCAAGATAATGAGAAACGCGGTGAATTTAACGCTTTTGGAGCGCAAATACAACCAAATACCGTCTATCGACAACATTTTGTATTACTCTTGTCACATATAACATTCCAGACATCGCCCCGTCTGCTTCCAGACCTCGTGAAGACAACCGGAAAATTAGAAAGTAAACAGTGACTTCCTGCGCTTACATTTTATACAGAGATTTATCGGGAAAAAACAAGAGAGAATTTACTTTACCCCCGACTTCCCACCGCCAGCGTATGGAAGGATAATTACGCAATAAGATAACCATAAAGAGGTCTTTATTCAATTAAAAGAGACAAAGTACCGCCCAGATTTTTCAGGATATACCCTCGAGGCTTAGGAGACAAATTTCCCTGGAAACAAATGCGATTCAAATTCAGACAAATAGTCCCCGCGCGGAAGGAGCCGTTTACCAGGAAATTTGTCCATCACTCTTGGCCAGAGCCAAATTTGTTTTTCTTTTTCCTTTTACTAGCCTAGTGAGGGCTGACGCTGCAAACTAGGAGGTGTGCTGCGAAATATACGGTAAATTGCACTGGAAGTGAACAAGACGTACAGTAACGTTTTGAATTTTTAATCCATATATCCAAATACTGGTTTATACTTTATATGTTTTAAGGTAATCCTTAAAACATATAAAACATAGACTTTGAAAAACTTGGATATATTTGTCGTGGTTGAGACTTTTACAAGTGCCTCTTGGGAAATGCCACACGTTTACCATGTATTCTACCGCAAAGCAGTCAAGTGCAAAGACTACTATGTACTGATTTGAGGGGCAATGTTTTCAAAGAAATTATAAGGTAAAGAGATAAACCATGTCATATCATATCCCAGTACGAAAATGCAGTGCAGTGCAATGTAGTCTAGTTTTAGGCAGTAACGTATACTATTTTATTCTGATTTAATTTCTTATATAGAACCACGTATATATTTTTGGTACAATTACTCGTATGCGTATTAATGGTTATAGTGTTATATTAGCGTGTAAATGGACGTTACTTATTCCCATTACGATAATTAATTATACAATTACTAAATTAATATACAATACTTAATTTAGTAGGTAATTTCATATTTTATTCTGTTTCAAAAAGACACATTAATATGAAGTTGATATTAATGTAAATCATGACAAATATATTTAAAAGTATAATGTAAGGCACCAAACAGAGTATTATTACTATAATCAAATACTAATAAAAGCAAGCTTATTTTTAAATGCTCTAAAACGAAAAGAATAAATTTCGATTAAATTCAAAATTTATTATCTTCGTTTTAGAGCATTTAAATAAAAGGTTGTTTTAAAAATATTTTTAAAATTTGTAGTTTTTTTTTCGACTCCGGGTTTGATTATGGAATTTTCAGGTGAGATGGCGGTCAAGTGTAAACTTGTAAAGTAAATAAAATCGTGCTCTTAGATAGGTTGCAGACCAATACTACTGACGTCCATTTCACCGATCTCTACAAAACTCCGTAACTCCAAGAGAGTTGGGACTTTATCTTTAGATCCCAAAGAATTTGATTTTTTTTTTGTACATTCGACGTCTTTGTTAGATCCTGGACCTGGAACATAATATAAGAGTAAGCACTCTTACTTCAACTCACTCAAAACTCACTCAAAACTCACTGCAAAATTGTATTGTCATAGTAAAGTACTTAGGTAGTATATTGGTTTTGCTCTCTAGCTAGTCTGTTTATAACAGCTTCGTTATTAACAGCCCAACATTTTTGCGAAGTAAATTTCTGTTAGATCAGCATTTTTCTTTCTTTTCATTTTTGGTATGAGCTTGTGTCAGACAGTCTCATCTAAGCGACAAAAGCGAGAAAACTACATTGTACGTGATGGTACCTATTTACTCTTTTGTTATATATCTCGAGGTCTTACGAGTAAAATTTAGAACAGGTACCATACAGCTACCATAGATTTCGTTTTTTTTTGATTCGACATCTTTGGGTACTTCAAGTATGCTAAATTATGAACGGACAAAGTAAAATTAAACAAATTCAATTTTAAACAATCATGCAATTTACCATAATAGTTTTATTAATTATATTTTAATGAAATATTTAATGTAGTTATATGGTGCAAGTTACCAGTTTACCACTCATTGTACATGAAAGAGCGCTGAAATATCGGAGACGTTCTCCACCAAATTATCCCGCATCTATCTATCTATACTTATAATAAAACTGTAACGGGTCGAATTCTGTACATTGAAGATATTTTGAAAATTTTTTTTTGGGGCACTCCATAGTCGATACTGATGGCGAAACTGCATTTTTTTTCTTTCATGTCTGTCTGTCTGTCTGTCTGTCTGTCTGTCTGTCTGTCTGTCTTTCTGTATAGGGATCACGCATCACGCCGAAACTACTGATACAATTCAGCTGAAACTTGGCATGATTTTAGTTTATACTAAGGACATTGCTGTAGGCTACTTTTGATCCCCAAATTCTGAACGGTTTTCTTGTGGGAGGGGGTGAAAGTCAGAATGTGTATTTGGTTGTAACTCATGTTTGCGTTGTTTAATTTCATTAATTCTTTTTTTGTTAGAAAGAACACATTTTTTATATTGTCCCGTCAAAGTTTGAACAATATCGGTCTGTTGGTTCGGAAATTACACAAACATTAAATAATAACGACACGCGCGGCGCGTTCGGTACATACTAACTTCTAAGTATTCTGTGTATCACAGACGATCCACAGAATATCTAGATTCTAGAAAGTGCCCACGTGATCGCGTCGCGTCGTCTTGGATGACAAAATAATAAAATTGTCAAAAATATATTTTTGTGTGGAAAAACAAACATCATTCGGTTATAATCGACTTCAAACAAAGAGGATGTTCTCAATCGGGTTGCATGTTTTTTATTTGTTTTTATTTTACGCGATAACTCCGCTAATTGTTAGTTGATTTTGATAATTCCTTTTTTGTTTGGGTTTTGGTAGAAAATACTTCAGAGGTGATCGAAAACAGGGAGGTAGTTTTTCAAATATCAACAAAAAACTAAAACCAGCTTAGATTTATCTGTACGACATAGTTATACCTTCTTATAAAATTTAGTCGAATGACAGAATTGAATTACCTGTCATTGAAGTAGATTTTTGTATTTTGGAGAAAACATATCAGCATAATAAGTAGCAGCATAAACAACCCATTAAATGTTCCCACTGCTGGGCGTCGTGGCCTTCTCTCGCAAGGAGAGAGACACAGGCTATAATCCACCACGCTGGCCCAGTGTCGGTTGGTGGATGACATATGACTTAGAACTTAGATTATAGGTAGATTTCGGTTTCTTCACGGTGTTTTCCTTCACCGTTTTAATTACCGGCATTACGAACATGACTCTGAAGATATATAGAAGATAGTGGTGCGCGTGGTTTTGAACCCTGGGTCTCCGGATCGACAGTCGCCGTTCTCCCGACTAGGTCAGCTGTAACTTACTAGACCAGCCGTAACTTCTTAGAAAACGTATTATTTCAATCCAAATACTGTTTAAAATTTAAAGGTAGTGTACAACAAGCTTCGGTGACCGAAGCAGACCGTTGTTAGGGTTCCGTACACAAAGGGTAAAAACGGGACCCTATTACTGAGACTTCGCTATCCGTCCGTCCGTCCGTCCGTCCGTCCGTCTGTCACAGGCTGTATCTCAAGAACGGTGATAGCTAGACAGTTGAAATTTTCGCAGATGATGTATTTCTATTGCCGCTTTAATCATGGCGGAACGTATCAAGTGATGGGGTTGAAATTTCAAATAGAATTAGATTACAGTCTGGAAGAACACATAGGCTAAACATTGCCTATGTAAGGTGAAGGGAGGTATATTGGTGATTTAGGTAAGTAGGTGATATATTTTAAACGGAATACCACACAGTTCCCTATGCAAGGAAATTTCAAGAGACAACGCTATCGCCTCTTCGCACACTCATACCAACTCGTCGTCGCTGTCTCTTGAAATTTCCTTGCATAGGGAACTGTGTGGTATTCTGTTTAAAATATATCACCTACTTACCTAAATCACCAATATACCTCCCTTCACCCTATAAGTACTCTATGTATTACGTAACAAACATCCAAACAGTGACATTCATAATATTTACAGGACAACGTTGGAACGGCTGAACATATTTGGATGGAATTCGAAACACACGTAGTTTGAACTCAGAAATAGCAAATCGGTTACTTATAGGTTACTGTGACGTAAGAAAGACTAAGCAAATTTGGTAGAAAATTGAAACAGAAATAACTCATAGTCTGAAATACCACATTTATGTATTTATTACCTATCAACCTGAAAAGAAGCATGGGCCCTAAGGAAACAAATATTAACTATCACGTCAAAACGGCACAACGATATGGGTTGACATACGAAACACATATAGATTAGAGTCTAAAATTTCACATGGGCTAATAAGTCTACATTTTCATTTAACTCCATATTAATATAAGCATATATTTTCGTAAGGAACTTGATGTGATGGTAAGGTAAAAGCCAAAAATGAAAAATGTATGCACCCGTTTTGGCGTAGATAATATAGGTGATTTGCGTTCACAATCAAAATAACAAGCAACATAATATTCTCATTAGACTGCGCTAATGCCAGTTTAAATCTAAAAGCACTAAATGCCATTTAAATCGATGTTTTGCAATTGTGGTATGTATTTTTTCTTTCATCACTAGGTGGCGTTACTGGTATTCTAAATTGTACTAATAAGTTTTTGCTGCTAAAAGGATTATGGTGCCAAATTTGGATTCTTTCGTTCTTGATTTTTTTCTGTGTTACCTACAATTAAATTCATACATTAACATTTCACTCGGACTTGGCTTAGATTTACGGATTCAACTTGCTTGAATATCATTAAAACTCAATTAATTATTTTGATTCCACACAGTCTTCGCTCAAAATTTTACGCCGGCGAAGTCGCGGGTAACAGCTAGAAAACAGCTTGCGGATAAAAAGAAATAGGTAGGTAAGTAGGTATCAGATCATGCACATTAGCTTCAGACTTTTCATAATGTATCCTATAAAAATCCTACAAACTTAACACTTGCGGCTATGTTCGATACTACGAAAACTTACTAAGTATGTTTGATTTTGTTTAAAAAAAGTAAAATATAGATAATTAAATACATTTTTGTGTGGAAAAACAAATTCACTCAAACTCAAAGGTTTTTCAATGACTACTTATCCAAATATTTGATGTACGATACTTCCAATTAATGTATAAGTCAGTAACATCTGCTTACGCAAACGAAGTAGCGGGTTCAGCTAGTATAATATAAAAATGTTATGTTGGTTTGTGTACGCTTCGAAAACTCAAAAAGTTCTGCACCGATCGAGCTGCAATTTTAGAATGATGTATAATCCGCATCAAGGATTGTTTTTATCTAATTATTAACCGACTTGCAAAAAAGGAGGAGGTTATCAATTCGACCCCTATGTTATTTTTTGTTATGTATGTTACCTGATTTCTCGAGAACCTCTACACCGATTTAAAAATTTCTTTTTGTGTTCGAATGGATATGCTTCCCGAATGGTCCCATATAAATCTTATCGAAATCCGTCAAGTGGTTTTTGAAATATGAACCAAAAACTAAAATTTGCGAACAATTTTCTGGATGACGTAGTTGTAGATTTCACAAAAGTTATGAAGCTCGACCCTGTCAATACAAAGTTGTTTAAATGCTTTAAAAATATGAACCAAAAACTAAAATTTACGTACAATTTTCTGGATAACATAGTATTGTAGATTTCACAAAAGTTATGAAGCTCGACCCTGTCAATACAAAGTTGTGTATTTACACAAACAAGTTTTTAACCCCCGACCAAAAACGGGGTGTTATAAGTGACGTCGATGGCTGTCTGTCTGTCTGCTGTGGCACCGTAGTAGAGCTCAAACGGATAGGCCGATTTCATTAACATTTAATTCAAGGTTAATACCCTAGCGGATGTTCTTAGCTATGTCTGGTTAATGTCGATTCAAGATGGCCACCTTCACAAAATGGCGGAGAAAATATTTCTTCACAACCTACCTCAATATGGGTATCAAATGAAAGGGCTTGACTAGTAGAATACTATACACTATAACAAATTTCAAATCTAAGATGGCCGCTACCACAAAATGCCGAAATACATTTCTTTTTTCAGAACTCCCTTAATATGGGTATCAAATGAAAGGGCTTGACTAGTAGAATGTTGTACAGATAACAAATCCAAGGTAGTCGGGGGTTAATCAAAATTTTTAATTTTGTTCTTGTACACTAAAAAGGGTAAAATAAACTATTTTTGTACAAAAAAAATTAAACCGACTTCAAAACCACAAATAGGCACTCAAAAGCGAAAAATAAACTAAAATCATTATTATAAGCGCTACTCACTCATCTATTTGAAGTCGGTACCAGTCAGGTCAAAAAGTTAGTAGATTGATAGCATCCATGTAGGCACATGGTAAGTAGGCACAGGTAAGTAGTATATATCCACTACCTGTTAGATTTGGCTGGCACCGACTTCAAATAGATGAGTGAGTAGCGCTTATAATAATGATTTTAGTTTATTTTTCGCTTTTGAGTGCATATTTGTGGTTTTGAAGTCGGTTTAATTTTTTGTACGAAAATAGTTTATTGCATCACAATGTGCCACAGCGAAGCGTGGCAGGGTACAGCTAGTTTGATAATAAATGATCCCGATTTTTAGACGAGTGTAGCTGAAAGAAATTTCATTTCATTAGTAATGCCCTGCGGTTTTTCTCGCTTAGTTCCATTTCCATAATTTTCTCGGAATAATGAATGAATAGGTAGGTACTATGTGCTCTTCCCGACTTCGAACTGTGGTCCAAATGTATGCTTGATTCGTTTAGCCGTCCAACGTAATTGAGCAACAACATCTAAATATCCAAACATCGAAATTTTCGCTTTTATATTATAAGTAGAATGTTGTTTTCGTAATTATGACTTAATTTTAATATTCTAATGACGGAAATAAGCAG